>JAKSZT010005416.1:2630787-2698228 GCA_026826555.1 Tolypeutes matacus | reverse complement strand
AAATAAATAAATAAATAAATAAATAAATAAATAAATAAATAAATAAAATATTAAGGGGCTGAACAGGATGAGGGTGGGCCCCAAACTAGGGGGAGTAACAAGGTTTTCCATATGGATATTAAACAGAAGGGTGGAGTGGTTACTATCACAATAATAAGCATACACAAGGGTGATGCTAAGTCTAGAGTAACCATAAACAGGGGTGAGACCTTTTTACAATGACTATCACAATAGCAGTTCTAGGCTAAATTCAGCCAGTTTCAGCAATTTCAGATATTAACTTTTTGCTCTTTTATAAAATAAAGGCATCTATATAATGATTTTGTAATCATAGTTGTTTGTTAATTCTTAACCCTCAGTTACAGTATTGTCTTGTTCTTCCAGAGGTTTATGGATTTAAGATATAGATCCTTAAAGAGCCGACCTTCTAAATAAAAGTGATAAGACAAATTCAGAATTAAATTTTTATTTAAATGAAAGAGATAATCTGATTGAAGGAATACCCTTGTGACTAAAAGAATAGGTTTCCTCATTTTCTGAGTGCTCATTATTTAATCTCCCCCCCCCCATAGTTATGATGCATATTGAAGCAGAAATCATCATAACATGAAAATATGTTTTAGTGAACTAGATGCCTTATAAAATTAGACATACTCAGACATTCTTTCCCCACTAAACAGTAGCTTTTATCCATGACCATTGCATAGACATCCTTGTCTAGTTGCTGATATTTTAAACATCCAACACTATGATGCAAATCCCTGCAAAGTGAAACTGAAATTCTTGCAAAATAAATAGGAATTCCTGAAGTTAATAAAAATGATGTTGGCTAACTGAACTATTTGCAAAACCTATGCAAAGTCAAGCCAGTTAACCTTACAGAAAGAGAAAAAAATAACAAAGATGATGATAACTAGGTATTTCAAAAGAATACTACTTAAATATCAACGAGCCTCTTAAGAAAGATGATTAAAATTTTGGGGAAAAAAATAGTTTCTAGGTTCTCACTACAAAAGTCAAATACATATATCTATACAGAGATCTCTAAAATTGTGAGTTAATCTAGCAAAAATAATAAAGAAAAAAAAGATATGAAAACCTAAGAAAGCAAAAGAAGTTGAGTCTTAGAATTTGAGTTAAATGATATTAGTTTGTAGTATTCCTCCCCTGATACAATGTTCCAGCCAACTTTAGCAATGGAAAGAAAGGAATAAAGGAAGAAAAGATGAATGAGGGCAAGTGAAAGGTAGAAATAGATGTGTACTGCTTTGCCAAGAAGTAACTTAAACCCTAAAGATTTTAAAACTTGGGCCAAACAAAAGAAAATTTGAGGTTTGAGCCAGGTTTAATGAAAGATATATAGTGACTGGCAGGTCGGTATTATAAATATGCCATATTCCCATATGATGACTATTATTACATCTTGAACCTTCACCAAAGCCATTTTTACCTCATACACGCATTGAATATTAGAACTCGAAGAAATCTTAGGAATCACTTGATCCATTGTGAAAAATGTTCACTTGAAATAGTTTGAGAAATGCTGGGTGATTTACCCAAGGTCACAAAATAGCAAATACCACTAAAACATGATGCCTGATTCTCATTCCAAATATAATAGGTCTATAAAAGTATTATTCACAGAAGAGAATTTTATATTTGTAATTTTAAAACCTATGATTCTATTTCATGTAATATTTCATATTTCTTGTCAGATAATAAGCCTGAAATTCCTGCAACAAAACATCCAGAAAAGCTGAACGATATATTTTTATATAAATACTCAAAATGCATAGCTGAGCTTATGAAAAACAAAGTATGTGAAATAATCATAGGTCAAAACTAAGGAGGGATCTGAAAACTGGCTTATTGAACTGGTGCATAGGCCACTGCTATCGTGGGAAGAGGTGGTCTTAAGTTATCACAAGGTGCCAAATTGGGCTGGAGACTCTAATTTAAAAATTAGAAAACTTGAAAGGCAACACCCTCAGTGAAATGATAGTGTTAGCGGAACACTCTGGGTTCTGGGCTTCTAGGTTCGTGGCTATGTTATGTAAGGGAATTTAAGGACACACCATAGGGTAGGCAAGGGAGTAAAGAGTTTATTAAGAAACAAGAAAAGGAAAAAAGTACACAAACCTAGACAGCAGTGTGGGTGTGCTACAGAGTGAGATGCGGTCTAGGGAACCCCAAGCCAAGATAATAGTATAATGTAATGCCAGGTTAATAGGTTCCGGGTTTCTAGAAAGAAAGCAGCATATCTTTTCTAGAGAGAAACAAGTTTAAACAAAGACTCCTCAGAATTCCCAGAGATAAAGTCCCATCAAACAACTCACAATCCAAAAACTACAAATCACACAAAGAAATAAGCCACCATTAGCAAGAGCCAGTAGAAAGAATATGCAACAGAAATAAACCCTTAGGGATTCAGTTAATAGAAGTATTAGATATAAAGTGCTTCTAAGGTGTGATTAAAATATTTAATAGTTTTTTAAAATGGAACTGAAATGATCCCAAATGTAGGTCAAATAGATGGAAAATACAAAAGAAAGGTTAAGAGAAATAGAAACAAAAAGGCAAAAGTCTAAAATACATCTAATTGGATTTCTAAAAGTAATGAATAGAGACACTAGTGAGAGAAAATGTTCAAAGAAAATAGCTGAAATCCTCAGATTCAGGAAGTATGAAATGAATTGCATTCAGTATAAATAAAAAATAAGTCAGTAAATAGACAAATTTAAGTGAAATTGTGGAAGAAAAAAGAATCTTGAAAGCAGCTATTAGGAAAGACAGATTACCTATTTACAATAAAATGACAATTTGATGGCAGCAGACTTCCCAATAGTAGTAACAAAGCCAGGAGATGATGGGACAATAACTTCAAAGTGCAAAGATTAAATAATTGTCTACCTTGAATTTTATAGCCTGCTAAACTATAGCGTGGGGAAAAGAAAAGTGTTTCAGACAAAACCAAAAATATCACACCAACAGATTCTCACTACAGTGTATTTTTAAAGGATTTGGAACCCGGAAGGAAGATCTGAAATGTAAACAGGAATGAATAACCTAACAATTTGGTAAACAACCATTGATTGTAAAAAGCCTTAATGATAGCAATAATGATTTAATTTGGGGGGTATAAAAATAAATAAAATTAAATACTGGACAATAGTAATTTATAAAATGGGATAACAGTGAAAGAATTTAAATTTAAATTCTTAAATTTAGGAATTTAAGATTTTTCTGTTGGAAAAGAGGTAGAGATATTGATAACTCTTACTAAATGAAGTGTCCATATAAAAACGTTAGCATAAATGTAATGGAATATTAAATGAATGTATAAGTTTTAATAGAAAAGGTATGATAAAATCCATTCAATCCAAGAGAAGACTGGAAAGGAAGAAAATAAAGCACTAGCATAATTAATAGAATGCACAAAATAGTAAAAATAAATCTATATATTTCAATAAGGGCAGTAAATGTATTAAACAGATTAAACTTGCCTGGTAATAGTGACTTTCAGATTGGAAAAAAAAACAACAAAATTCACCTATATTGCCACTTATAAAATACACACCTGAAAAATAAAGTCGAGGTTGAAAGTAAAAACAAAACAAAACAAAAACAAACAACAACAACAACAAAAACATAATAGAGAAAGCTTGATATAGCTCACAATATTAATATACAAATACAAAACAGGCTTTAATGCAAAAAGCCTGGCTGAAGAAATTAACTATATCATAAAAGGTATAGTTTATCATGGAGGTAGAAAAGTGCTCAACTTATAGCCACCTAATAACAGTCTCGAAGTATATGAAAGCTGTCAAAATTTCAAGGGGAAACTAATAAATTCACAAACATGCTGTGAATTTTGGATACACTTCACTGGTAATTGTCAGATTAAAAAATAGTAGATTTGAACAACATAATTAACAATTTTGATCTAATGGACATACAGAATATTCCATCTTATTGTTAGAGAATAAATATCTGTGCAAGTACATATGGAATATTTACAAAAACTGACCATAAACTGTCATAAAGCAAGTCTCAACAGCTTTCCAACAATCTACTATATATAGATTATGTTCTTTGATTCCATACTAAGTTAGAAATCAATATTTTAAAAATATTTTTTAAAGATATATTTGGAAATTTTAAACATATTTCTAAATAATTTATGGGTCAGAGAAGAAATCATGAAGGAAATTAGAAAGTAAACGTGTAACAAAGTTTAAAAGTTTATAAATTAAACGATTTCAGCTGAGTCCCCAAGACAATAAACTCTACATTTTAATGTAAAACAGTTTTCTATGCAAAATTTCCGAAGGAAGTCATCAATATAAATTTTATGATCCTAATCCCTCACCTACAACTGAGGATATAAAAGGTTGGGAATGGGAGATTAGAGGAAGAGAACAAGTTTTTGATAGAACTATTGCAGTGTTAAGTCCTATACCCCTTACCTCACACTCCACTTAGAAAGTTTGATCTGTATCCCTTAGAATTTTTGGGACATGGTGGAATACAGATTCAAACCCTAGAAATCTGACGGGCAAGTACTACAGCTAGCTAACTGCCTTATCCCGGAGTTTATTGTCACAAAGGATGTACATTTCCTCTAGAGAAGATGTGAGTCGTAGGTGAAAGAAAGCCAACTTGGGCTTCAAGGTGACCTTAGGAGGGGACTGGGACTGCTGGAGGTAGGGGTAAAGGAGTGACTCTGAAGAACACAGGAAAGCATCCTATGAGAGAATGATGTCTGGGGAGAGCACATGCAGTCTCGTGGCAGTACTAGTTAGATTAGACTTTCCTGTTCCTTACTTTATCTCCCTTTTCCCAAATCAGCTATAGAGAAATCAGAAGTAGCCTAAGAGGTAGGGGAAGAGGCAGGCATGAAACAAATATATAAAAGCAATTGGCCAACATTTTTCACTGCAGACACCTCATCTGTATAGCACGTGTAAGCTCTGGAAGGGGAAAGCATTTAACTTTGAATGAGTATTGAAGTCTTAATTATTATACCAGGGTGGCCTTATTAATTACCAAATGGACACTTTTATTTGTTTATTTTTAGTGACAAGAAATGACCATAAGATTTTTTGCTATTGAGAGAGTCCAGAAGAATCATGTGACTCTTCCTAATTTCCATTGAAGGTAAGGGGAAAATTAGCAATGTGGGTTTGAATGAGAAATGTTGCAGATATATGAATTTATATTCTGAATTCATGCCATGAGTCCTGCTTGTTCAATTTAGAACTGAATAATAGTATAACTGCTACATATCAAAATCTGTAGGAAATCAGTACTTAGAGGGAAAAAATACTTGTATTGAAAAAGAAGAAAATCTGAAAATTAATGATCTAAGCATCCAACTTAAGTTACCAAAAGAACAAACTAATCCTAAAGGAAATAGAAAATAAATAATAAATAATAAATAACAGAAATTAATGAAAGAGTAATTAAAAACACAATAGAGACTATCAACAAAGCCAAAAGTTAAATCCTTGAAAAAATTGTTAAAGTAGGCAAACCTCTGGTGAAATGCATCAAAGAAAAGGAGAAAAGACACAAACGTTAGGAATGAAAAATAGGGCAAAACTAAAGAGAATTCAGAGATTTTAAAAAATGAGAGTATACCACACTTTCGTGCCAACAAATTTTCGTGTATGTTTCCTCTAATAATTTTATCAAAAAGGAAAAGAAGACCTGAGTAAATCTATAACTGTTAAAGAAACTGAGTAGTTGAAAATGCCCCTCCAAGAAAAGATCAGATCCAGGTAGCTATACAGGAAAGTTCTACCAAATATTTAAGGGAATAGATAGCTCCAATCTTATATAAACCATTCCAGAGTATTTTTTTTTTTTAAAGAAAGAAAGAAACACTACCTGTAGTGGATTGAATTGTATACCCCAATTTGGACAAGTTCTTGGTCTTGGTCTGCATTCTGGTGGGCGTGGACCCATTGTCAATAAAAACACTTCAAGGTGTTACTTTCAGTTCAGGTGTGGCCCAACTGAATCAGGTCATGCTTTAATCTGGATTACTGGGCTCCTTTATAAACATAGTGAAAATTAGAGGGAAAAGAAGTCAACAGAACCCAAAAGAGAAAGTAGAAGATGCTGCCATGTACATTGCCAAATGATAGATACGCCAAGGTGCTCTAAAGATTGCTGGCCAGCCAGAAGACATGGACTCTCAGAGGAAGCAAGCCTTCAGGCTCTGAAAACGTGAACCAATCAATTCCTGTTGTTAAGCCAAGCCAATGCATGGTATTTGTTTTAACAGCTAGGAAATGAAAACACTCCCCAATTTATTTCATAAACTTCGTGAAAACATTATAGCAAAATCTAATAAAGACAGCATGAGAAATGAAAATAAAATGCCAATTTCACTTATGAGCATAGATGCAAGAATTCTAAATGAAAAACTAGTGACCTGAATTTAATTTTGAATAATAATAGCAACAATAATAACAACACATCATGACCACGTTGAGTTTATCTCAGGAATGCAAGTTTAGTTTAGTTGGAAGATCTAGAAAAAGCATTTTTAGAAGTCCAACCACATATTAGCAAAATAGCAATGGAAGGAAACGTCCTTAACTTGATAAAGGGTTTCTATTGCAAACCTGCAGCAAACATCATATTTAATGTAGAAATGTTAGAAGCATTACTTTTGTCTTGTTTGGTTTGGTTTTAAACAAATCAATTTTTGATACATATTAATAAAACATACAATTCATTCAAAGTGTATAATCAATGGTATTTGGTATAATCACAGAGCTGTGCGTTCATCACTTCAATCATTATTAGAGCATTTTCATTATTTCAATAATAAACAAAAAACAAAGAAAATTCCTCACCTCTCAATCTCTGCTGTACATAGCTGCTATTTCTGGCTATTCTTGTACAATTTTTTATTTGTTTATTAAGCAGTTTTTATTGAGATATATTCACATACCATATGATCTATCCAATGGCTTTTAGTATAATCACAATGTTGTACATTCATCATCTCAAAAATTTTAGAACGATTTCGTTATTCCAAAAAGAAAGACTCCATGCCCCTTAGCATTCCTTCCCCACACCTGCATAATCACTAATCTAATTTCAACTTTATAAATTGGTTTATATATATATATATATTAAGATTTTATTTATTTATTCATTTATCCCCCCCTTGCTGCTTGTGCTCGCTGGGTCAGCTAACCACGCCCTGCGGGCGGGCTTCCCGGGGCCTCCCATATGGTAAACGGGAGCCCTACTGATTGAGCCACAGCCGCTTCCCTATATTTATATTTTATATAAATGGAATCATAGAATATGTAGTACTCTGTATCTGGTTTCTGTGACTTAGTGTAATGTTTTCTCTTTTGGGGGTGTCTGATATTAACATTTTGTAGTATTAACCTACATTTATTCACCTTCAAAGAAAAATGGTCTTATTTAAGAAGAATTACTTTTAATACAATAATGTCTGATATCACCACTTCTATTCACCATTGGTCCTAATCATTTCAATAAAAGTGATAGATATTGGATAGATAGTGGAAAAGAAGAATCAAAACTGTCATTCACAAACAATATGATTGTTTACATAAAAAAGGGAATAGGCAGATAAATTTTTAGAATTAGTAAGATTTTTAGAATGAATAAGTTTTTAGAATTAACAAGTGCAGTTTATTCCAGTCACTTACATTCCTATACACTAGCAACACAAATTAGAAAATATAAATTTAAAAAGATACTATTTACAGTAACCAAAACTTAAAAGGATAGCTAATAATTAACAAAATGTGTGAAAATGTTTATAGAGGGAATAATACATTTTATGGAAGATCTACATAAATGGAGAGACAAGCCATGCTCGTGGTTTGAAAACTCAATATGATAATGAAATCAGTTTTCCCCAAATTAATCTCTAGATTTAATGCAATTCCCTATCAAAGTATTGACAGGGTTTTTCCCCCTGGACCTTGACAAGAGGATTGTAAAATTTCTATGAAAGTGTAAAGTGCCAAGAATAAGCAAGTCCATTTTGATAAGACATCAAAAAGGAAAAGCAGAACTGTTCATTAAAGAGCTGGAACAATTGGTTTTCACAAAGGAAGGAAATGGGATTGGATTTCTAACACTACATGTGAAATTAAATTCCAAGTAAAATACAATTTAAATGTGAAATACAAAACTAAAACTTTTAGAACATTTATAAAGAGAAAACCTCCAACTCAGCAGCTTTTCTTTTCACATATTCAAAATTTCCAGTCAGCCCAGCACAGTTATCAAATACCAAATGATTGATAAAGTACTAGAATGATGAAAGAATTGGTATAGTGATACCATTTGTAGACTACGTACAAGACAGTTGTCTTATTAGACTTGCTTTATTCTCTTTAAATGATAGGATAGTATTTTACTGCTTACTTATCAGCATTTTAAAGTTATTTATGCATTCATGTTTATATTCAAAGTATTTCTTTTGGTGCACTTTTTTTGTTTTGTTTTGTTTTTTTTAGTGGCAGAATTTAATGTAAAGGGAAAGCACACTCTCAAGAAGGGAGTGCAGGTGTGCTCATACAAATTGCATGAGTTGCACCTGCTGCGGCTGGGGGTGCTGTTTTATTAAAGCTGGGCTCACCCCTTTCATCCCCCTCCATGTAAATTAGGACTTGTAAGTCCCAGAATTCTCATTGGTCTGCCTTATGCAAAAAAGGGATTAAAAACTATGACTTTTTACTGGCTCTATATTCTTCTGAGTGGGAACTGTCTAGGGGAGGAGTCTGTGAAGCATGTGGTGGTCAGGCGATGGGTGAGCCTTTTGTCATCTGGTATCTTCTGGCATTAAGCCTTGGGCCCCATATTATGAGACTAATCTTCTGTTGGTCCCTCATCCTTGCTGAGTTATCTTCCTTCTCCTACCTCATAGAAACCCCTACCTCATAGGAACCATATACTTTGAGGACCTCCAGAAAGGAATTCACCCATATCTATAGGTACTGTAGGTGAAATCTGGTGGCAAGTTCTTGGCTTGCCTTCCTAGCCTCAAGATGCCTTTAAAAGTCCAATCTGAGGCTTTTATGAAAACTTTCAGCAAAGCAAAGTTAAAAAGGCCTATATGGTTAAGTCTTCATTCTTGCTGCACTTATCGAAATAGTCAGGCCAAACCTAATGGAACCAGCCATATTTTACGATCAGGAATAAGCTTTCTTGGGAGTGGATGTGGCTCAAGCAGTTGAGTGCCTGCCTCCCACATGGGAGGTCCTGGGTTCAGTTCCTGATGCCTCCAGCTAGAGTAGAATTATCTTTCTTGCACAGTTTCCCCCTTCAAAGCACTTCTAATAATCTTTTCTTCCTTATATTTGTTTTCGTCGTTACTTTGTCCAAACTATTAAAATATAAGCTTGGAAGCGGCTCCTGCTCTGCGACTTCACGGAGGAGCCGCCGCCGTCGCCGCTCTGGAACCCGCCTCCGGGGTCTAGTATCCCAGGCAGCCCCTCGGCGCCTCAGAGCTGCCCCGAAAGCGCAAAATCGACGTGCGGGCGATGCTGAGCCCTTGGCTTCGCCCAGCAAGCGCCGCGACGGCGGGGACGGCAGCGCCCCCGGCGGCGCAGTCGGCGAGGAGTGTGAGGGCCGCGGCCTGGAGACTGGCGAGCCGCGGTCGCTGCAGCTGCCAGTGCGGCCCCACGGGCCGAGGGCCTTTTGGTGCACTTTTATTTTATTTAACAGATTTTAATTTAATGGCAATCAAATGAAAGGTTAATCAGTTACAAACATTAAAAATTAAAATGTTTATAAAAGATCTATATTATATATAATTAACTTATGAAAACAGCATAAAACAGAAGCAGTATCTGTGAAAGAACATATTATTCAGCTTTAAGATAGAATTATTGAAACGATGGTAGGTTGTTTATTTTTATTATCGCCCCCCCCCCCCGGTTGTTTTTGTGCTTGCTGTCTGCTCTTTGTGTGTTCTTCTTCTGTGCCTGTCTTCTCTTTACGCAGCACCCGGAACCGATCCTGGGACTTTCTGGAGTGGGAGAGAGGTGCTCAAGCTCTTGTGCCACCTCAGCTCCCTCAAAGGTAGGTTGTTAAAATTAAGTGTACATCTGTGGATTAATATTGCCTTAAATAAGTCCACGAAATATTGGCTTAATTGAAGTGACATTTTAAAATACCAAAAATAATTTTTGAAAGATAAATGAAAATGGAATAAGATTTCAGATAAAATATTGGCAAACAATACTTGGACTTAATCCATTTCTCCTTTCTTTCATATATATCCAAAAGTGTTGTAAGCATAGAAAATTAGCTAATATAAGTTCCCTAGAAAGACTTTTGTCTAGCTGGAAAAATACTAATAACAATGTATTTTCCCAAGGAACTAAATACAATGCAAAAAACCATTACGTACTCAGAATGTTTTTTCTCCCCCAAGAGATTCCAGTTAAAGTAATGGGCATTACATTTGAATAATATGAAAACAATGAGTAGATTTACAATATGTTACTAGCCTTCATCAAACCAGGATAAAAATTTTCAATATATAGGTCATATTAAATGTTTGTAGGGTAAAAAAAAAAATTGAACCTTAGCATGGGTCTCCCTAATGGTCTTCAGTTAGATTACATGACCAATAGGGTCCATTTCAAGTATAAAAGCCTATGTGATTTCTGTGGAAGATGACTTTTCCCCAAGTTATTTTCAACCAAATCACTTCATCTTTGGTGACTTTCCCTGAATTTTCAGTGCTTAAATTCTTCAAGCAATGAAAACCATTTCAAAAGAGAAGCTACACAGACATAGCTTAAACTTTTAAAGTTTAAAGTTCAAAGTGTGCCAATATACTTTGTTAGACAATTGCCAAAGTTTTACTTTTCAAATATGTTCCTATAGCAAGTGACACCTTAGGTACTATAACACAAGGGTAAAAGAAAATCCTGTGATTATTGCAGGATGTGCAGACTTGAATAGTTTATTCTGAAAGCGAATATAGATATAATATTATGCTTCCTTCACAAGACTCATTTTCATCACATTGCCCTAAATTCATCACTATATTTGAAGGAGATGGTAAGAGCTGGGAATTGATAGTTTTTGGCTGAAATGAAATTAACTTAAAGAATTAATTAAGACAGGGAGCCATGAAAAGCATGTAAAAGGTAAGTAAATTTATTTTTAAACTGGATAGGTGTTTTTTTGTTGTTGTTGTTGTTGTTTTAATATAGAGCAACTATTTCAGGGAAGCTGCTCTTTCCAATTTATGCATAGATTATTTGACAGACTGGTTGAAATATTCCACACCACTTTTGCTCCGTGGAAATGCAAAACCCAAAGAATTCATATTTTCAAAACTATTAACACCTTCTCAAATTTCGATAATTCATTCAATTTCTGTAGAAAAACATGGGCTTTATTTATCTTACTGTTAATTATTTATACAGCTCAGTCTTACAGATAGGTTCTCAGCATCTAAAAGCCTACAAGAATTCCAACATGCAAAACATTTTCTTAAGGTCTTTTTACATTTACCGGTGTCGTCATAATAATGCTTTTGTGTCTGTGAATTGGCCTCAGGATTTTTTATTCAAAACCATGAGATGATCTATCTTTTCGTTTTCTATCAATCTTTCTTTTATTTTTCTTCAAGAAAGATTATTTCCATTCCTAAGACTGAGATACCCTGCTAATTTGCATAGCTATTAAAGTTGAATATTATTGCTATTATTTTATTTTTTAAAGATTTATTTATTTTTATTTATTTATCCTCTCCCCTCCTTGTTGTTTGTGCTCGTTCTTTTTTGGAGGCATGGGGAACCAAACCTGGGGCCTCCCATGTGGGAGGGAGGTGCCTAATCACTTGAGCCACCTCCATTCCCAGTTGCTATTATTTTAGATGATAGTTAAAATATGGTAGATCTTTAGTATATGAAGCATGGTTGAATAACTTATATAATAAGTTATTATATAATGGTGAGTAGCACAAGTTGAAGAGTACAGTACAAATTTTTGTCATCTACCTTGTTCCTTCAAAAACATGTGGACCTTCCATTTATCACAGTTCAGTAGGAGAGAAAGGTTTGTAGATCAAGTTCAGTGTAATAAGCAGCATGTACAAAGGGCTACTACATTTTTTACCTGGTCTAGTATCTTTAAGGCTCTGGGTATGGGTGTATATGCCAGTGCTTAATTACATGGTTCTTTTCCTAACTATGTATTTTCTTATATTTCATAAAATCCAGACTAATTAATGGAACTAACTCAGTTTAATTTTAAATTCAGTTTAATGCCATTTCTATAAGGTGTCTAGGAATACACTTTTTAAAGAATATACAAGACTTCTGTGGAGAAAGATTTTAAAAACTATTACAGGACAAAAAGCAAGTCTAGATAAATAGAGAAATAGGTCATCCTCATAGATGAGCTCATTTAAAATTCTTAAAGTATCAATTCCCTCTCCCCATGTAATGCATAATTCAATAGCATACCAATCAAAATTTTAGCTAGGTGTTTTTGAGTATTTGAAATGCTTATTTTAGATGTATATAAAAGAATAAAGGTCCACAAATAGTTAAATCAACTTTGATAAAGAAAGGTAAAAGAGGAGAACTTGCCCTTCCAAATCTTTACTGGTCCTTCCAAAAAAAAAAACTGGTATGGCACTGATGTGAAAAACAAGCAAGTGAAGAAATGGCACAGAATGGAGGCCTCAGGTGGGAGCCTGATATATGATAAGAGTGGAACCACAAATCACTGTTTACTATATGGTATTGGGAAAACTGGTTCACCATATGGAGAAAACCAAAACAGATCCATATATTACACTATATATATATATGGACTCCATATGGAGTAAAGACCTAACTATGAAAGATAAAACTATAAAACCTATAGAAGAAAATATAGGACCTTAACTCTATGATCTTAGTGTTGGGAAGGACTTCTTAAGATACAAAAAACACAAACAAGAAGGTGAGAAATTGATGACTTGATTCCATCAAAATTGCTCATTGAAGGACACCATAGCAAATTAAAACCAATATGCTAACTTTCAGTAATGTCCATACTGTGCCAAAACAAAGTCTTAAGTAAGTAGGCACCCTCATAATAGGTAGATGGAAAATAGGATTTTCCATCTAAGTCAGCGAATATAAAGAGGTGTACAGTATTGAAGTATTTTAAATGGGTACTCAGTACAAATGTGTAGCCAGAGTCCATCCAGAATGGCAGTAACCAATTCAGATTTACTTTTGACATCATGTTATGGATAAATACACACTTAAAAATAAACCAAAGAACCACAGTAATACCTAAAGTTATACCTAACTTTTGTAAACTAGGTTTTCCCAAATGGCTGATACATTTCAATATTTTGACTACATCAGTGTTAATTTTGAGTTGGCAGCAGTAACCTAAAAAACTACCATTGGTTTGGTACTAAAGGATATACCTTTCAATAAAATTACTGAAATGCATTCCTTTGCAGGTGCAAAATATTATTAGTTGGGAAAATATAAATTAAATTCATAAATTACAAAGTGACATCCATTAGATCAGCAAACATTAGGAAATGTAGGTAAGGTCAAGTATTAGCAAGGATGTAGGAAAACAGGAACCCACTTGCACTGCTTAGTGGGAGTAGCTAGTCAAATTCCATACTTAGCTAAATTAAATGTGCATTTAGCCTACGAACCAGCCAGCTTTTGACTGGGAATATATATCCTAGAGAAATGTTCATATATAAGAGGTATGTATTAGGTAGTGATTGGAACGTTCTTGGTGACAGCAAGGAATTAGAGGAAATTTTGGTATTCATCACTGGAGGAATGGGATGGGTAAAATGTGAAATATTCTGTGGCAGCTTGAAGTAGCAAGTCAGATGGCCACAGAGCAACATGAGCTTAAAAACACAGTGCTGAGTAAAAAATTAAGATGTAGAACATGGTCTACCAAAACATAGTGGAACACCATATTTTACAAGAATATATATATATGTATGTTATACATCAAACTCATTAGAGCATTGTCTATGCAGACGGAAGGGAATAGGAATGGGGAATGAGTTTTAAAAGGAATCAATATTGAAATTAAGTGTTTTGCTTAAACTATAATGATTTGGTTCCATGAACTAAGAAATGTGATTAGTTCAACTTTCTGCCCCTGTGGTCAATTTAAAATATTAATAAGATTCGATTTTTGTACCCAATGAATTTACAGTATATTAGGGGAGATGAGACAAGATATGCTTATTTCTACAGTAAGAAAAAAAGCCAAGTGAAATAAGCCAAATACAGATAGAATTGGAGAGCAGGGTCATCAGGAAGAAGGCGATGGCATTGAAGAGCAGTTATATTTGGGAGTGTAAATAAAGTAAAATGATATTTGATGGAAAGTAAACTTTGAGAAAAGTCAGAAAATAGGAAAAGTTCAGGGCAAGTATGGGAAAGAGTGATGAAATTTTGCTGGAGTCTTTGGTACATGAAGGGAATTAGAGTTCTCAGAGGACCTTAAATGTGAGACTAAGGAGTCCAATTATCCCAAGTGCAAGAAGGATCCACTGAAAGTTTTATACCAGAAGAATGACATCCAAGGGGGGGGGTCACTGCTGATGTTCCCAGATTTTCTGCTGCTCTAATCTGCCAAGGCCATTTGATTAGTGAGAGGCTCAGCTAGGGTTCTCACATTTCCTCGGATTTGATTTGACTGAATAATAAAGGACTTGAAAGAAAATTGAAGCTCCCTCTAAGAAACAGTGAGAACATGTCTTGGAAAATCCCTGAGCCCAAAATTAAGCTCTGCATGTCTTGGTTTCTTGTTGCTCTGGTAGCTTCGTTGAGTTTCTGTTCCTATTTCCACTCGCAGACATTACAGTCTCATTTTTATGGTTTTCAACTTGCAAGTTCAATACCTTTTTTATACTTTAGGTTTAAAGACCGAGCTTCAGGCTAAACTGACATCAGACAAGCCAGGAGACGTATAGTTGCTGTATCAGATCAGTGCAATAAGGTAGAAATTTAAAAAGCTGAGCTGGAGCCCTGGGTACCAAGGGCTGTGAAGATGGCGGATCTGGCAACTCCGTAATGGCATGGCAATGACAGCAGGTGCGAGCAAACACTCAGGACCATGGGAGTCTAACTGAAATAGCCATCTCTACTGTAGACTTGGTCTCATTATTCTTTAAACTCAGTTCTAAAATTAGCAAGCATAGAATGAAAAAAGCTCAGCTGAGTTACTCTGCCTTCTCTTGTCACTCAGGTGTGAAGGTGAATGTTACTGGATTATTCTTTTCTCCTTATCCAGTTCCCGCATGCAAGGATTCCTTTACCAGGAACAGCCTTTAAGCCCCCGATCTCAGCTGTCCAATTCCCTGGAATACTGACCTCTGGTAATGATAGATATTTTTTGCCCATTTCTTCTTGCCTGACTTTTGTAGATTTCCTGTAGCTTGCCTCTCCTTACAGCTGAAACTCTTACTGCCAATAGTAGGCTCACCTTCACTCCAGTTCCTAGAACCAAGCCAAGTATTAAATAGGAGGAATTTACATTGCTATGTCTAGTAGCAAGGATGCCCAGTGTTGGCCAGCTCTGACCTTGGGCCCGAGGTTTCACAACAGGCTTCTATTTTGCTCCTGACCTCTGCTCTCCACCTCATGCGCAAATGCAAAAGCCCTCGCCTTGGTAACATTTCTGATAACAAGCTCAGCCTTGCTCTTCCACTCTGTCTCCCTACCTCCATCTCCTTTGCTGCTCCCTCAGTTATTGACGTCTTGTCCTTGAACATTGGCTTCATGATACTTACAGGTCAGTACTTAGTATGGTGATAGAGCCTCAGAGAATTAGTGAGGAAATGAACAATGTTATCATTTCTGAGGTCCAGGGGTCCATTAACTGGATGCCCATTGCTGAGGTCCTAGAAACTGTAAATCACCAAGTTGAGTCAAGGAAGCATGTGTTGTTCTACCCTGATTGCCTCTAAAAATGGGTTAGAGGGAAAGAGTGGTTTAGTCAAACCATCCTTAGGAATAAAAGCAGAGGGCAAAACCTGAGTGAAGTGTAGTTCTGCAAGACATATTTCCAACATCTGCCATTCTAAATGTTAGGAAGGTATCTCTCTCATGCCTTTGTAATGGGGAAATGATGCGTGTTCTCAGTTCAAATTAGAGGACTGTCTCAGCAGAAGATAAAGACAGGAAAATATTCCTTCCTAAACCTTTCTATTCTTTGGAAATCTTCAATTCTCTGATGCCACCGATATTGCCAGCCATCCAATCATAAACTTGCCCATGGTGGCATCTAATCATAGACTTTCCTTGCAGTTCATGACTTTACCACCCTTCCTTGCTTCCTATTCATTGGAAGACTGAGCATATCATGTGTCCAGACTGAGCGAAATATAAATAGTTATTTTGAGAGACAACTTCTTTTTCTGCAGAACCAACCAAGCAAATTGTTGGAGTCACCAAGTTAGGAAGCACGGATCTGTATATGACCTTACCTTCTCTGTACTCCCTCTCATGGCTGACCTCTAGAGGACGGATACCAGGCCTACATCACTGGTGATTCTTCAGAAAAGCTAGGAAGAAGGTGTATAAGATGGGACCCTGACATTTTTCTGGAGCCATCACAAGTTGGGACCCATCTCTGCTGCCTGTTGTAGTCTTGTTGTAACAACTGTCTTTATATTTGCTAAAATAAATATCAATTTGTTTAAACAACCAGTTGTAATAACAAACTTTGCTTTTTAGCCAGCCCCAAAAAGATAGAGCTAATTCACATGATTTGGAGGAGAAAGAACAAGTCACAAACAAAATCTGATCTTTATAGGTCCATTTGCCATCTTAAAAGGATCAAGGCACAGGTGATTTAATAATTATATGAGTCTATAACCTTTCCAACTTCTGCCGTATTGGCTACTTTGCTATCCTGTTTCTTTACAGAGATCATGAATAAGATTCTTAAAATTAAAAGGCCCTATGTGCTTACCTTCAGATGCAGAAAAGAATGAGAAATTAGATTACTCAGTGGTGTGAGGAACAAAATCTCAAGAGATAGAAAGGATGGTTGAGTTGCTGGAGAGGAAAGAAGGCTGCTTTGAAACCTGCTTCAAAGATGACAAAGAATAACCAGGATATAGACTAGACCAGAGATGGGTCTTGTGAGGCTTAGCATTTAAAAGGCCTACATATGGTTTTGGGGTGGTTTTTTTTTTTTTTGCCCTTTTTTTCTTTTTTATAGAAGGTACTGGGGATTGAACCTGGGATCTCCTATGTGGGAAGCAGGCACTCAACCACTGAGCTACAACTGTTTTCCATACATATGGTTTTTTGATGGGGTTAAGTATCAGAAGTGCTTATTAGCCCCATACTCAAATTATATTCTAGTACTAATAGCTCACAGATACAGTATTCTATATATTCCATATAATCCTTGACATTTCATGCAATCCTTTTCCTATCATTCTTACAATGAACATTTATTTAGTGCCTGTTCTGGTAGCAGGTATAGCTCTAGATAAATTGGCCAGAAATCAATTGAAAGCAAGCCCCTATAAGCCAAGTTAGCAAATGATCAATTTGCCTAACGTGGCAGTTGGATATTACTTATGAATTCCAAAAAAGATATTTGATTATGTTTGTAAACTGGTCTGTTCCTCTGGGTGTGATACCCTTTAATTGTATTAGATTCAGCTGAGATGCCTTTGATTAAATTATGTTAGCGTATGCAGGGTTGAGCCCCTGTCCCCTTGGTAGGCCACTAAAACAGACTCTTACATGGAAGTAGACACACAGAGAAGATACACAGAAGATTCTGCAGCCCAGGAAGAGAGATGAGCCTGGTAGTTTACAGCTGACCTTGTAAAGAGAACAGAGCAGCTGAACCTGAAAAGAAACGAGGCCCAGAAAGAGAAATGAGCCTTATGCCAGCCTACAGCTGAGATAAGAAGAAGCTGGACCCATGGAGCCTCAAGAGGGAAGAGGAAGGCTGAACCCTTTGCAGATGTCACCTGCCATCTTGTGTCAACACGTGGCAACAGACTTTGGGTGAGAAAGTACTCGGTACTTTGAGTTGAACTCTTTGGGGCCTTGGGACTGTAAGCTTCTACCTCAAATAAATACCCTTATAAAAACCAACAGAGTTCTAGTACTTTGCGTCAGCACCCCTTTGGCTGACTAATACACCTAATAACCAATTTGCTGAAGTTATCAAATTTATCAAAAATATATTGTAATAGATAGTCTTCTTGAATACACTAAGTGCATATATTCATAGGAACGTCTTAAGGAATATTCCATTTGCAGCATGTTAGGGCATAGGTGGTCTAGTATTCTAATGACTGCTTTCTTCTAGTCATTTTATTATAACCCAATTTGTCAAGGAGCAACATGTTCTTTGTATTGCTGCTCCTTCAGCCTGTACTGCTCTTCCCCCAGATATTCTTATGGCTCACATTCCACGTTTATTCTGGTCTTTGTTCACATGTCACTTTGTCAGATGCTTGACTGGATCCACCTACTTAAAACAGGCCCTCCATCACTCATCCAGGGTAGGAACCGTGGGTCCATATATGACTTTACACAGTTACTCCCTTTCTTGCTATGATCCAAGGAATGGGTACCAGCCTAGACCACTGATGTATATTCAGGAAAGGAAAGGGGTACTGGTGGGACTTTATATCACTACCTGACATTTTCTTTTATATACATTTATTCATCATCTGTCTCCCCTCAGTGCCACAAGGGGGGTCTTTTTGTGTTTGCTCACAGTTATGGGCAAAATACCCAGAACATGACTGGACATACGAGGCACTCAATAAATATTTCATTGAATATATGAGTCAATTGAATATACAAAAGAATAATTTATTCTTAATGGAAAAATATATTAAAAGTATCAGTTAAAATTAATTTTTAGCCAATTAGTCATTGGTAAATTACCTTTTAATAAATTGATTTTCAAAAAATTGACCCACTCTGCCAGATAATATGTCTCAAGGACAAACCAGCTTCCTAACCGTTTGTCAGTTTAAGGACTAACTAAATGAATGGAAAGATTGCCTTTTCTGGCCTTAATCCTTTTCTATTTTCTATATGATGATTCTCAGATACAAGGTACTATATAGTAACTCAGACTGCATATTTTATTGTTTCATTTTGCAATTGAATTTATGCCTTTCAGCATCAGAAACATTTATGCTATCTATGTAAGGCTAATCACCCACCCCACCCCCAGTATCCAGTTAAAAGGTAAAATTTGAAAACAAATATTATATGTAAGTTGGTCATGTCAGCAATATTCAGTTTTCATCTTGAGAAGAGTTTAAAGAGCTTACTTATCAATTGTAATAGATTTATAATGGCTTTAATTTATTATCACCCTGAAACCTTCGAACATCAGTTTTCCAGATATTTATAGCTTGGGTTAATTAAAATTTTCACAGTTCTTTAGAGACTATTTTACTTCATGTTACTCATGTACCTTCTAGAAGTAGCAGATGGATTTCCCTCGCACTTCGTGCAAAAAAGAATTAAGTTATTTTATAAACTGCATTCATTTTTTAAGGTATTCACAATGTCCATTATTAGTCCAGAAGCAAATAACTAGTTGTCTAGATAGTTAGACAACTTTAATTGCCTATCAGTATGGAAGAATATACATAATAAAAAATCATGAAACAGTTAATCCTAAGGGGAAAAAAAAGATCGCATACTGACAGGAAAAGAATAATTTTTAATGTAGTATACCACATTCTAAATGAAAACATTTTGGATGACTTATAAGATTGCCAAGAGGTTTAATATGAATGGTATGATTCAACTGGCAAATATGTGTCACATAGTTTACTTAGAAATCATAAAGTCCAGGAGACAGGTCTCATTTAGTGGCATTTATATTTTATGAAACCAGAAAGGAATTCAGTTTAATGGAAAAGACCAAGTCTGATAAAAACAGGTCTTTGTTCTTATAGACATGAAACAATAGAAAAACCAACATAAATGCATATAACTCAGATCAAGCATTTAAGGTGACTCTAAAAGACTCAATTTATAGATCACAAGAGATACTAGGGAAAGAAGAACAAGTTAAATGACACTATGAAGAAACAATCAAAAAATTCAGAATGTGGGATATTATACAAAACAACTCTGGCTTGGACTCTTTAAAAATTCAATGCCAAAGCAAAGAAAATGTGTATGTGTTGGGGTGGGGAGAACATTTCTAAACTAAAAGAGACTAAAAAGACATAAAGACAAAATGTAATATATGAACTTTTATTTAAAAAAAAAACAGCTCTAAAATATACTTTGGGGACAAATAAGGAAATTTAAATATGATCTGGATATTAGATAATGTAGAATTATTGTTCATTTTGTCAGGCATGCTAATACTATTGTGGTTTTGTAGTAGAATGCTCTGTTTCTAGGAGTTGCAGCTGAAATACTTAGGGGAGAATATCATGAAATCTGCAATTTATTTTGAAATAGATTCAGTGCAAACACACATACATAAATACACATGCTTATATGGCAAAATGTTAACAATGGTTGTGTGTTTATTGTATTTTTCTTCTAAATTTTCTAATGTTTGAAAATGCTCATAATAAAAAGTTGGAAAAAACCAAAAATTATTAAAACATTTATAATAAAAGTTAGGTCCTTTTAGAATTTTTTTTGTGTGTGTGAAGTATCTAAAAGAATTCTCTTTATTAAAGATATTGGGCTGAGCTCCAGAATAAACTAGCTCTCTTTACAAAGAATGCCATTAGCCTATATTACTAAATAAAATGCCCAAGAAAATAATAGTAATCATCCTTAAGGCATAGGCATTTGGCCTTAGAATAGCAATTACTTGTATTTCTAAATATTACCAGTGCTTTCAGGACAAATAAGGGTCTAATGACAAAGCATTATACATCTTTAAGTTCATAGAGGTCAGCACATTTTAAATTATTTTCAATAACCTAGACATCTAACGTTTACATTCATTTTAGAAAAGAGTCAGATGAAAATCTGACAGTATAAAATCCAACAATCTTTGTAAACAGAATGGCCAAATAAATATTTTACTATTTAGCCAACAACACATGAATTGTTGAATTTACCTGAATAAGTGTGGATTTCATGGAGGTTGTGTCTTGGCATCTTTGTAATATTGCAGTAAGTACAAAACGCTTCCCAAAGGAGTGCTGCTTTTGACAGCCCAGGTCAGAGAACAAACTTAGTAGCAAATTGGTCTACCTGTTAAAAATAAAAAATGAAATATTGTGCTAAAGAAGTATTTGTGTTGTGCAATGGTGAAAAAAATTATTCCCTTAATATCTGGCATTGATGCCTGTTGGTACAATATTATCATAATATTACTTATTAATTCAAAAGCTTTTGACAAAATATAATGATAATAGCATAATTTAAAGTTTATGCTTTCAACCCTTTCTGCTGTGCCCTAAATTAGTATTAAAAGGTTTGAAGTTACATAATTGAATTAAGGAATTTTAATTACCCCTGTTATTAACTCTACAATTAATATTCAATTGCTCTTTGTTTTTTTTCCTATTTATCTTGCTTTTAATTTTCCTTTATTTTATCACCCTCTGTGCTTCTCTTCCCTTTTTTCCTTTATTTTAAATACATATTTTGAAAATCTGTCTTGAAACCTTGTGGTTTCCAACAAGTCCTGGTAGCACTGACAATTACTGAGTCATGGTCCCTCCACTATATTCTTGAACCTCATCCATCACTGCAGCTTCTCCTTAAACCAGAGTTCCCTTGCCTGTCCACCCTTCTCAAGGCCTAGATGATCCAGGTCTACTTTTTATATTCATAGAAACCCACCATGAATAATATGCAAAGTTCTTTAAGGCAGTTAGAAAGAGGAGACTTGGCTTTCATGGCAACCTAACATTAAGTATTAGCTCTATTGTTACCTTCAACAAAGTATAGATTTCCACCTTGCATGTAGAAGGCTGCTTTTCAGTCAGTTGCATTCAAAGATCATATGTTGATGACAGCTTCTTAGAGGTAGTGTTCTTACATTTTTTGAAATCCTGAAACACAAGAAAAAAGTATTATTCTTGGGAAATAAGTAAAGGGCTCTTAAGAAATCCCTATAGCAACAGAAAGTCATTGTCCTTTGCCTTTTTAAGAGGCAGAACTGGGCAGCAGCAAGCACTTAGCAGTATTAACATTCTAATCTCTTGAAAAGAAAGTTTCCCGTTACAGACTTGGTTAGTTGTTATAATTGCGGTGAAGGCCACCTGAAGGGGAACTTCTACATAGCAACTCATTTCTTCTACTGGAAGATGTCAAAAGTAGAAGCTGGTTAGTCACAGTGAGACTACATACCCCCACTGAACATGTCAATTGAGTCATACAAGGAACATCTAAAATGGACTTTGAAGAAGCTGAAAGGTTTGCTTCTCTTGGTCAGTAGTGCAGAGAGACGAGAAACAGACAGCTAATAACTGATGGGTAAACAACCTTTCCCATAGACGCAAGACAGTTGAAGAAGCTCATAACTGAATAATCAGGGAGGAAAAAAAAAATAGTGCAGATACAAAAGAGAACAGCTTATTTTCTTCTTGTTTCCACCAAGAATGTCTTTTTGCTTGCAGATCCTCACTAGCGCATCAATACAGAGCATAGAGGAAACTCTGCCAATGAGTAAAGTAAAACTTCAAGATCTGCCTTAAGTATCTAATTATCATTATGTAAAGTCTCAATATCAATTTGCTAGAAGTTTAGACCCTTTGCAAAATTGTGAAGTAGATGAAGTTTGTTTGTTTTCTCCTTCCCTCCTTCCTTGAGGTTGCCTTTGCACCTCGCACCCTTTTGCTCCCTGTCCCTCTCTCCTTAGGGTCCCAGCTCATCATGTCTTCTCTGTAACTCCAAGCTCTTGCGTCTCTGATTCCTCTGCTGGAGTTTCCCTGCTCTCAGGGAAGCTCTGTGATTGGCTGGATAGCCTGTCCAGCAGTGGGATTTGAAGCCCTCCATTGATATTTCATGGCACAGTTGCTTATGGAATAGTCGAAATTCAGTTAAAAAAACAACAAAAAAAAAACATTAAAGCATATCTGTCCTGTGACTTCTATTTTGTGATGTGGTTGCTGACTGGATAGGCAGTGACTCTCAATGCCTTAGCTGTTAAGTCACATATTTAAATCAACTATTATAAGTACAAATGTGGATTCTCAAAAATATTAATCCACAGCATTAAGAATGTTAACGTTAACATTAAAATAAGATGCTCAAAGCACACTTAAAGTACCTGAAGTTTGGTACTTTTTTACACATTATTTGCAAGACTGTCCCAGTTCTATCTTTAATTCTAAAACTTTCTAGGAGTTTGTTTGTTTTTCCCAGTTTTAAACAACCTTAAACTTTTAAGCTTATTTCCTGTATAAAAGCACGCTCCTCTCTGGGCTCATTGGAATTCTCCCTGTTTTATAACTGGAGCCCTAATCCAGACCATCCGACTAGCAGCTGCTCCCATTTTTAGATGAGAGAGGGAGGGCTGACCTTTCTGTGGAGGATCTGTCTGTCCAGATGAAAGACCCTCCTCAGTGAGGACAGATCTCTTTCTCCTCCGTGGGACTTGAGCCACAGGGCCACCCCATGGGAAGAAGGAATATTCCTTTTCCAGACAGCACGGGACAGGAGATGTCTTGAGTCGTGATCCAAACCGAGGCTGCATTTTTCCCCTCATAAATATACAAAGAAATATCAATGAGGGTTTTTACATAGTGTCATTCTCCTGTTGCCTCTCCAGCATAAGATGATGAGTACCAGATGTCATCACAAAATTTCCTACACTCAGGGTGTGTCATTCCTTTTGTAACACACTTCCAAGGCCACACCATCACAGGAATTAAAATCGACCATGGTAATAATGACAACTCCCCTGTCTGTTCTGTGGAAACTTAATACTCTCACATCCCTGCCAGATAGTCAAGACAGCTTTTGGATGAGAATACTTACTCTCCACCCCTGAAGCTTCCAGGTGGAGGGTGTCCATTTGTGTAGCACACTGCTCCCTCACTCGCTCTTTCTCTGGGAGGTAGTGACTCTTGAGTAAGGAGCTTGGGATAATGAACTGGCACTGGTAGTTTAGCTCCTCCTCTCTACTGTTGGGATCTCTTTGCTTGTAAAAGGCATGTACTTTGGGCTGCTCTTGGTCACGTGGTAAATGATAAAGGTCCTGCCCTTGCAGGGAGGTGGAGGTGGAGGCTGTGGTTTCCTAGCATTCCCTCATGTTAAGTATTAGGCATCTCATTGTTCCCGTGTCCCTATGCCTTCTTCTCCCATTCCTCTCTCAGTAACGAATTGGCTGGCATTTTGCTCTCCATCTATGCAGTTTCTCTTTGCATCCCAAATGGTTCAGAACTCTAGTGCAGTTTGTTTGTAAAAATCAATAAATCAAACTATTTTTAAAAAATCAAAGAAAGAAAAAAAAGAAAAGAAAAGAAAAGAAAAGACTACCTCTTGCAGAAGACCTTTCCTGATTAGGTTAAAGGGGGAAAAAAGAACTCTACTGGAAAACAAGAGTATAAATGTGTTGACTTCCTTGCGTGACAGCGGTCTCCAGATGGAGCAGGCCCCATGAGTTGGTTCTCTTGGCTCCCACAAGGTAGTCTCTGTTTCCCTCTTTCTACCTGTGTAGTGAGGACTTCAGTTGCAGCAGATACCAAAAACAGCTTTGATGCCCCGAATGCCACAACCAATCTAACTGAAGATACTGCTGCTGCGTGATGATGTGGGAACTAAAACCGTATGTGCCTGAAGGTGAAGCCCCTGCTGTCTATCAAAAGTGCTCTCTCCCATTGCTGCTGGTGGTGCTACCTTCTGTTATCACCAAAGTTGCTGGTGCCTTGGCCTCACAATGGCCTACAGAACTTCACCTGCAGATCTCCACGTATCCTTCATCCTGGGCTAAAGGGGGCAGAGCTGAAGGGCAGTTTGAGGGAAAGACTCCATGCTGTATAGCAAAGTGCACAAATCTTAAATGTACAGCCCAATGAATTTCATACATACACACAACTGTGTAACAAACCACCCAGTTAAGAATATAGAACATTTCAGCTCCCCAAAGAAACTCTCATACTTCCTCCTACTCCAGACCTCTCCCCACCCCAAGGTAATCATGACCCTGATTTCTATCACCATGGATTAGTTTTCTCCATTCTTAAACTTCATGTAAATAGAATAATACAATATATACTATTTTGCATCTGGATTTTTCACTCAGCCTTATGTTTGTGAGATTCATCCATGTTGTTCTATCAGCTGTAATTTGCTCTATTTGTGGCTGTGTAGTATCCCACTGTATGCAAATACCACCCTTTGTATTTCCATTCTGCTGCCATTGATTCTTACAAAGTAAATCCTTTGGATGGGCATATGCCCTTATTTCTGTTACCCAGGAATGGCATTACAGGGCCATAGGTATATGTATGTAGATACTGCCAAATAGTTTTCCAAAGTGGTTGTACCATTTTACACTTCCATCAGCAATGTATGAGACTTTCAGTTGCTCTACATCCTCACTAGCACTTGTGAGGATGCTAATCTTTTTCATTTTAGTGTGTGTGTGGTGGTATCTCATTGCATGCGATGATGAATTATGTTGAGCACATTTTCATTCCATACTGTATTTGGCTTCTGTTTAAGTCTCTTCACTGTGGTTTTATTTATCCAAGGCTGTTCTTGCTCTCTGAGGTTAGCTCTAGGGGAATTTGGCTTAGATTTCCCTTTTACCTCATGCCTACTGCTATTAGACTGTCCTGCTCAATGAATCCTGGCCCCAGCTTCTGAGGAACTCAAGCTTGCCTTTTTCTGCACCATTTACCTGGAAGGGTAGTTAAGAAAGAACTGAATGCCAAAACACTTTCTTCCTTATAAAAATCTATACACCCCCAACCTCCCACCAAATCTCCTTGGATCTACAGTTCTGTAGACCCCTAGGAGTGAGTCCAGTCAAGTCTCTTGGTGGGTCCAGTTATGCCCAAGTCTCATGGTAAGTACAGCACCATCTCAAACTGGGGCTTTTCTACACTTAAGTAAATCAGAGACACCATTGAAGAGTTCCAAATGTTGATTATGTAAATTTTTATTGAACAGAATATACCAGAGATAGAAATTAACTTCTCTTTGCCATGGCTATGGGTTTCTTGTAAAATCCAGTCAGGATATGTCACATGGACCCCAAATCCAAAATTTAATTTTGAGTGACTGTCATTAACTTCTAAGGGCTAGTTATTGTGGAACCACAGGCTTTGATAAAGGCCTTTTGATAATAGAAGTTGACCTGTACCTTTGTGCCAATAAGAATATATATCTTTGCCTGGGGATGATTTTAGTTTTAGGAAGCTAATAAAAGTCAGTAATAGAGAATTTAATTTGGAATGAAGTTGTTTCCAGTTGCAATACCCATGCTTTCTGCTGGTCACTACATTGAATTGGTCTCAAACCCGTACTGTATAGTACATCTTCTATCTTTCAATAAGTCTGGAACAAAAAATTCAATCATCATTCATTTCAAACTATAAAAAATTATATTTTAAAAAATGAAATCTTAAGGGTTTCAGAAGGTCTTTTTCAGGATGTAAATTCTAGCATTGGTTTCCAAAGTGAGCTCTAAAACAGAGCTCCTCAAAAACATAATATGCATGGAGCAGATGTGGCTCAGGTAGTTGGGTGTCTGCCTTCCACATGGGAGGTCCTGGGTTTGGTTCCAGTGCCTCCTAAAGAAGACAAGCAGATTAAATGAGCAGACTCAATGAGCTGACACAATGAGCAGGGAGCAGATGTGGCACAAGCAGTTGGGCATCTGCCTCCCACATGTGAGGTCCCAGGTTTGGTTCTCAGTGCCTCCTAAAGAATACAAGCCGACAACGAGCAGGCACAATGAGCAGAGACAACAAGCAGACACAACAAGCAGAGACAGTGAGCAGACACAGCCAGCAGACAAGGAGCAGACAGAAGAATAGGCCATCTGGGGGGGGGGATAAAAATAAATAAATAATATGCAAATAATATGCACCTGGGATCTTTTTAAAATGCACATTCTGAATTGGGGTAGGGCCCAAGATTCTTCATTTCAATAAGCTCTCAAGAAATGCTGATGCTACTGGTCCATGCATCACACTCTGAATAGCAAGGGTTGGTGACCTCTGATGAGCCCTCATTATTTATGAAAATACAGCTGCATGGTGAGGAAGATAGTGTGTTGGAACAAGAAGAACAATGTCCAGCATCAAATGACATTAGCTCAAGTTTAAGTACTGCTAGTTTTGCAATCTTGAACAAATTCATGCAATGATTCTGCGCCTCCATTTCCTTATCTATGAAATGTGTGTAATATCTGTGAAAGACCCGGTGGAGTTGCTTCTAATTCAAAGGTTAGGGTCTAAGTAAATGTGTAAGGCAGAAATTACATATGCTTGGAAGTATCTTTAAACACATCCTTTTAATCTAACAGCCAAGATGGCTTTTTTTTTTTTTTTTTTTTTTAATTTTTTTTTTTTTTTTTTTTTTTTGAGTGTCAGAAGACATAGTTGGCCTGTGTTGAAGAAGACATGTCCTAGAAAAACTGCTTTTGGCTTAGGTTTTTGCCAAGTGATTTTGGTTGAATTTGTGTAAGTTAAATACACATGATACATTGCTATTGTTATCTTACAGTGAAAACGTTTTAAACTGCAATTTTGTGCTACATAAGGTATATTCTCACTAGGGAAAAAGGTCTTGAGGAGTAGATGGAAGTAAGACATGGACAGAATATTATGAAGAAAAGAGAAAAAGATCTTTCTGAAGAACCACCAAAGAAATTTTGGAATTAATGTAAGGGCAGTTGATGGGTCCCTTCCTCTTTTTACATTTTGCACCTTTATGCCAGCATTAAGAATGAAAAACCTTGCTGAAAGACAAATAAATAAGGATATGGCATGAGAATTCACTCTATTGCCCAAGAGAGTGATGAACAATGTTTAGTAACTCTTTATCAAATAGGTATATATAGTTAGACCGTCATCTTTGTGTGTTCCCTGAAGGAGTAACTTTTATATAATTCCAAAAAGCCAGAAACATCACCAGTCAAAATTTGAAATCCTAAGTGAGAATATACCTATAAACACCGTGGCATAGCTGTTGGATATTTACAAGGATCTATATACCATTTTTTGATGGATGAAACCAATAAACAGATTTAAGATTTTTAGTAATTAATTCACTGGCTACTCAAATAAAGTGAAAGAAAGTTGGTAGCTTTCTGTAGAGCATTTCGACTTCTCTTCTGAGCTGCAAGAGATTTCTTTCATCTGAGGAAAAAATAAACATCTGTAAGTATGAGGCTTTGCTTACTTATGTAGACAGTGTGCTCTTCCTAGATGATGGGCTTCATTGTTTATTGTAGGGGTTCTTAGCCTTTTTTGTTCAACGGACCCCTTTGCCAGTTAGGTGAAAACCATGGACCCCTTACTAAGTCCACACTATACTGTGTATTATTTAATAAATATATCATACCCGCACCAACACATCCCCTCAAGTATGTTTTTTTGAATTTCAATTTAAGCTCACAGGCCCCTGGTTAAGAGCTCCTGGTTTATTGGAACACCTTTCGGTCCCAGTGAGGTTCATATTCCCTTCCATCACCAGGAAGGGTTGGAGAATACAGTAAGTGTCCACCCCACCCACTCAAAGGATCAGCTCCTGATCCTCAAAGACATAAGACAATTTCAAATTAACTTCCAAATACATTTATGTAGACTATGCATCATGTCTCAGAAAGAATAATCCACAAAATTCACTTACAAACTGAAACTTCAATTGCAACAGATGTTTCCCTTTTTGAAAATGTTCTTGAATTCATTGTCAGGCTTTTGGCTAACCTGATGAATTAATTTGTTCGGGGCAGATTTCATAAATCCTCTAATAATTCTTCCCTTTACACATATTGACTTGATTTTTGAGATCTACAGCATGTGGTTTAAATGTTTTAACCTTTACTACTTTAATCGACTAACATTTATTTCAAGGTTGGATGATGACCGACCATTGAAAGATACATTTAACTTAGAAATAAAGTCCAATTTGTCAGTTAAATAAACTTTGATATCTAAATTAGTAGAAATTAATCTGCATCACTGAATTTTGAAATGTTTGGCAGCTTTGATGTAACTCTTTTTCTTCCAGGGCTAAACTAAAGATAAATTGCTGGAGATTTCGGCAGTGTTGGGACATGCCAGTAGTTGCCTTGTTTAGATATGGCTGATTTAGCTTGGTTATATAAATGCCAGTAAGTAACTATACAAATAGATTTATTTAGGGTGTGTTAGACTCTTTTTTCATTATTACATGAAGATGGAGTACCAATTTAGCATGGTTCAAATCAGGCTTTAATACAAAACTCAGCCAAGCTTTTTAATTTTAGTCTTGTTAATTCACTACACTTAACTTTCAATGAATATTGCTTACCACAAACAAGTTTGAACTCAAGTTTGGCAAAAACCTTTCCAAGAGTGTATATAAAGCATTTTAAGAGCGTCTTAGAAAACTTTTTTTCCAGAGTCCAATTAACCAAACTCCATTGGTCTTTTTGTTGTGGTTAATTCCAACAGGGTAATAAGAGAAATCCAGGGATCACTTATTGGCTATAATGAGAATGGATTAAGTTGGTAACATTTTCCTTTACACTAAGAGCACAAGCACAGTCCAGGGTTCCTGTTAGATATTGCAGTTGAGAGTGGTTAGAATTTAAAGCTATAATGCCTTCTCTTCGTTGGGAAGGCCACTGGATTATGAGTGCCCCAATCTTAAATAGATTAAATATTAGATAGAAAGAGAAAACACACTTAGAACATTGGTTCCCAAAATTGAGTGTGCCTCAGAGTTCCCTGGAGGGCTAGTTAAAACACAGATTGCTAGGTCCTATCCCCAGGGTTTCTAACTCCTGTAGGTCAGGGAATTTGCATTTCTAACAAATTCACAGGTGATGCTCAGGGTGCCATCTAGAAACCACAGTTTGAAAAACCTCTCCTTTAGACAATAGTTCTTCTCTCCCAATAAGAAAGAATTCCAAAGAGGATTAAAAAAAAAAATTCAATATGGGGGACAACTCTGATTGAAGGTGGTAGATCCTGGAAACTTCAGTGTTAAAGACTCTTGGTCATGTTCAGGCTTAAGGGGCAAGATAACGATATCAAGCATGGGCGCAGAAGGAGCAGTTGACAGCGCAAATGTCCAGATTTGTCATCTTCAAGTTTGATTGGTTTTAATCTAGTTCTTGAATCCATTTCATAGTGTTCAATCTCATTCTTACATTTGAATTTAATCCATATCACAGAATTATATGTCTTTGGTGCAAATCTTCTGCAAAAGCTAAACCAATATGGCCCCAGACAAGGTGTCATGGTTTGTTTTGTTTTGTTTTGTTTTGTTTTGCATGTGGAGGGGATTGGAGGAGGAGAGGAAGGGATTTGAGTAAAGAAAGGGAGGCACATGGGAGAAAACTGAATTGGAAAAGAGAACAGGAAATGGAAAAGTATGTGCACAATATCTTGTGAATTCCCAAGTACTCAATTAAAAGCAGGTCAAAGCTTGAGAATTGGGTTAAAGGCTAATGGCTGTGAGGGAAGAGGAGTGGGCACTGCATTTTCAAGGACCAGTCCCATTGCTGGCTCTGAATATCTGAGGAATGGCTTTTCTTAATCAAATTGGACCGGAAGCCTGGGTTGCATTTGGAATTCAAGAACTCTCCATGTTTTGAATATGGCCTAGAGAGCACATGTGGTGCACAGGCAGCATTTTTGCCACCCACAACTTTGGGCCAGATTTATGGGAGCCAGTGAAGGAATCAATCTGCTGAGTCAGAATAGAATTCAACATTAAAAAAAAAAAAATCTTATCCGTACTGGCATTCATATATATTGCCATATTAAGCATGCAAGTGGTCTTGTTTATAATAAACTCTTCAGACAGAAAAAGCATTTGGGTCACAAATAATGTTATGAGTTACAAGAGAGGGTAAAGCAACTGGAAATATGAAGTCAGGAGCCCCAAGTCCTGTTGCTGGCTCAACCACAGGCCTAAAATAAGGGTGTTCACATGTCAGTTCATTAATATTTCTTGAGTATCTATGTGGCACTTAGAGGAATGGTATATGAATAAGACCAAATCCCTGTCTTGAAAGTGCTTAAAATCTAATGAAGAGGTTAAGATAAATAGATAAACCTATAAATGCAAGTCAGGATAGTAAAGATGTTATGAGAGAGCTACAAGCAAAACGTTGACCAAGGTTAAACAAAACAAAACAGAGAATAAGGTGTTAACTTCTCTTTATTCAGCATGTCCAGTTCCCAGTACAAAGTGGATATTTGATAAATGTTTTTTTGAGTGAATTAAATGATTATTACCTCTTTCCAGACCGAATCAGTCTGCTAATTGTCTAATCTACAATTTATTCACTTTTAATTTGCATACTTAGCCCCCTTACCTACTTCTGTGCCCCTAAGTCATATGTAGATTAGTGCATTAATACGAAACACTTTCTAGCCCTTGGGCATCTCAGGTAGAGAATGAGCTCCTTTGGTTCAATTAACTACATAAAAAATAATGCAAAGGAGGGTTTAAATAAAAGAGGATATTGAGAATTAGAAAAGGGAGAAATTAAAATCTGTATGTGGAGTCAGAAGGGTTGAAGGAAATAATCATTTTCTGTTTACCTCTGAAACCCACATTTGTTTCTACCTGACGAATAGAGAGTAATTCTTAAGAGGAGCAGGCTCGGGAAGCGGCTGTGGCTCAATCAGTAGGGCTCCCGTTTACCATATGGGAGGCCCTGGGTTCGGTTCCCGGGGCCTCCTGGTGAAGGCAAGCCCGCCCGCGCGGCGTGGTTAGCTGACCCAGCGAGCACAAGCAGCAAGGGGGGGGATAAATGAATAAATAAATAAAAAATCTTTAAAAAAAAAAAAGAGGAGCAGGCTATGAGAAGCATGGAGAGCAGTGTGTCAGTCAGCCAGCCAAGTTTTGCTTAGCCTCCAATTCATATCACATACCACATTTGGCACACTGACCCACTTTTGTAAGAGGCCAAGAAGGAATGTTCCTGATAATTGAAATTCTTTCATTTTGCACACTGGAGGGTAATTCCTACAGATTAGACTTCATGGGTTTGGCAATATGGAGCCCACATTGTAAAGTAAAAGCAAAAGAAGTTGAGCTGTTTGGAATTTCTTGGCAGTAGAAAAAAATTTCAAAAGAAGTGACTTCAAGGCAGTATTCTCAAAAGTTATGAGGTTCTAAATGCATTTTAGTGGCTTTTCTTTTCTTTAAAGGGAAAGCCCGAGAACTGATTAATTTATCTCTTTTCTAGTGAAGAATAAAATAAATATGTTATGGTTCTTAATCTTTCTATGCAAAGTTAATCTTGTTAATTATGTAAGCAAACATCAGAACAGATCTGGTGAAACTCATGCAACAAAGAATAAGGAATGGAGGAACCCAGGACTTTTGGCAGAATGTTATGATACACAGGCATACCTCGGAGAAATTGCGGGATTGGTTCCAGACCACCACAATAAAGCAAATATCGCTATAAAGCGAGTCACAATTTTTTTGGTTTCCCAGTGCATATAAAAGTTATATTTACACTATGCTATAGTCTATTAAAGTGTGCAATAGCATTATGTTGGGTAAAAACCAATGTATATATCTTAATTTAAAAGTACTTTATTGCGAAAAATGCTCACCATCATCTGAGCCTGCAGCGAATCATAATCTTTCTGCTGGTGGAAGGTCTTGCCTTGATGTTGATGGTTGCTGACAGATCAGGGTGGTGGCTGCTGGAGGTTGAGGTGGCTGTGGCAATGTCATAAAATAAGACAACAATGAAAGTTACTGCATTGATTAGCTTTTCCTTTCATGAAAGCTTTCTCTGTAGCATGCAATGTTCTTTGATAGCATTTTACACAAAGTAGAACTTCTTTCAAAACTGGAGTCAGTCCTCTCAAAACCTGCCACTGCTTTATCAATTAAGTTTATGTAATATTCTAAAGCCTTTGTTGTCATTTCAGCATTGTACACAGGAATCCCCTATACTTTTGATATAACTTTTCTGTAATCTAAAACTTCTTTAAAAATAAAGTTTATTATACACACACACACACACAAAAAAAAAAAAAACACTAGAAGATTGTGGAAGACACTGTTGTTGGAATTATACAGTATGTGCGTGCTCTTTGTTGTCTGGCTTCTTTCAGTCGTTATAACTATTTTGAGATTCATCTGTCATAGTGTTCAATAGTTCAATTCTTGTTATGGCTGAGTAGTATTCCATTGTATTGCTCTATCCCAGTTTGTGGCTATATTCACCTGTAAATGAACATTATAGTTGTTTCCAGTTTGGGACTATTACAAATAAAAATGCCATAACTATTTGTGTACAATTATTTTATGAACATATACTTTCATTTTTATTTTTCATTTTGATTTTGATTTGCCTTTCTGTAATGATTAATGATATTAAGCATCTTTTCATGTACTTATTGACCAATAGCTGACTTAAAGTTTTGTCTAATAATACCAACATCTGGGCTTCCTCAGAGACAGTTTCTATAAATTGCTTTTTTTCCTGTGTACGGGCCATATGTTCTTGTTTTTTGTGTGTGTGCCTTGTAATTTTTGTTGAAAAGTAGACATTTTTAATAATATAATGTGGCAATTCTGGAAATTAAAAAAAAAAAAAAAAACACAACTGTTCAGCATCTTCATCAGAAATCTATCCAGTCTCAAGAAACACTTTCTTATCTCATCCATAAGAAGTGACTCCTCAACGATTAAAGTTTTGTCATGAGATTGCAGTAATTCTGTTGTATCTTCAGTATCCATTTCTAACTATAATTCTCTTGCTATTCAACCACATCTGCAGTTACTTCCTCCACTCAAGTCCTGAACCCCTCAAAGTCACCCATGAGGGTTGGAATCATCTCCTTCCAAACTTTTGTTAATGTTGATATTTTGACCTCCTCACATGAGTCACAAATGTTCCTAATGGCATCTAGAATGGTGAATCCTTTCCAGAAGGTTTTCAATTGACTTTGCCTAGATCCATCTGAAGAATTGCTATCATTGGCTATAGCCTTATGAGATGTTTTTCTTAAATAATAAGACTTGAAAGTAGAAATTAATCCTTGATCTATGGGCTGCAGAATGGATGTTAGGTTAGCAGACATGAAAACAACATTAATGTTGTTGTATATCTCCATCAAAGCTCTTGGGCAACCAGGTACATTGCCAATGAGCAGTCATATTTTGCAAGGGATCTTTTTTTCTGAGCAGTATGTCTCAACAGTGGGCTTAAAATATTCAATATACCACGTTGAAAACAGATGTGCTGTCATCCAGGCTTTGTTATTCCATTTATAGAGCACAGGCAGGGTAGATTTAACACAATTTCTAAGAGTCCTAGGATTTTTTTTAATGGTAAATGAGCATTGGCTTCAACTTAAGTTCATCAGCTTCATTAGCCCTTAACAGGAGAGTCAGCTTGTCCTTTGAAGCTTTGAAGCCAGGCATTGACTTCTCCTCTCTAGCTATGTAAGTCCTAGATGGCATCTTCTTCCAATATAAGGCTGTTTCATCTACATTGAAAATCTGTTGTTTAGTGTAGTCACCTTCACCAATGATCTTAGCTAGATCTTCTGGATAACTTTCTTCAACTTCTACATCAGCACCTGCTGCTTCATCTCACACCTTTTTGTTATGGAGATGACTTCTTTCCTTAAACCTCATGAATCAACCTCTGCTAGCTTCAAACTTTTCTTTTGCAGCTTCCTCACCTCTCCCAGCCTTTAGGGAATTGAAGAGAGTTAGGGCCTTGCTCTTGATTAGGCTTTGGCTTAAAGGAATATTGTGGTTGGTTTGATCTTCTATCCAGACCACTAAAACGTTCTCCATATTAGCAATAATGCTGTTTTGCTTTCTAATCATCCACATGTTCAGTGGAGTAGCACTTTTAATTTCCTTCAAGAACTTTTACTTTGCATTCATAACTTGGCTTACTGTTTGGCACAGGTGGCCTAGCTTTTAGTGTGCTTTGACCCAATTTCCTCACTAAGTTTAATAATTTCTAGTTTTTGATTTAAAGTGAGAGACGTGTAACTCTTTGTTTCACTTGAACAATTAAGGCCATTGTAGGGTTATTAATTGGCCTAATTTCAATATTGTTGTGTCTGAGGGAATAAGGAGGCCTGAGGAGAGGAAGAGAGATGAGGGAATGTCCAGTCGGTATAGCAGTGAGAACACACACAACATTTATCCACTACATTCATTATCTTATATGGGCACGGTTTGTGGTGCCCCCAAATAATTACAATAGTGCCATCAAAGATCGCTGATCACAGATCATCACAACAGATAGTGAAAAAGTTTGAAATATTGTGAGAATTACCAAAATGTGACACAGAGTCACAAAGTGAGCACATACTGTTGGAAAAATAGTGCCAATAGACTTACTCAAGCAGAGTTGCCAAAAATTTTGTTAAAAACTCAATATTTGCAAAGCGCAATAAAGCAAAGTGCGATAAAATGAGGTATGCCTGTAATGTTACATACAGGATTTTATTATTTGTTTCACAATTTTTACAACAATAAAATCACAATTCCCTTCACTTTTCTGTATAGAGTATCTACATTTAATGCATTACTGTCTGACGAATAATAATCACAGCTTATCGTATACTTAATTAGGTAATAAGGCATTTGTTTAGCCACTGACCAAGTGTTCGCCCCCAAGGAACTTACCTAATTTCCCTGAAATTAATTTCTGTCTTACTTTGTGTTCCCCAGAAGCAGATCCTGAGGCAGGATTTAGTGCAGGAAATTTATTTGGGTCAGGAATGGCCTCCAATTATGGCTGTTCTGGTATAATGCTAACTAACCATCTTGGATTATGGATTCCTGGTTAGAGCAACTGAGAGCGGCTGTCTCTGCAGAAGTATTTTGTTGTCAAGTGCAGACATCATAATTGTCTGCATTTGGAGTGGGGTAGGGAGAAAGGTAGGGGAGGACACATCAAAGACAAATTCCACTTACTTTACAATTTTGAGTAAGATAACATACCGACTGGAGTTACCTATCCAAGTATTTTTCTGTTATTTTATTGGGCATATAAAATAACAGAAAAATTGTGATTCCTCAGGCCTTGGACATTCTAGGAAAAGAAAACTGTTGGCTATTCTCCACAAAGGAAAAGTGTTTACTCTTTTCTTATCTCCACTGGAGACATGCACTTTTCTTACCTCACTTGTCCAGTAAACCCAAAAGATAAAAAGTTAAAATGATGACAGACTTCAAAGGAAAATTTTAAAATCTTACTTTCTGCCCAGATAGCAACTGCATTTTACCTAGTCAATTTTTGCAAAATCACTTTTAACATTTTTTTTTTTAAGATTTATCTTTATTTATTTATTTCTCCCTATCCACTTGTTCACATTTACTGTGTCTGTTTGTTGTGTGCTAGACTTCTTTATTGTAGGAGGCACTGGGAACCGAACCAGGGACCTCCCATGTGGGAGGGAGAGGCCTAATCACTTGAGCACCTCAGCTCCCTGCTTTGTTGTGTCTCTCATTGTGTTTTCATCCTTGTGTCTCTTGTTGTGTTAGCTTGCCAGACCAGCCCGTCACATCAGCTCGCTGTCTTGCTCGTCTTCTTTAGGAGGCACAAGGAACCAAACTAAGGCCCTCCCATGTGGTGGGCGGGAGCTCGATTGCTGGAGCCATATCCACTTCCCTAACATATCTTTTAATAGCAATTTGAAATTAATTTTTTTTCCATTGCCTCAACCTCCTGGAGTTAAGACACTGAAGTTGCAGAAATACCACATTGACACATGTCAGATTGGGGACATTCTGGGCAAACAATCTACTAAGCCTTGCTAATTGGGATAATGGTTCTGCTAATGTTCTACCAGTAAATAATCTACTTTGAAAAACTAGCCTTCCTTGGGAATGAGACGAGGAGCCAGAGAGGAAAACACTTGTTCAAATTCATTCGTAATCACAAAATAATCTTATTCATTGGCAGAGCAGGACAAGGGGATGTTTACTGCCATTTCTCAAGAAGAGGTCAAATTTAGGGTTTATTTATAATTAGCTAGTAAACAGGGCTGAGAAATAATCAATTCCTGTTTAAAATGCGTCTGAACATTGAGGTTCCAAAGTCTAATTAATCATGTGGAATAAGTACATGGTTAATGAGTCTGAAATAAAGCAAGGGTGTCATCAAGGTCATAAAACTAATTTGTTGGAGCAAAGAATTCATGAGCCTCGATTCAGCTGTTTTGTGGGGAGTAGCTTCCTTGTAGCCACATTAACAAATAGTTTAACAGACAGTTTAAAACAAGCTGTGACCACCCATGCCTGGCAACCTCATCTCTGATTTAATAGACACTGCTGGAACAAACAGTCAGGCAAAGTAAGAAAAACAGCATCTTTGCTAAATCTTGACACATATCATACAATCCTAAAGTATACATTCAAAGGCTTTTGGTAAAATGTGCATTCATCATCACAATCAATATTAGAGCATTTTCATTACTCCAAAAAGAAAACTCCCCTTAGCAATCACCTCTCAATCCCTCTATCCTTTCCCCGCCATACATATTCACTAATCTAATTCTGTCTCTCTAAATTTATTTACATTTACAATTTATATAAATGGAGTCAAATAATATGCTGTTTTTTTTCACTTAGCATAATTCTCTTTTTTTACAGTTCATGAAAAAATATTAATGTACTCAGTCCAAAGTTTTCAAGTATATTTTTGTCCAACCACCACCTCATTATTAACATCCTATAATATTAACATACGTTTGTTCTGATTCATGGAAGAACATTCTTATATTTGTACTATTAACCACACTCATCATCCACAACAGGGTTCACTATGCTATACAGCCCCATGTTTCATCCCTAGTGGCACACATGTCTCTAAACTTTCCCTTTTAGCCACAATGATACCCACAGATTGGCGCTGCTGATTACATTCACTCAAATGTATTATCATCACCTCTATCCAATTCCAAACTTTTACAATTAATCTTATTACAAAGTCTGCACAAATTAAGGCTTTGCTCCCCATTCTCTATCCTCATTCTACCTTCTGGTGACCAGTCTTCTAGCTCTTAACTCAGTGAGTTTGCTCGTTATATTTAGTTCATATTAGTGAGATCATACAATATTTGTCCTTTTGTGTCTGGCTTGTTTCATTCAACATAATGTCCATAGCCTTCATCCATGTTGCCATATGCATCAAGACTTCATTTCTTCTTACAGCGGAATAATATTCCATCATATGTATTTACCACATTTTAAAAAATCCATTCATCAATTGTTGGACACCTAGGTTTTTTCTATCTTTTGGAATTGTGAATAATGCTTCTATGAACATCTGTGTGCAAATGTCTGTTTGCATCCCTGCTTTCAATGCTTCTAAATAAATACCTAGTAGTGGGATTGCTGGGTCATATGGCAGATCTATATTTAACTTCCTGAAAAACTGCCAAATGGTCTTCCACAGCACATTCTACATTCCCACCAAAAGTGAAAAAGTATTACTATTTCTACACATCCTCTCCAACACTGTTTTTAAAATAGTGGTTGTTCTAATAGGTGTGAAATGATATCTCATTATAGTTTTGATTGCATTTCACTAATAGCTAATGATGTTGAACATTTTTTCATGTGCCTTTTGGCCATTTGTATTTTCACTTTGGAAAAATGTTTATTGAAGTCTTTTGCCCATTTTTTAATTGGGTCATTTTTCTTTTTAACTTTGAGTTGTAGGATCTCTATATATCATGGACATTAAATTCTTTTTGGATATATGGTTTCCAAATATTTTCTCCATTGAGTAGGCTACCTTTTCACTTTCTTGACAAAGTCCTTGGAAGCACAAGAGTGTTTAATTTTGAGGAGGTCCCATTTATCCATTTTTTCTTTTGTTGCTTGTGCTTTGGTGTAAGGGCTGAAAAACCACCTCCTACCATAAGATCTTGAAGACGCTTTCCTATATTTTCTTCTAGGAATTTTATGTTTCTGGCTTTTATATTTAGATCTTTGATCCATTTTCAGTTAATTTATGTACAAGGTGTGAGATAAGGGTCCTCTTTCATTATTTTGCATATGGATATCCAGTTCTCCCAGCACTATTTGTTGAAGAGACTGTTCTATCCCAGCTGAGTGGGCCAGGTGACCTTGTCAAAAATCAATTGACCGTAAAGATGACGGTCTATTTCTTAACTCTCACTTCATTTCCGTTGATCAATATATCTATTGTTATGCCAATATCATGCTATTTTGACCACGGTAGCGTTGTAACATGCTTTAATGTCAGGAATTGTGAGTCCACTGACTTTGTTCTTCTTTTAAAGGTATTTTTGGCTATTTCAGGTTCTTTTCCCTTCCAAGTAAATTTGGAAATTGACTTTTCCATTTCTGCACAGTAGGCTGTTGGAATTTTGATTGCAATTGCTTTGAATCTGTAAATCAATTTGGGTAGAATTGACATTTTAATGATATTTAGTCTTCCAATCTATGAACACAGAATACAGAATGTCTTTCCATGTGTTTAAGAAATTTTAGAAATTTGTTCCTTCTTTACTTTCTTTTAGCAATTTTTTGTAGATTTCTGAGTACAGGCCCTTAACATCTTTGGTTAAATTTATTCCTAGATATTTAATTCTTTTAATTGCTATTGTAAATGGAATTTGTTTCCTGATTTCCTTCTCAGATTGTTCATTACTAGTATAGAAATACTACTGATTTTTGCAGTTGATCTTGTATTCCATCACTTTGCTGAACTTGTTTGTTAGCTGTAGTTAACTTCATTGTAGATTTTTCTGGGTTTTCTAAATATAGGATCTTGTCATCTATAAATTGTGAAAGTTTTACTTCTTCCTTTCTGATTTGGATTCCTTTTATTTCTTTTTCTTGCCTAACTGCTCTAGCTAGAACTTCCAGTACAATGTTGAATAACAGTTGTGATGGTGGTCATCCTTGTCTTATTACTGATCTTAGAGGGAAAGCTTTCAGCTTTTCCATATTGAGTACAATGTTGGCTGAAGGGTTTTCATATATGCCCTGTATCATATTGAGGAAGTTTACTTCTATTACTATCTTTCAAAGTATTTTTATCAAGAAAGGATGCTGGATTTTGTCAAATGCCTTTTCTGCATCAATCGAGATGATCAAGCGATTTTTCTTTTTTAATTTGTTAATGTAGTATATTACATTAATTGATTTTCTTGTGTTGAATCACTCTTGAATACCTGGGATAAGCGCCATTTGATTATGGTATATAATTCTTTTAATGTGCTAGTACTGTTGGATTTGGTTTGCAAATATTTTGTTGAAGATTTTTGTGTCTATATTCATGAGGAATATTGGTCTGTACTTTTCTTGTGATTATCTTTATCTGACTTTAGTATTAGGGTGATGCTGGCTTCATAGAATGAATTAGGGTGTGTTCCCTCCTTTTCAATTTTTTGAAAGAGTTTGAGCAGGATTGGTAATAATTCTTCTTGAAATGATAAGTAGATTCACCTGTGAAGCTATCTGGTCCTGGGCTTTTCTTTGGAAGTTTTTGATGATTGATTCAATCTCTTTAAATGTAATTTATTTGTTGAAGTCTTCTATTTCTTCTCAAGTCAGTATAGGTAATTTGTATATTTCTAAGAAGATACCTATTCCATCTTAGATGTCTAATTTGTTGGCATACTGTTGTTCATAGTACCTTCTTATGATCTTTCTTGTTTCTGTGGCATCTTTAGTAATGCCCCCCTCTCATTTCTGAACCCAAGACCTCCCATGTGGTAGGCAGAAGCCCAATCACTTGAGCCACATCCGCTTCCCCACTTTCATTCCTTTGTATATGGCTATCCAGTTTTCCCAGCACCATTTATTGAAGAGACTATTTTTTTCTCCACTGAGTGGACTTAACACCTCTGTCAAAGATCAGTTGTCCAAAGGTGTGAAGGTTTGTTTCTGAACTCTCAGTTCTATCCTTTGGTCTATATGTCTGTCCTTGTGATAGTACTATGTCGCTTTGATTATTGTAGCTTTGTTATAAGTTTTAAAATCAGGAGTGTGAGTCCTCCAACTTTGTTCTTTTTTCTCAAGATAATTTTGTCTATTCAGGGTCCCTTACCCTTCCACATGAGTTTCAAAATTGGTTTTTCCATTTCTGCAAAGAAGTCTGTTGGAATTTTTATTGGAATTGCGTTGAATCTGTATAGCATTTTGGGTAGAACTGACACCTTAACTATGTTTAGTCTTCTGATCCATGATCAGGGAATGTCCTTCCATTTATTTAGATCTTTAATTTCTTTCAGCAATGTTTTGTAGTTTTCCATGTACAAGTCGTTTACATCCTTGGTTAATATTATTTCTAGATCTTTGATTATTTTAGTTTGCTATTGTAAGTAGAATATTTTCTCTTGATTTCATCTTTGGATTATTCATTGCTAATATATAGAAATACCACTGATTTTTGCAAGTCTTGTAACCTACCACAGCTGAATTTGTTTGTTAGGTCTACCAGCTTTGTTGTGGATTTTTTTAGGATTCTTTATGTATAGGCCTTGTCATATGCAAACAGGGAGAGTTTTATTTCTTCATTTCCAATTTGGATGCCTTTTATTTCTTTTTCTTTCCTAATTGCTCTAGCTAGATCTTCCAGTATGGTGTTGAATAACAGTGGAGACAGTGGGCATACATGACTAATTCCTGATGTTAGGGGGAAGGCTTTCAGTCTTTCACCATTGAGTATGATATTAGCCGTGGGGTTTTATATATGCCCTTTATCATATGTTAAGGATGTTTCCTTCTATACCTAGTTTTCTTAGTACTTTTATCAGGAAGGGGTGCTGAATTTTGTCAAATGCCTTTTCTGTATCACCTGAGATGATCCTGTGCTTTTTTCCTTCATTCTATTAATGTGGTGCATTACACTGATTGATTTTCTTATGTTGAACCACACTTTCTTACCTGGGAGAAGTGCCATTTGATCATGGTGTATAATTATTTTAATGTGCTAATACTGTTGCATTTGGTTTGCTAGTATTTTGTTGAAGATTCCTATATTCATGAGGAACATTGGTCTTTACTTTTCTTTTCTTGTGATATCTTTATTTGGCTTTGGTATTAGGGTGATGCTGGCTTCTTAGAAAGAGTTGGGAAGTATTTCCTTCTCTTTAATATTTTGGAAGAGTTTGAGAAAGATTGGCATTGATTCTTCTTGGAATGTTTGGTAAAATTAGCAAAGTCATCTGGTCCTGGGCTTTTTTGCTGTTGTTGGGAGTTTTTTTATTTTTTATTTTTTTACTACTGATTCAATCTTTTTGTTATTCATTTGTGGCATTCTTTTATTTCTTCTTTTTTTTTTTTTTTAAAGATTTTATTTATTTATTCATTTATCCCCCCCTTGCTGCTTGTGCTCGCTGGGTCAGCTAACCATGCCGTGCGGGCGGGATTGCCTTCACCAGGAGGCCCCGGGAACCGAACCCGGGGCCTCCCATATGGTAAACGAGAGCCCTACTGATTGAGCCACAGCCGCTTCCCCCTATTTCTTCTTGAGTCAGTGAAGGTAGTATGTACACTTCTAGAAATTTTTCCATTCATCTAGGTTATCTAATTTGTTGGCATACTATTGTTTATAGTATCCTCCTATAATCCTCTTTATTGTTGTGATTTTGGTTTAATATTTCCCTTTCCATTCCTGATTTTAGTTATTTGCATCTTCTCACTTTTTTTCTTTGTCAGTCTAGCTAAAGGTTTGTGTTATTAATCCTTTCAAAGAAGCAACATTTGGTGGAGATGATTCTCTTTACTGTGTTTTTTTTTTTCGTTTTTTTTTTTAGGAGGTACAGGGGATTGAACCCAGGACCTTGTAAATGGGAAGCAAGCTTTCAGCCACTGAGCTACATCTGCTCCCCTCTCTCTGTTTCATTTATTTCTGCTCTACTCTTTGTTATTTCCTTCTGTTCATTTTGGGTTTAGGTTGTTCTTTTTCTAGATCCTTCAGTTTTGAGGTTTGGTCTCTCATTTGAGATCTTTTTCTTTTTTAATGTAAGCATTTAGAGCTATAAATTCCCCTCTCAGCACCACCTACACTGTCTCACATAACTTTTGATATGTTGTGTTTTGTCTTCATTCATCTCAAGATATTTCCTGATTTCCTTTGTGATTTCTTCTTAGACCCATTAATTATTTAAGAGTGAGTTGTTTAACTTCCATATATTTGTGGATTTTCCATTTCTCCATCTGTTATTGATTTTACCTTCATTCCATTGAGGTCAGAGAGGATGCTTTGTATAATTTGAATCTTTTTAAATTTATTGAAACCTGTTTTGTGACTTAACATGTGATTTACCCTGGAGAATGATCCATGTGCATTTGAGAAGAATATGTATTCTTGAGGTGCAATATTCTGTGTATATCTGTTAGGTCTAGTTCATTTATAGTATTGTTCAAGTTCTCCATTTTCTTATTAATTTTCTGTTACATGTTCTATCAATTGATGAAAGTTATGTATTGTTGTTTCCAACTATTATTGTAGAGGTGCCTATTTCTCCCATCAATGTTATGAGTGTTTGCCTCATGGGGCACTGTGGCTAAGTGCATGAATGTGGATGATTGTTAGTTCTTCTTGGTGGAGTTTTCTCTTTTATTCATATATAGTGTTCTTTGTCTCTTGTAACAGTTTTTGACTTAAGATGTATTTTGTACAATATTAGCTAACTCAGCTCTTTCTTGGTTACTATTTACATGGAACATTTTTTTCCTATCCATTCACTTTCAGCCTATTTGTTTCTTGGAGTCTAAGGTAAGTCTCTTGCAAACAACCTATGTTAGATTATGCTTTTTTATACATTCTATCAATCTGTGTCTTTTGATTGGGGAATTTAATCCATTTACATTCAGTGTAACTACTGATAAGGCATTTTGTCCTTTGTTTCTTATATGTCATATCTTTTTTGTCACTCTTTTCCATTATTGCAGCCTTCTTTTGTGTATAGTTGATCTTTTGTGATGTATCTGGTTGTTCTCTTTCTCATTTCTGTTTCTGTATGTATTTTAAATAGTTTCTTTGTGGTTATCCTATGGTTTGTATTAAACAACCTATGTTTATAACCTACTAGTTCCATGAGATACTCATGTGGTTTGAATTGTGTACCCCAGCTTGAATATGTTCTTGGTCTTTGTCCACACTCTGGTGGGTATGGATCCATTGTAAATAAGACGTCTTCAAGATATTACTTCAGTTAAGTTGTGGTCTAACTAAATCAAGTTGGGCTTTAATCCAGATTACTGGAGTCCTTTATAAACAGAGTTAAAATCAGACAGACAGAGAAGCCACAGCAGGCAACCAGAAGCTGGAAGTCAATGGAACTAGGAGGAGAGAGATAAGACACCATCATGTGCATTGCCATGTGACAGAAAAGCTAAGGACCAAGGATTGCCAGCAGCCAGTCCCAATGCAAGTCTTATGTGAGAAAGCATCACCTTACTGATGCCTTGATTTTGTACTTCTAGCCTCAAAACCTTGAGCCTATAAATTCTCATCGTTTAAGTGAACCCATCATATGGTATTTGTTTTAGCAGCTGAGAAACTAGATACCAACTTAACTTCAATAGCATAATGTCTGTGCTTCTGTACCCCTCTGCTTCCTCTCTTTTTTGTTGTTGTCACACATTATCTCTTTGTATTTTTATGTCCATTACAAGGAATATGATCATTTCTTGTTCAATTGTATTCTCAATCTCATAAGAAATAAAGAGTAGAATAATATACTGAAGCTACCATACTATTGACTTGTGCATTTACCCATTCAGTACCTTTACTGGAGATCTTCACATTTTCATGCTACTCCAAACTACTATATCCTGCCCTTTCCTTTCAACCTGAAGAACTCCCTTTAGCATTCATTTCTTGTAGGGCAGTTCACTTGGTAATGACCTCTCTCAACTTTTGTTTATCTGTGGATATATAAACTCTCTCTCATTTTTTGAAGGACAGTTTTACTAGACACAGAATTTATGGCTGGCAGTTTTTCTCTTTTTGTATCTTAAATCTTTCATACCACTGCCTTCTTGCCTCCATAGTTTCTGATGACAAATTGACACTTCATCTTACTGAGGATCTCTTGTGTGTGACAAATCACTTTTCTCTTGTTGCTTTCACAATTCTTTTTATCTCTGGCATTAGATATTTTGATTAGTATATATCTTAGTGTAGGTCTGTTTGGGTTTATCTTGGAGTCATTGCATTTCTTGGACATGTATATCATGTCTTTCAAAAGATTTGGAAAATTTTTGGCCGCTGGTTCCTCTAATATTCTTTCTACCCCTTTTTCCTCTTTTCCTTCTCCTCTCCTTTTGGGACTGTTATAATGCATATGTTGGTATGCTTCATGTCATCCCACAGGTTCCTTAGACTCTGCTTGCTTTTTTTCATTCTTTTCTCTATCTGCTTTCCTGTTTATATGGTTTCGATTGTCCTGTCTTCTACTTCACTGTTTCTTTCTTTAGCCTGTTCAAATTTGCTGTTGAATGCCTCTAGTGTATTTTTTAAAATCCACTTTTAGTTCTTGTACCCGCAAAGTTAATTTCTCCATTAGTCTCACTTTCAGTCTCTTTGCCTTTCTGGAGGTATCTATAAAGCTTGTTATTTTTAAAGACTCTTTCTCTAGACTAGAGTTCTCCAAGGATTTCCTTTCCTCTGTTCCTCCAAAGTCCTGCGCTGTCATTTCAGAATGTTTTCATTACTCCAAAAGGAAAAATCCCATACCCTCTTATACTTCCTCCCATTATTGACCATTAGCATTGATATAGTAACTTCTTTTGCCATTGTAAAAAAAAATTACAATATTACTAACCATAGCCTATACATTACTTTAGTTATATTTCCCCCATGTATCTCCATATTCTTAATGCCTTGTAAGAGAGGAACATTTTCGTATAAAAATATGGAATACATCACGAATTTGCATGTCATCCTTGTACAGGGGCCATGCTAATCTTCTCTGTATTGTTCCAGTTTTAGTATATGTGCTGCCAAAGCAAGCACTCTCTAATGTTTTATTTTGTTTTGTTTTTTGAGGTACCAGGGGCAGGGGAATGAACCCAAGACCTTGTATGTGGTAAGCTGAGCCACATTGGCTGCCCTGAGTTGGTTTTTTTGTTTGTTTTGTCTGTTGTTTGTTTTGTTCTTTCAGGAGGCATCAGGAACCGAACCTGGGACCTCTGATGTGGGAGGCGGGTGCCCACCCGCTTGAGCCACATCTCCTCCCTTTAGTGCCTTTTTAACCTGCATTATTGGGTTTTTCATCCCCATAAGTTCTGTTATGTTCCTTTTTAAAATCCTTTAGCTCTATATCCATATTTATCTATGTGTATTTTCCATTGGCTCCTTGAACTAATGCAAGAAATGTAACTGAACAACTTTGATTTGTTGTTTCCTAATGATGTTTCCTCTAATGTCTTACTTTTTCCCTTGAATGAGCCATCTCTTCCTGTTTCTTTGTTTGGCTTGTGATCTTTTGTTGAGGTCTGAGCATTTTATTATTTTCATGTGCTAACTCTGGAAGTCAGTTTCTCCCTCTTGCCTAGTGTTTCAGTGTAGATTGGCTTTGTGTTAAGGTTCTTCTTCAACTTTTCATTTAACAGTTCAGATGTTCTCAGGTCTTTCTGCACCTGCCTCCTGCTTGGGCATGTGCAGTAACTGTTAAGATGACCTTATGTGCAACTGTTTCCCCTCCAGGAGAGGAATTCCTTTCCTTTGTTCCTCCAGAGTCTTGGGCTGTTCTCTTTGGTTTTTTTTTTTTTTTTAAAGATTTTATTTATTTATTCATTTATCCCCCCCTTGCTGCTTGTGCTCGCTGGGTCAGCTAACCACGCCGTGCGGGCGGGCTTGCTTTCGGAGGAACCGAACCCGGGACCTCCCATATGGTAAACGGGAGCCCTACTGATTGAGCCACAGCCGCTTCCCGGTTTTTATACAATTTTTCCTTCCCAGCATCAATGATTTGCTTTAACTCCTCTCCCACACTCTGGGCCACCTTTTCACTCCAGCTTTCAGTGCCAGGTCTGCCCTGGCTTACAGTAGTTCTGTTTCGTTTTCCCTGATTCAGTATCCCCATTACTTGCAGCTTTTCTGCATCTGGTTGTCTCATGTTAGGGGATCCCAATCCATGGAGCCAGATGGGATCCATGTTCAAAAACACCCAATTTTTTTCATGTAGATGCAGTAGCAATTAGGGACTAGGTGGGGAGTGTGCACAGATTTCTAGGGCCCTGTCATGTATCTAAGTAGTGTTGGGTCTCTGTGCTGGAATGTGCAGGGGACTCTTAGTGGCTGCTATGGGAGGCTCTGAGGTCTGTGAGCATGGCAGGAGGTGCCCTGGCTGTAGTGCTACCACTGTGTACCTTTTAAACTGTGTAGAATTGAGTGTGAGAGAGGGGTCTGGACTGGCAAGTCTTCACTGTGCTCCCACCTTTATCTGGGGGTGGATATTTTTCCCTCAATTCACCATTTATGGAGGCTTTCTCCAGTCTGTACCATCCTCCAGAGTTCCAAGTGAGTGGAATCTGCCCTTTTATTTTCCTGTCTCTAAAGGGAAATGTTCCCAGCAGGTCTTATGCCTTCATCTTCATGATGTCCATACACAAATTCACTCTTGAAATACACAATGTGTGCAGCTGAGTCTGCCATGCCCAGGCTGCCTGTGTGCCTGGGAGTTCTCTGAATTAACTTCTACACAGAATACAATGTTTATTAAAGGAAGTAATGTGCTCATTTAAATCTTACCTATATATTATTGAAACTCTATGTAATTGCAACAATTGTTTAGAACTCAGACCAACAAATGCCTTTTTTTTTTTTTCAGGGAAGGTGTATTTTACCAGTGAGTTTGTTAGAATTGATGGCACATGGTAATAATAAAAAACAGATTGCTTAGTTGATTTTATCAGTTTTTAAAAATTTTTTCTATTAACTTGCATCTCCTTATTGCCTGCACCAAGGCTAACTCCTGCCCCCATCACTCTGCCCTTTCTATGTCAATGATGGCAGGAGATTCAAACAGAGAAGTGGGTAGGATCAGATCATGTGCAACTCTGAAATCTGTAGTAAGGACTTAGGATTTAAGGTGCCAGTGGAGAGTATGAAGCAGGGGAGTAATATAATCTGGATTGTGATTTTTAATGAAAATCATTCTGGCAAGATGAAAGCCGGATGACTAATGGGGAGACTGCAGTAGGAATCCAGGTGAGTCATTGTGGTGGCTGTGATGAAGATGGAAACATCAGATGGAGTAATGTGAAAAGAGTTGGGATATGTTTTGAAGGTAAAATTGACTAGAAGGAAATATAAGTTTGGATCTCAGAGGAGACGTCGGGGCTGAGGGCTTTCATTTGGGAGCCCTGGCTATGGAAGTTGTATTTAAAGCCTCAAGCATTTAGGGAAAAAGTGAAGCTAGAGAAGGATGGTAATGGCAGGCCTCCAATATTTAGCAGTCATGTAGAAAATGAGAAGACAGAAAAGGAAGCTGAGAAGGACCAGTGAGTGACAGGAAGGAGGTGAGGTGGGCCTGTGTTTAAGGATGAGGCAGTGACCACAAGGTCAATCTGCTGAGAAGTTGAGGACCTTGAGTACAGACTTGAGACCCAGCTTTGCATTTTGGAGGCTGCTGGTGATCTTGGCAGTGTGTCCTCTGAGGAGTGGTAGAACAAAAGCCCACCTGGTGGATAAGAGACAACAGACATGACAATAGATAATTCTTTTGAGAAATTTTGCTGTGAAGGGAAACAAAGAAATAGAAGGTGGAAGAAGATGTGGGATATTTATTTTCCTTTCTTCTAGAAAGACCATGGTCTGCTTTTGAGGACTCTCTCCTTTCCCATGCTCAGTGCATATGATTACAGGGGGCTGCACCCCTACCTCTGGGGGTGGCACTTGTAACCCAGTTTTGCCAATTAGAATATCATGTTCCCTGGCCACAGCAATTGATTAAGAGGTGGGTTGATACAATCCAGAACTTCTTTGGGAGCTACAGAGAGTGCTCATACTCTCTTTTCAGCTGAATTTTAATCTGAGAAGGTGTGTGTCTGGAGCTGAAAGCAGCCACCACAGGAATCCTTAGAATAAAATTAAATATTCTGAAAAGCAGAGTTGAGAGATAGAGGGAATCTTGGTCCTGATGTATCATTGGAACTCCTGCATCCATCCATGTCTGGATTTACCCGCCTTTCAAATCAGTAAATTTCCTTTTTTTTTTTTTCCTAAGCTTAAGTCAGTTTGAATTGGGTTTTCCGTTTCTTGCAAAAGAAAGTGTCCTGGGAAGCGGCTGTGGCTCAATCAGTAGGGCTCCCGTTTACCATATGGGAGGCCCCGGGTTCGGTTCCCGGGGCCTCCTGGTGAAGGCAAAGCCCGCCTGCACGGCGTGGTTAGCTGACCCAGCGAGCACAAGCAGCAAGGGGGGGGGGGATAAATGAATAAATAAATAAAATCTTTAAAAAAAAAAAAAAAAAAAAAAGTGTCCTGACCAATTTCACCTTGTAGCTTCCAAAGGGCACCCATACAAAATTTCCTTGAGAAAGACAGGACAGCTATTGTTATTACTATTCCCATTTCACTTATTATTTACATTTTACATAGCAGAGGTTGAATGACTTGCCCAGATTCATATGATCAGCAAACTGTGGAGCAGAGGCTAAAACCTAGGTATTTTGATTATAAATGACATTCTTAAGTGGAGGCATAAAATATTTTGGCATGAAACTTTTTTAAAAGTGTGTAAGTCATTGACAGAGTTGCATTAAGTAACTCATTATTTCTTTTAGGGTGTGGAAATAGAACTATACTTCATGGCTGGGTGTGATAAATTTGAACTATAGTCCTCATTCTTAAAATGACCCTTTTTCTTGATTTGGGGTTGCTTGAGGCCCATTTGCCATCCTTCCCTTGTGCTCTAGCTGTGTCTATACTAACACTATCCAGAAGGTTGAGTTCATTTCTCTGTGTGGGGACCTTTGATAGACAACTCAGTGCAAACACACCTGAGCTCACTGACATGTGAGGGCCACCCCGGAGAGCACGTGTTCTAGCTTAAAGCCTACAGGCAAGTGGGAACCCATTCGGGGCTTGAGGATGGTGATGAGACATCACTGGGCTGTGTCACCACCTTTTTCCATGGTTCAGGCCTCCCTGGGAGATCTGGTGGGTGTTAGTCTGAACCAGAAAATTAAAAACCATCAAAAGAAGGAATTAACATTTACGTCAGTCAGGGAATTAGAACCCTGGAGAGGTGAGCAGCCTGAAAGAAGCTACATTTCCACAATGCTGAATGTGGGGAGAGATTCTGAATGGTTTGGCATTGTTAGAGATTTTGTCACTCCTTTTAAGGATTGTACTTTTTTGCACATCAAAACACGAACACCAAAATGTGGCCAATGAAGGAATTTAAGAATGCCTTTGCCAATAATCAAATCTTATGTACAATAACTGAAGTTAGAAGAGAGGGGAGATTCCTGAAATATTGCTAATTAAAAAAATAATAATAACCTAACCCTTTTTCTGACTATAATATGTGAGTGTCTTATGCCCAGAAGCTAAAAGAATTCAGGAAAAGGCCAAGAAAAGCAGACAATAGACTTTAAGGAACATAATCATCTATGCTCTATTAAAAACCATGCCCTGGAGGGGAGGTTTACATGGAAATTTTGATTTGGAGCTGGAGTGGGATATGTCTGAATATGTTTGCATATTGCGGCCTCTGACTTTTCTAGGATGGGATGGGAGACATAGGAGGAAGCCAATAATACTTATATTAGTCGGGCAAAGGGGTTCTGATGCAAAATACCAGAAATCTGCTGGCTTTTTTATAAAGGGTATTTATTTGGGGTAGAAGCCCACAGTTACCAGGCCATAAAGCATAAGTTACTTCCCTCACGAAAGTCTATTGCCACGTGTTGGAGCAAGATGGCTACCTATATCTGCAAGGGTTCAGTCTTCTTGGGTTCCTTTCTTCTCAGGGCTTGCTTGTCTCTGGGCTTAGCTCCTCTGTTTCCTCCACAAGGTCAGCTGTAGACTATGAGGTTCTCTAGGCTTTGCCTCTCTCCACAAGGCCAGCTGTAGACTGTCAGGCAATTGGCTCTGTCTCTCTCCTTGGGGCTTCTGCCGTGTCTAAGAGCTGTCTCTATTCCTCTGTGTTCTTCTCCTGTGTGTTCATTTCCCAGGCTCCAGCTCAAAACTCAGCATCAGAACTCCAACTCTGTCCTTTGCCATCTCTTTTATCTGTGAGTCCCCACCCACCAAGGGGCAGTGACTCAACACCCTACTGACGTGGCCCAATTAAAACCCTAATCATAATTTAATCATGCCCAGAGGAACAGACCAGTTTACAAACATAAACCAATATCTATCTTTGGAATTCATAACTATATCAAACTGCTACAATACTTAAAAGGGCATAGAGCCCTTGGGAAATATGACCAATGAAATGTCATTATATTTACTATAGATTTCAAGAAGTCTTCTTATATGGTTCCTGCTTACCTCTCCAAACTCATGTGTCTTTCTATCCTTCCCTATCTTTTTTCCAATAATGTTGCCCTATTTACAAACTATATATTTTATTGCTTTGTTTCTCTAAAACCTAGCACAATGCCTGGAACACAGGTGGCACCTAATAGATGTTTGTTGAAGAGGTAGCCAAATTAATGAAAACCTAGCCATTCGACATAGATAGGATTCAATTTATTTTTTTCTGATTGCTTTGTACCATGGCGGGAGGGATTGTTGTGGTAGAAAGCAATAATAATAAGTAAAAGTATGATAAAATACATAATAAATTTATCAATAAAAATTTATAAATCTATATAAATTTATTGATAAAAACTGAAAAGTAAGGAGCAGCATTTTCTTAGACAATTAGGACATGTCCATCTTTCTCAGTCTAGCCTTGTAGAGAACTCCCCAACTTCAAGGTTGAGGAAAAAGGAACAATATGGAAGGGCTGAGGCACTTGGAACCATTGATTTATAACAGGAGCTGAAAAGTTCACTCCCTCTTTATTGCAGTTGAACGTCTATATGGAGGATGGTGGTAAATAAGCTCACAAATCCTTTTCCAAATCTTTAGCCCCACCGAAATTATATTTGCACTAGGGAATTTTATTGGGCATGTTTCTTGGGGCTCCATGCTTGGAGGGTGTGAAAGCCCAACAACTTTGCTGCCAGTTGGGATAAACTCTGGGGTATAATTTACATTCCTGGTCCCACAGGACCAAGCTGAAGCCACTCTGGGCTTCCTCCCCTCCACTGTCTTATATCCCTCACTCCTTTGGGGGTACTTCCTTAATAAATCCCTTATACATAAATCTTCATCTCAGGGAGTTGTTTCTAGGGCAACTGATCTTACACAAATGTTTACTACATGGGGGATCCAAACATATATTAAGATTATTAACAATTCTTAAGGAACTTTCAACCAAGTTGAACTTAGTTTGAAGTTGACTGTGTGCATATTTCTCATTGGAAGGGATACCTCCAATAGGTCTAGAAAAAGCATGATTACACAGGAGTTCTTGGAAACTTGAGGATAATCCTTCCATTTCTTATGAAAAGCTTCCCTTTTTCGCATGGCAATAATTTAAAACTATTTGGCCTAGTTTCACTAAATTAAACAAAAACAAGTGCTATCAAATGTTTAGATTTACTGGTGCCTCTGGCATTAAGTTGCTTGATGATTCATTCCTGACAAGCTCACAAAACTAACCTCTATGCTTATTAAGGCCATGAACTTTGTGGTGGTAGTGTGGGTTTTCCTTGTTTTATTTTTAATCTAACAACACAAGCAATGTTTTCCACACCAATTAAAACAAGTTAAGAGTTAACTTCTTTCAAAATGACCACAGTCCAGAAGGCAGATGGAAGCTGACCGTTCTATATTACAGAAGAATTATCACTATAGTAACCCAAATCTTTCATGTGGGTTTCTGCCACAATCCTTAGTGCACACACACTCAAGAGGAATTTGGAGTTCATGGGTATGACACAGCGTCATGGACATGGACTTGAGCAATAAAAAAATATCCTTAAAGCAGAACAGTTACCAGCAGAGTCATGCAGCCTTTGCCACTGGGTTTTGTGAAGAAATTTATGGTAAGCAACAATTCAGAGCACTTGGTGTCACTTCACAATCATCCATTGCTTTGCACCAACTCCTTCCCTTTTTTCCTGTCCTCATCCTCAGTTCCTGCCAAACCTATTTTAACTACGACACATTCTCTTTTCTTCCAGTCCTGCCCCAGGTATTTTTCTCAGCTCTGTCCAAAAACCTCAGTTTCCACCTCAAAATTTGTTGCTCAAGAATTATTTTCCCCTAGAAATCATGAGCTGCCCGGTCCCACATTCAAGTCCTGAAAGGTGAGAAAGAAAGACTTGAATGTGCAGGCAAATCCACTTGCATCAGGACGTTGCCTTCCTCTCTTCACACTCAAGTCCTGTTATAGATCTCCTGAGATCAAGTAGAAGAGCTCATTCCCCATGTTATGATTTCTTTTTTTTTTTTTTTTTTTTTACAAAATGCTACAGAGTACTGAAATTAGATGATACGACCATTTTACTTTCTGTACAATGTATTTTTAGCTGGGCAGGGGGGAGATACAGAGGAAAGCCATGTCTTTAAAAAAAGAAATATTTACAGGGTATCATGCTTGTCAAAAGCAATTGACTAACTAGTACATAGAGCCCTCAAAGAAATGTTCAACTGTAATCTGGATATGGTTTGAGTATCTGAATAAATATAAATTTGATGAAGGCTTCTTCTGTAAGAAATATAGCCCAAAATGTAATTCCCCTGAAAAAAAAATAAAAGGAAGTTATTCAAATGCTCAGATTTAAAATCACTTCCACCAGCCATTGATTTAGAAATGTCATTTGCCATGTAATTCCAAATGACTTTACAGACTACAGAGCATGGAATTATTGTGTCAAAAGGAGCCTTCAATGATCTTACATAAGCCAGAAAGACATTTTATGTAGGGTGATGTTTTGGTTGCTTGGCTCAAGAACTTCTTAATTAAGTGACAGGATTTCTGTCACTTAAATAAGTGTACATGACATTTCTATAAAACTGAACCCTTGTTGATAAGAAATGAAGGATTACTTTGCTGTTTCCACAGTCAGTATATTCCAATACTATGGCATATATTTTTCACTCCTATTAAACATGTGATCTTATATCCATTTATTCCATCAAATCAGCCCAAAGCAAAATTACTATTCTGGTTGCATAACAAACTATGGCAAACTTAGTGGCATAAGACTACAACCATTTTATTATGCTAATGGATTCTGTGGGTCAAGAATTTGGAAAGGGCACAATAGAGACGGCTTGGCTCTGAGGTAAAATATCTGGGGCCTCAGCTGGGAAGATTCGAGTAGCTGGGGGCTAGAACAACAGGGAGGGGGGAGGATTCCCTTCCAAGATGGCTTCTTCATTCTCATGTCTGGCTCCTGGGCTAGGCTTGAAGGCTGGGCTTGTTGGGACTATTGGCGAGAGCACGTACACATGGCCTCTCTCACAGCATGGTCTTGAAAGGGAACATTCCAAGAACAAGCATTCCAAGAGCACAGGTTCCAAGAGGACCAGACAGAAGCTGTATGACTTTTCCTGACCTAGCCTTGGAAGTTTATATAGCATCATTACCACCAAACTTATTGGCTAAAACAATCCTAAACCCACACAGATTCCAGGGGAGGAGCTGTTGAGAGGAGTGTCAAGGAATAGGTGGGCAATTAAAAAAAGACACAACAACAACTACTACTACAAAAACCCCACTATGATGGTTTTGGCAAAATGGAAAATATATGAACTTGACTTTGAATCCTGATTCCTCCATTTCTAAATGGGTCTCCATAGGCAAGTTGCTTGACCTCTAAGACCAACCTCTTACTTCCTTTACTGAGCAAATGCAGGTAGTGATCACAAGGTAGTTTTGAATAGGCACAAATCCACATTAAGTGCATCTATGGTCAAAAAACTAATTCTAAGCCTCTTCCTTTTTCTCTCTTAACAACCTTTACCTTCTTTTTCAAGAAAGAGTGTCCACATTCTCCCTCCCATAATTCCATGAAAACCTGCTCTCAAAGTCATTGTTCAGAAGATGGACTCTCCCAAGTCCTCTAAAAGGCTGAGGAAGGAAACGGTGGAATGCCCACTTAAGTCACACCTTGTAGAGACCACCTATTAGACCATGCCACACAGCCTTTCCTCCCTCCTGGCTCTGTTGGAATTTTTAATCTCTTCTCATGTGACACCTGTAGGAGACATTTACAGACATTCTTTAAGCCTTCAGGAATTTCCTTTTCCTTTCAAGAAAGTGAAATGGAATTCCAGATCAAGGACGCATGGGATACAATTCTTCTGAAGTATGGATTTCTGTTCTTTCTACTGCCCATTCCTACCTGGTGTCAAATCAGTGGAGGTGAGGACATTTTGAGAAGGTAAAAGCACTCTCAACCTTGGCTTCTCTTTCTGCCAAAAGTTTTGTAAGCACATTACCCAAATCTTCTCCAGCCACGGGAGCAGTTTCATCCATCACTAGAGCCAAAAGACACATGGAGTGGTAAGGAGAGTATCGTATCCAGTTCTGACAAAAGAGGGCCGCGCTGAGTTGTTTCTTTAACTCATTGTAATTGTTACTATTCTTTAGCTATCTGCACTAAAGTCCTTACTTGGCCTCCCTGCTGCATGCCTGCCCTTCCCAGACCCACCTGTATCCTCACAGAAGTCAAAGATTCTTCCAGAAGCTTGTCAGGCTGTGTCACTCTCTTACTCAAGATCTGCTGGTGGCTTCCTGTTGCACTTGGGGTAAAATCTAAGCTTCCTATAATGGCCTACAAAGTTGTCCATGATCTGTCCTGAGTACTTTTTGGACCTCATTTCCCACCCTTCTACCCCTTAGAGTCAGGTAGGACCCCCCCCACTTAGAAGGGCTCCATGCTTGGGTCAATGCTCAGCTGTTGCCGCCTTGAAATTTTAGTAAGTTTTGAACCAGGGACCCTGCATTCTCCTTTTGCACTGGGACCTGCAAGTCATGTTCTGACCCCAACCATGCTGTCCTCCTGCCGGTCCTCATACAGCTCAGGCACAACCCACTCCCGCCTCAGGAACTGGGCAGTTGTGGTTCCCTCCCAAAAAAGCTCGTCCATGAGAGGTTCATTTGGCTGGTTCTCTCCTTCCCTCAAGCATCTCTCCATCCCAGAAGCCTCCTCCGACCATCCTACCTGTGGTATCACTGCCCTTTCCCCATACATTGAAGCACTTCTTCTTCAAAGTACCTGCCTCTGCCTGGCACTGTGTTACACATTCATTTATATGCAGTTGTTTATTGTTTTCCCCTGTGTACGTTCCTTGAGGACAGAGGCATTGTCTGTCTTGTTCATTTCTCTGTCCATTCCTGGCACAGGTGCTTCTCAATACATTTTTGTTGAGCTGATTCATTCCTTTTAGTTATACCGAGAATGTTGCCTCTCTCACTGAGAGCACATTTGAAGTCCTTGAACTTGGCTGTGAGAAAAGTCCTGAGTTCACGTTTGAGATACATTGTGTTTTAAAGTTGTGGTCACCTGGCTTTTCTCAGGGCGCCATAAATTCATGTTCATCTTAATCTCTTTGCTTTTCTTTCCCTTCTCTTTTCTTTCTCTGGTTTTCAATGGCTCCATTTTCTCTTCCCAAACATTTCAGGAATGCAAAGGTTGAGATTGATTTCCTAACTTCAAAGAGAGAAACAAGATAAGTCATAAGAAATACCAAAGCAATCCCCCCAAATCACCCTAAAATGGGTGATCTCAATCGGAGAAGATGGCAGCTACCTAGAGTCCCACCTGACACAGAAGGTTAGAAATGGCCTTCGAGCATGAAGGGGCCTTCAGATCATTGAGCCCAAACTCTTACCATTTGGTGTTCTTTCAGAGTGAACAAGATGCTTCATGTTAGGAAAGACAAAACAAAATGAAACGAAAAAACCAAAAGAAGTCATGAATGGTTTACTTGAATTATTCTGATTCCTGGGAAGGAAATTAATTCTCAAGATTACAAAATGATTTAGTTGTAGGTTTTCTGACTTTCTCTTTGATATTTAATGTCTTCTATACTGAAAATGATAATTGACATTTAAATTTCCAAGATAGTCTAGTAGTATTGCCATTCTCAATGTGCATTTTAAATGAATTTTCCTACCACTTTTTTAAGATTTATTTTACTTATTTATTTCTCCCCCCACCCCTGTTATTTTGTGCTCACCATCTGCTCTCTGTGTCTGTCCGTCTTCTTCTACTCTTTTTTTTTTTTTATATAAGGCACCAGGAACCAAACCTGGGACCTCCCATGTGGGAAGGATATGTCCAATCACCTGAGCCACCTCTGCTCCCTACTTGTTGTGTCTCCCATTGTGTTTCCTTATTGTGTCTCTTTGTTGTGTCATTATCTTTTTGCATCATCATCTTCTTGCATCAGCTCACCACCCCAGCCTGTCGTGTCAGCTCATTGTCTTGCTCATCTTCTTTAGGAGGCACTGGGAACCAAACCTGGAACTTGTGGTAGGCAGGTGCCTAACTGCTTGAGCCACATTCGCTTCCTTTCCTACCACCTCTTACATTTCACAGTCTTTTATTAAAGGATTATGCCCTTCATGTGGGTGTCAATGTCACTATAAGCCAAAAGAAAGCCCTATCACCCAGGTGTGTGCAGAAAGTTTTCAGAAGGGTGGAAGGGAAAGCCTACAGGTCCTGGCATAAGGGTGCATTGGCAGAGTCCTGGCTGTATCACAGCTTTTGTTTTCTCCTTCTGTTTTGCACTTTGAGTGAACAGAAATGGATTAGTTATAATCCTTGGTTCCTGACATTCTCTCATTATTGGACCATGCATGAGTCTCTTTGGTTTATAAGTTTATTTCCTTGTTTTTAATAATTTGATAAACTACCATGTACTCACCACCCAACTCAGAAAGCAGAATATTTACAACACTGGGTATCAATCCATGTAGTCCCACCCATTCTGTCCCCTTGCTTCCCTGAACCCCAAACCCGAGGCAACCACAATCTGGAGTCTTGTGCTGCTTATTTCTTTGCTTCAAAAAGATGTCTGTTTTGAAACATATGGCATTTCTATAGGGGTTCTGAAAAAGCATATTGTTTAGTTGAGGTTCTTTTTTAGCTTTATACGAAGATAACACATTGGAGGCAGTCTTTTGGGATTTGCTCAGGAAAGGGACATGACCTTGTGCAAGTATGAAATCCTCCAGCATGAGATGGTGGGGAAAGAACTGGCAACCCCTGGCTTGTATCTGGCCCTGAAATGACCCACCAATGTGGAGAGGCCTGCCTTGCCACTGCTCCCTTGGGGAGGGGAGCCAACAGCACGAGAACACACAAGTCTCTTCCAGGGTTTGCTTTTCCTCGGATATCCCACCTGTGCTCTGGGCAGGGCTTCCAGCCACCCACTTTGTAAGGCTGCTAGCTCCCCCACCTGCACAAACACAGGGCTTCCTGTTACCACGTGGCTGGAGCAGTGCAAGGCGAGGGCTGGGGAGTTTCACGTTTTTAATTTCCTAATGAGAACTATTGTAGACCTGGAAAACAGCTGTTATCCCAGGGGCCATGACACCACGTAATTCAATTGTGCCTTTATGATTTCTGTCTTGTCCTTCACAATTTCCCACAAACCTGAAAGATGTTTCGCTACTCACTTTCCATCTCACTGCTATTGCAAGACTTAGCACTCAGGGAGACTCTTACAGCATGGAATGGTTTTCACTCTCAAGTCCCAAATGGGAAATAATAGGATATTGAACTACTCGGGCAGTTGTGGTACAACATAATGCCCCTGAGACTGTAAGGATAGTGCAGTGCTAAGTAGAGTCCCCTTTCATATCTTCTGTCACTACTCTTATTAACTTACAAAAAAAGGCTGATGTATCACAGGAGAAAGAACATGGATTTTGGAGCCAGGAAAACATGAGTTCAAATCCCACCTGTACCACTTACTTGTTATATGAACTTGGACCTCTCAGGGCCTTAGTTTCCTGATCTATAGGATGAAGCCAGATACATATCTCATAAGGCTCTGTGATGATTAAATGAGATAAGGAATGGAATGGTGTAGCCTAGTGTCTGTTGCAGCCTAGGTGCTTAATAATTGGATGCCTTAGATGAGGCTTATATTTCCTCAGCCCGAATCTCCTGCAATCCCTAGACTCCTGGGCCTCAACCTCCCTCCACTCCAATCCATCATACACTTCATAGTCAAATGAATCATCCCAAAGCAGCATTTTGTATATATCACATTTCCTCCATTCTCTAACCAAACCCACACCCCTAAACAACAACAGAAACCCTGTGGTTTCCCAATGCCTTCAAGATGTCCAAATCCCTTAAGTTGACATTTAAGGTCAACCACAATTTAGAGGCAATTTACCCCATTCACAGTGGCTTTCATTACTCCTCCACCTGAATCCTGTACTCTAGGCAAACTCATTGCTTGCAGAACATGCCAGGTTCATCTCTACCTCTACAGCCGACACTCATATAGTTTCTCTGGCATGACCTTCTTGCTCCCTTCTTCTCAATAGTATACATTTTACCCTTTCTTTGAGGTGCAGTTGAAGTCCCACCACTCTAGTCTTCTCCCCTTCCCTTCCCTCCCTTCTCTGAACTCTTGCAGTATTTTCTGGCTGTTCCACTAGCTGGTTATTTAATGCATCCCACCTTGCTTTGTCATTAGTCATTTGTGTATGTGGCAGCCAGCTTTCAGTACAGGTTGTATGGTGATGATTGCAGAATAAAGCACAAATTTCCAAGACATTTCCTTTTAGGAACACCCTCTTAAACAATTGGAATTTAACTTACAACCATTTTCTTCCATAAAATTTTGAAATGTCAATAGCCAGATTGAAATAATCATATCTTGAGTTTGTGGTGGAAGTGTATTGGTATGTGCATATACATGTGTTTTAAGGAGGCTTTTTTCTGCCAAATGGGTTAGTGATTTAGTTTTACTTCAGTCCTTAGTGGGAAATAGTCATATTCACTCCCCTCTCCTTGGCTACTCTCAGCTGATTAGCTCTCATCAGTCCACATGATTGGTCAAGCATCCAAAATCCTATTGGAATTTAAGAAAGCTAACTGAAGAGCAAATGAGCCTGACAATTTTCTCCCTTTAAGTTTTCCCCTAGCTTCCCTGTAAATGCACGGTTTAATCTTGTGATAAAACATGCCAAGAAGAGTTGTTTTCCCAGAATTCCCTGGCAGTTGGTGGTGGAGCGGGGTGCTCTGGCAGTGTTGGCCATAAAGGACATCGAGGAAGGGGGCTCTGTTTAAGCTCTAAACTTGACTGTTTAGATTCCAAGCATTCTCTGTAAGAGTTATACCTAAACCTGTACTTGGACAAATACCAAAAGATTATGCATTAGTACCATACCCAAAATATTTGGAGATTCTGTCAAACTGAAGGTTGGCCAGTGTCCATGTGCCGTGGTATAGTCTGAACTATATTGAATTTGTAGCAATTAAAGAAGTAAGGCCTTGAGTTAGTGTTTCTGAGGAAGCTATTAAACAGCATTCATTTTTTTCTGCCAAATGTGAGAAGAGTTTTAAGTCTGAACTCCAAGGAGGAAGAAATTCCTCCAGCTTGGATATTTCCAATTTCTTCATTGTACAGAAGGTTGTTTACTCAAAAGAAAACTTCCACCAAGGAGAACACTTACATATGGAGCCCTCTCAAGCTAGACTGAAAGAAACATGCTATGTCACAGCCACAGCAGCCTCTGTTGCCCTTTGAAGGGAAGCAAGACTCGCATAGCAATCAAAAGATATAGAACAAGTACTCACGTCTAGTTAAAGATGGTGGATGGAACACATACACAACCAGTCCAGATGGAGCAGGTCAGAAAGCTCTGGGAAAGATTTCTCCAAACAGTTGAAACTGATCACATCCCGAGTATGTTGGAACATATTGAGAAGAGGCCATACAGCTAGGGGAGTGTTTGGGGTTAAATTAATAATAAGTCAATGGAAAATTAAATAAATAAAAAGCTAAATATCATGTCCAAGGGAAAAATGATATTTAAGAAAGGAAAAAAATTCACAGTACACTATATAGTTTAGTTTTATATGCCATTTGTATGGTCATAATTATATAAGTTCTAAATATCTATTCAAAATTGTAACCTATTTTTGGAGGATGGGGGTGTTTGGGTAGGAAGTGTGCATGGACATGGTGAGGGTGGGAGAGAAGGAGGAGAGCAGAATACTCATCTTCCAAATTGGAAACTCAACAGATAATACCTGAATCTGAAAAATAAGATGGAAGTATGTTATTCAGATTTATGGTGGTTGCTTCTAGGGAAAAAAAAAGAGGATTGTAAGACTGTGCATCTTTTTAAAACAAGGTTTATTGATGAAAATATGAGTTAAGCTGCTTTAACAAAAAGACCCCAAAACACAGAGGTTTAAATGAGATAGGTGTATATTTCTCTCATTTGATGTGGTCCAGAGGGAAGGAATCCCAGATTGGAAGTTCAGCTCTACCACCTTCAAAGTGTGGTGGCTTCCCTCTCCGGGACCAAGGCAGCCATTCCAGTTCTTCTTATCCCAGTCAGTGGGAAGGGAGAAAGGATCAGGGGCACACAATACATACCTTTACATGAGCTCCCTAGAAGTGACAACACATCCATTAGCCAGAGTGTGGGCACATGGCTTTATGCTGCAAGGGAGGCTGGGAAATGTAGTTTCTAGCTTAGTCATGTGTTCGGCTAGAACACAGAAGTCCTATTATAAAAGAAGGTGAGAATTGATAACAGTGCTCAACTTGTGGTTTCTGACAAATAATCTTGGTAGAATTATTTGATTTGTTAAACCAGGTGCACGTATAACTTCAATACAAAGAAAAACTAGATTTAAGACTTGGTACTTAGGATTGTCTTTTGCACCATTGAATAGGCCATCAAAACCTACTAATAAGGGTCCTGAAGCAGAAAGCAGGCATTCCCAGAATAGACAATGTGCGTAGTGTGAAGTCTCAGAGGATGCACACCTATTCGGAACTATACCTCTGGCCCCTCCATCTCAGGTTGCTCAAAGCAACTTTTCTGGTTTGTGTGCGCTTGCTATACATGCCACAAGGATTCACGAGCATTTCTACATGCCTATGGTTTTAGAGTAAATTGTTCCAAAATAGTGCATGAAGCAGACTCTGAAATGGAGATTAGTGTGTAGGAGGGTTTTTGGGGGGTGCTCTTCGGATGGATACATATGGACAAAGAGAAGGAAGCAGGATTGGACAAGGGGGAAAGTTGGGAGTTTGGAACTGGGATGGACCTTCAGAGGTGTTGAGGTAGGGGGGCCAGACCTTTATATATCCATATTGATCAGTCATTGCAAGCAAACTGCCCCAGGAACTTGCAACCTAGAGGTGTAACCTCAGATGAAGTAGCTGTCTTCAGCCTGAGAAATTCCTAGATGGGCTTACGTGTAGGGCCTGCCTCCCAGCAAAATGGGTCCTGTGAAATCAATCATTTGAATTTGGATTCCAGCAGCTGTGGCTCTTGTATTTCTATATAGGAGAAATTCAGTGGTGGTGATCTCATTTGGAAGATAGAGGGGTCAGGAGATGGTAAGGATTTTGTCTGGAAGCTGCATGTATAAAACATAAAATTTGACTTAGATTATAATTTTACTTGATGCTTTTTTGGGACAGTCGGTAGGAATTAAAGGGAGGGGAACCTAAAGTAGAGGCAAACCTGATGGTAGTTATGTTTATACTTAATTTTCATGTGTGTCTTAGGAAAATTAGTCCACATTTGGGGGTTAACATGTAAGGACCATAATCGGGAGTTTAGGCTCCAGAAATGACCAAGGCAAATACTTCAAATAATCCTCTTTATCTGCCACACAAGGTTTATTGGTTGTCATAGAGATGGTTAGAAATAATTTTTCTTGGGAGAAACCAGGCATGTGGATGGCTCAGAAGTTTTCCATTGGCAACTCCTCCCCTGATCTGGCAAACGCAGCAGCCTAGTGCCTTTGCAGTGACGCCCTACAGACAGAATTCTGTTCTGTGGGCCCCATCTTATTGAGGACAGCTTTTGTCACCTCTGTCACCTAATCCTGATGTCAAAATTTTGCTGTGGGGGCGGATGTGGCTCAAATGGTTGGGCGTCCATCTCCCTTATGGAGGGACCTGGGTTCAATTCCTGGGACCTTCCAGTAAAATAAAAAATATATATATAGAAGGCACGTGGGCCACCAGGCCCCACGAGTGGGTGAGCCCTCCAGCCCCGTGCAGGTGCACCGTTAGGCCCCGTGTGCGAGTGCGCCGCCAGGCCCTGCCGAGTCACACAACAGGATGATGACATAACAGGAGAGTAACACAAGGAAGAGCCAAGAGCCATGCCGAAAAACAGGGAACTTAGGTGGCACAGGTGGCAGAATGCCTCTCTCCCACATTAGAGTTTCCCAGGATTGAATCCCGGTGAAGACAGGAGGAGAAGGATGAGAAGAGAGGGTGGGAAACAGACAGAGAATTGCCCAGCGAATGGACACAAAAACAGCAAAAATGGGGCAGGGGGTTTAAAAGTGGATAAAAGTAAGTAAATAAATAAATCTTTTTAAAAAAATTTTGTCATGATCACATCGAAGTGAGTATTTCCTACAAGGTGCTTGCCAGAGTACCTAAAAAGACAGAGAATGGGGCTCAGCTTATAAGAGGTCATATGACTATTTTTGTGCCTACATGCCAATAAATGCTTGCATGTATGTGGCAGAATTTGGTCTATGACTTGCTTTCATCTAAATATATGTCTTGGTGGTGAGGTTGTATAGGGAAGGAGACAGAGAACTCCACTTACCTCTAACTGTTGAAGGCTACCAATATTTTTCAAAAGAACACAATAATTTGAATAATCAAATTAGCCTACAGACTAAGAAAGTGAATGATGCCTCATCCTTATTGCTGGTTAAATGTTTCAATGATTATCCTGAACAGTATGCTAATAATACCTGAAATAAATGCAAGATCAACACAGTGATTTATTGCAATGATTGATTATAAAGTAAGCCTAACCTGATTATTCCAGATATTCCTTTGTTACTTACATGGTCTCTGCTACTGGACTTGACCTTGGGCAGGTTCAGTATATGGCCTGGAATGATAAGTTTCATGGACCTGATGACCTTTGTCATAGCGATGGCACAGACTTGGGGTTAACTCCTAGGTGTGAAAATCCAGAGGATTATAATGGGGGAGAACATCTCACAAAAACGTAAATGCGAAGTCTTGCTTTGGCCAATGGGGTTGGATAGGAGCCTAGAGGACAGCTTGAGCAATGCAGTTAGACAAAATCTTACCATCTAAATATTAATTAGAGTCCAGAATATAAGAGAACTCAAAGGGAGCAGAAAATAAAAATCTTTCTGGGAAACGGATGTGGCTCAAGTGATTGGGCTCCTGTCTACCATATAGGAGGTCCAGGGCTCCGTTCCCAAGGCCTCCTGATAAAAGGCAAGCTGGCCTGTGTGGCGTGCTGGCCCTTGCAGGAGTGCTGGCCCATGCAGAAAGCTGGCACAGCAAGATGACTTAACAAAAAGAGACACAGAAGATAGACAATAAGAGATGCAGCAGACCAGGGAGCTGAGGTGGTGCAAGAGATTGAGCACCTCTCTCCCATTCTGGAAGGTCCCAGGATCGATTCCCGGTGCTGCCTAAAGAGAAGAAAGCAGACACAGAAGGACACACACAGAATGGACAGAGAGCAGACAATGAGTGCAAAAATGAGGGGGGAGGGGAGGGGGAAATAAATAAATTAATTAATCTTTTAAAAATAAAAAAATCTCTGTCAATGAGATAGGAACCTGACAACTCCTGGTATAAGATACAATTTCCCACTATTCCATCACTCAAACCCTCTACTTGGGCAAGGCTTTCTTCCTCTTGCCCCCAATAGCTTGCCCCCAAATTTACACCTTGGCTTGTAAAACTATGATCACCCTATATTCCTAAACCCTCCAGAACCTTCAAAAAGACCCATTTCTGGGAGCATGAAAAAGTGTGCCAATGTACGATATGGGCCATGGTTTGTGGTAATATTCTGATGATGTTATCTCATAATCTGTAACAAATGTTTCACCACGGTGTATGTGTTGTTGAAGGGGTTTTGTATGGGAATTCTGCACATTTATGCATGATTGTTTTATAAGTTTACAGCTTCTTTAAAAATATATATTTAAAAAATAATAGGGTGGGTTGGGGGAAAAATATACCAAATGTAAGATATGGACTATAGTCAGTAGTAAGATTTTAAAGATATTCTTTCATAATTTGTAACAAATGTCTCACAATGCAAGGTGTTAGTGGTGGGTTGATATATGGGACCCCTGTATGATGTTATGCATGTTTGTTTTGTAAGTTCACAACTTTTACTATACACTTATTGTTTATGTGTGTTCATGAATGAATGATATACTTCAATAATTTTTTTTAAAAAAAGACCCCTTCCTTATATACAAAGATGCCTTCTTCAACTTCTTTGGCCATCCTTGGTCATCTTGTCTAAACTCCCTTAATTTTGCCACTTACATAGTTCATGCTTTTCCTTCTTGAGATTCTAAATCCCAGGAAAATTTACTAGGGAGGACTTTGCCATCTTTGCCTCATCTGTCCGTGGTAACCTCCACAGCGCCTCGTGCAGAGCCAAGAGGCAGGGAGTAGCAAGGCAAAGGCAAACTGGAGAATGCTACCTTCACTGAAAGGTATCCAAATCCACATGACTTTTTAAGACCTGTGCTAGCAGAGCAGGTCTGCAGTTGATTTGCATGCCTTAGGTTTGCAACCCCTGGTCTCTAAGTGATTAGCAAGCAATATCTGGCCCCTGACACTAGGAAAACACATTTGTAAATGGTAGCAGAGAAGCATTATTTGTTTCCTGCTGGACTTCTTCCCTTCACCCAGGCTTGTTTCTGGGCAAAGGGACCACCCCAGAAAGCCACCGTCAGACTGTGCAAAGGCACCCTACTGAAGGGGCCATTATGTTCAGGGAGGTAGTGTCCTCTGGAGTCTTTCTCTGACCTTGAACCTCAGCTCTTTTCCCTTCTGGGGTCTATGCAAGAGCTTCTGCTCAGATATGGTCTCCGAGGCAGCAGTGGGGATGGGAGTGGGAGGGGAGGCTGGTAAAAGGTGGAAATCAGTGGACCTTTTATCTTAAAGTGCTGTTTGGAGGCATAAACCGGCCTGTGCCCCTTTCCTAAGATTTGGGATGGTGATGTTGGAGTTTGGGAAAATATAGAGAACAAGGTCAAAAGTCAGTTGCACGAGAAGGTAGAATACCTTTGTTCTGCAGGTGGCTAAATATGGAAATGTGTCCCAAAGAAAATGGGAACCTTCATACCTGGTGAGAACAGGGAACGAAAATAAATTGAAAGACGACTGCAATTCATCTTTGAATTTGCTCATCTGAAAATAAGATCGTGTGGAAGGGAAATGGTGTGTCTGACTGGCGCTCCTAGCTCTTTAGGGAGCAAAATATATTCAGAAAGAGATTCCTTTCTGAACAAACCATTACTCATTGCCCTGCTGCCAAGGCCATTGAAAGCTGGATTTTGCTATTGCAAAACTGTTTATATACAAGAATACACAGGGACAAAAGGTCATGAGAGGTAATCAAGTCTGCAGTTTCCAAAGTCAAAAGACAATAAACACACCGACTTTCAGGGCTATTAAAGAAGCATGACTTGGCCAAGCAAATTCTCACTTTGGATGTAGAGTCACAACATCTTGTGGCAGATGGAAAGAGAGCCAGGGGCAGGAGTTGGTTCAAACTGAAGTAATATAAAGTTCATCACGACCAGAGCAGGCAATGGCCGCTTCAAGACTGAAACAGCACTTCAGACGTATCTGAACCAGAATTAAAACTGGACTGGAATTGAGGAGAAGGCTAAAACTCAGGAGCAAGTTTCCAAGGAGACCCTAAGCAAGAAGTACCCAGAGAGAGGAAAATCTTTTTCAGAAAATCTGTAAAACGTGAACAATGAGCTGTCACTGTGATGATGTGATGAAGAGAGAATTCAGCAATGTGACTGGATGGGATCAATGTGTAGAGACCCGAACAGGTATCTCCTCGGCAAATATTTAGGTACATTGAATTGAAATGCATTTGTAGCAAAAGTCAACTCCTATAAAAATTGTTAAATATTCTCCCGGAAGGCAGTGGCTACTGGAGGTTCTGAGGGGAGGGAGAGGAAAAAATTGGTGTAATATGGGGACATTTTTGGGACTTGAGAATTGTCCTGAATGACATTGCAATGACAGATATAAGCCATTATATACCTGTTCATAA
>JAKSZT010005416.1:2617835-2630777 GCA_026826555.1 Tolypeutes matacus | reverse complement strand
AATGACATTGCAATGACAGATATAAGCCATTATATACCTGTTCATAACTTACAAAATTGTGCGGGAGACAGTGTAAACTATAATGTAAACCATAATCCATGCTTAATGGCAATGCTCCAAAATGTGTTCATCAAATTCACACTAATGAAGGATGTTGTTGATGTGAGAAAGTGTGGGAGGGGTAGGGAGCAGGGCATATGGGAATCCCCTATATTTTTTATATAGCATTTGTGTAATCTAAGTATCTTTTTAAAAAATAAAAAGCTATTAAAACAAACAAACAAAATATGCTCCGAAATAACAATGTTTTGTCCCAAATTTGACTACTCACATTAAGCAGCTGAATAAGTATGGTGGGACCTGGCATTCCTTGAGGCATCACCTACTGAGAAGAGAATGCTTTCAAATCTCCCAGAGCTCAGAAAAGGTACCAAATCCTAGGCCTCACGGGAGCCCAGCTTCCCTGTCTAAAGCACTTCTCACTTTCTCTTTCTCTTACCACCAGGCACTAAATTTCTCCACAAACCAAAATATGAATCTGACACACTTCTGGCTTCGTAAGCAATCACGGCAACTTCTCTTTGAAATTCAACTTCAAGGAAAGTAGAAAAGTCAATTTTTAATCAGAGAAAAACCTTACACTGAGTAAAAATGATTTTCCAGACCCTGTTGAATGTAGACTAGAACCACTTTTGAGGTGATCGTTAATTTTATGGAGTGATATTCACCAGAATCAACTTCCATCCATCCATATAATCAATCAGTTAATCAACAAGTATGAGTGGGGTATGCGTGCTCTGCCTTATCTTTGTGTCGCTTGAGGTTTTGGGAGAACAAAATGTCATTGTGTATTAATTGAATGTTCAGGACTGTATTCAAGTAGTTTTTACCATAGAATTGAAACTATCAGGTAGATGGAAGGAAATGAAGAAAGACTGAAGCAACTACCCCATTAAAGGAAAATACCCCGTGCCTGTTTATAATTCAACATATTTAAATGTACTCAGTTGGCTGTATTTCTTTTTTTTTAAGTGTAGCAAATTGTGATAACTTTGAATTGAACGTTAAATTATTCAAAGCCTACAAAAAGTGCCTGAAAAGCATATGTGCAACTAAAGGAAAACACTGGAAAATGCATTTTAGCTATGGTTTATGCACATTTATTTTATATATTTTCTCCTGAAATCATTTTGCATTAAGATTTTATAGAAATTTCTCTCGTTTTCTAAAAACAAACTTACAAAAACTTTCTAATTCTAGGAAACAGCTTTCTTTACCCAAACTCAGAGGGATTCTCAGGCCAGCTTATTTTTATATATCAGATCAAAAGTCTGCTTTTGTGAGCATCATTTCTGTTAGACTAGAAGAGCTTGAGCTTATAATTGATGTTATTTTAAAGAAAATTTTGAAATTTAACCACCTTAGTTCTTGTTGTTAGGACAATATTTTCCTAAATTCAGCTGCTAAAAATAATATTTATGGGAAGCAGATGTGGCTCAAGCGAATGAGCTCCCACCTACCACATGGGAAGTCCCAGGTTCGCTTCCTGATGCCTCCTAAAGAAGATGAGCAAAACAGCGAGGTGACGCGACAGGTAGATGCGGCGAGCTAACGCAACAAGAGACACGAGGAAAACATAATGAGAGACACAACAAAACAGGGAGCAGAGGTGGCTTAGGTGATTAGGAGCCTCCCTCCCACATCAGAGGTCCCAGGTTCGGTTCCTGGGCCTCCTGAAAAGGAGACCAGCACACAACAAACAGACACAGCAAATGCAAACAACGAGGGGGTTGGGAGAAATAAAAAAAAAAAAAAAAAAAAAAAAAAAAAAAAAACCACATTTACTAGTATTTCTTTAATACATTAAAGTATTATTTTAAAATACCAGTGTCTTGTAACCATGTCACCCAGGTAACCTCTGATGACATATTTTTAAAAATTAATTTGTGCACATAATGAAAAAAGTAAAACCATACAGAAAGTTGGAAAATGAAAAGTAATATTCTGTGTCCCACTCCTCTTCTGGTTGTCCTCATTTTTAGCAGTTTCTTACAAGTCTTTCAGAAAATATTTTTGCTCATATACCAAAATATGCATACCATACATACACACATAAATATGTTTCAAATTTTTTCATAGAAGAGATCATACAATCAGTGGCCATAATGCCTCATCCTGCTTGTTTTCACATAATATGATGTCCTAAAGAACTTTCTATCTATGTTAGTACAAACAGACTGATGTCATTCTTTTTAACAGCTACATAGCACCCAATCCTGTTAGATTATATATATCTCCCATATATTCTACAATAAATCCAACATACTCAACAATGTATCTAATATGTTCCATAATACATCAAATATATTCTACAATACAGCCAACATATTCTACAACATATTTAGGTAGTCCTTTATTGATTTACCAAGTTCTTTCAATTAGAACAAAAAGTACTTGAGTGAAGATTGCTTTACTTACAGATAGCTTATGTGTATATATATATCAGCTGATTAAATTACTAGAAGGGAATTATTTTAAAAACTAATTTACCCCCAATCTATTCTAACCATTTATCTTGTCTACTACATAGAGAAAGAAAAATCTGTTAATTTTGCTTACATTGAAGAGAGAAACATTAGAAAACATCAGTGATATCCATACTATGGCCAAGCTACCTTGGCTAATTTCAAATTCAGTTACGGAGGTGTTTATCTTGAAGAGACACTTAGAATTAGATCTACAACAATATTTTCCTCACTCAAGTATTGTACAAAATGGGCCATCAAGTGCATAGCACCTCCTGGTTAGTGAAACATGGAGCTGATTAAGAAATATGATCAGTAAAAATTATTGATACCTGATCAAATCTTTATGATTAAGTTCAATTGTCAAAAGGGTGATTAGTCACACTGCACACATGAATGTCAATGGAGGAAATATCTATCTCTGGTCTGTGTCACATAAGATTTATGAGAAGCTGTTGGACCTGGACCCCAGCTGGAATAACAAAAGAAGATTTCTTTAGATAAAATAACTCATCCCTGTATATCATCTAGGTGGATGCCGAATCATTTATAATACTACAAGAATTAGATATTGTAGAATAGATGCCAATTTTTAGAATCTTGCTTTCATTAAATGCAGAATGTTCATCCTATTGGGAAAAACGCAACTCCTTTTGCCAGTATTAGCAGCCAGACCAAACCTCCTGTATATCAACACCATATGACAGATTCAAATTATTCCTTAAGTCATTGGAGTTGAGGAGAAGCTGAAGGGAACGGTGTCCTTAAAAAGCATAAAATAGCTGAATAGAAGTTTCGTTTTCACAAAAAGAGAAACTCTGGGCAAGGCTAGGTTTGCTGCATAAATCAGGTGAGACAAATTTCCATAATGCCAGATCATTCGGTGATGTCCCCAAGAGGAGCAAACGGAAGATGCTCTTTTTCCTCTCCGGTCCTTCATACTGTCCAGCATCAGGTACCCAGTGATGTCGAAGGGAGAGAGGCCCTATGCTCCTGACACAACTATACTCCCGTAGTGATTGTCTTTAAAACATTTCTGGGAGTTTGAGAGAACAGACAATTGAGTTCCTTTAGTTTGTGAGTCAGAAACATTCTTCTATGAGTTTACTCTTAGTAAATGAAGAGCCAGAATTTGGGTGGCTAAAAAAGCAGACAAAAGATATGGTCCATGCTATATTTCAGCCCCTGAGAAATTCCACTGAAAATTAGATGTTGTTCTTAAATAGCTAAGAGGAATAAAAAATAAACCAAATGTAAAATTGCAGAAATAAATGGAAATGCATATGAAGCAGAACAGATTTGAAATGTTTTGATTAGATGTGTTTTCTCTTCTCTATTCATTAATCCTTTCAACAAATATTTTTTAGCACTTGTGAACCAGACTCTTCTAACTACATGCACCAGACTCTTCAAGCTATAGGTATACAAAGATTTTACAACATAAGTTTTTCAGGTAGTGCTTGAGGTTTAGAATGGTTTCCATAGCAAGAACTGGAATAAAATAGTAGGCTGAGAGAAAACAGTAAAAATGGTAAATACCAGGCACAGACACCTTAGACAGATGCAAAGAAAAAGAAAGAAAGCTGAATATTTGAAAAACAATATAATATAAAAATGAGGATTTATAGAATATGTAAACATAAGTGACTTCTGTTCTATTATCAGGGTTCTCTTGGGAAACAGAACTGACAGTACATATCTGTAAATAGTATGAGATTTTATCAAGTTGTCTTATGCAGCTGTGGGGATGCACAAATCCAAATTCCATAGGTCAAACTACAAGCCCTCCAATGAAGGTCCTCGATGAGTTCCTCAGGAGATGCTGGCTGTCTGAAGTAGAGATGGGAATTCTCTCTCTGAAGGCTGAAACCACTTCTCCTTTTAAGATCTTCAACTGATTGGATGAGATGTCACTCATGTCATTGCTGATGACAATCTCCTCAGTTGATCGTAGATGAAATCAGCCATGTATGCAATAACTCACTAATGATTAAAGTCCATGGAATGTCCTTATATTGCAATTATCTCAGTGCTTTCTTGACCGAACAACAACTGGACACCATTACCTGACCAAGTTGACACAGCCTAACCATCACAGTCCACCCCTTGTCAAACTTGGCAGCCATGTACATCACCTTAAACCATACTTAATCTCTAAATTTAAAAAATAACATACATATATATATATGTATATGCCTAACAATATTCAATTGTCCTGCATAAAACCAAAAAACACATTAAGTCCTTCCAGAATAGAGTACAAGTCCTTGGGTATTCACTCTTTTTTTTTTTTTTTTTTTTTTATAGTAAAATAATCTTTATTGGGTTTCATTTATTTTTTTTTTTTTATTATGGGTAAAAATCAAAATTCTCACAATACATACAAACATTTGCATAATGATATATAAATATATGTGCATATATGTGTATTTGCTTACAAAAATGTTATTTATATATATATATATATACATATATTTTAAGAGGTGCTTAGATTACCTAAAATATTACACGGAACCCACTCTTAAACATGCATCCTTAAATATTACAACATGAAACTAAAACAACTTACGTCTTATGAGAAGGAGAAAGGATAGGGAAGAAAACAAAGATATCTGTTTTATGTACATATATAAATACTCATAACAAAGCAAGGAAGAAATATTCATGACCATTACAGTCCTTGTTTCTGTAACTGGTCAAATGGTCAAAGTTCATATTTATCACTACCTTCTTCCACTACCCATACCATGTTCCCTTTACCCTCAGCAAGCACCTCAGCTGGCTGTGGTTCTTTGCTTGGGGAGGTGACCCAAACTTTCATTCTTGAAGACTCTGGGCCATTGCTAGCCCTGCCTAGATTGGGTTGTTGCAATTTTCCACTGACTTTAATCACAGCACGTGGTAGTACTGAGAGGCCCTAGGGGATCTCTTGTATTCCAGGCAAATTCTTTTTTTACCTCCATTGTGTAGGTGCAGTCCTATTTCCCCTTGATAGTCAGAATCAGTCACCCCAGCCAGTACAGTAATCCCCTTCCTTGTCTGTTGATTCAAAGGTATGAGGAGCCCAAAGTGGCCAGGTATCAGTCTTAACTTCCAGTTCAATGGAATCATTGTGTTCCCTGGTGGAAGTACTCCTCCCTTTGGAACTAAGACCTGTACACATAGTTGATACCATAATTGTCTTTAAAAAGTCATTCCACCGTTCTATCAATCCAGCTGCTTCAGGATAATGGGGAACATGGTAGGACCCGTCAATTCCATGAATATGTGCCCATTCCCTGTGGAATTTGCTGTGAAGTGGCTTCCTTGATCAGAAGCAATGCTACATGGAATACCATTGGTGGTGGAAAAGACACTTGGTAAGTCCACAGATGGTAGTTTTGGAATAAACATTGCATGCAGGGAAGCCAAATCTATATCCAGAGTATGTGTCTACTCCAGTTAGAATAAATTACTGCCCCTTCCATGATGGAAGTGGCCCAATGTAATCAACCTGCCACCAGGTAGCAGGCTGATCACCTCAGGGAATGGTGCTATATTGGGGGCTGGTTATGGGTCTCTGCTGCTAGCAGATTGGGCACTCAGCAGTGGCTGTAGTCAGATCAGCCTTGGTGAGGGGAAGTCCATGTTGCTGAGCCCATGCATAACCTCCATCCCTACCTCCATGGCAACATTGTTCATGAGACCATTGGGCAATGACAGGAGTGACTGGGGAAAGAGGCTGACTGCTATCCACAGAACAGGTCATTTTATCCACTTGATTATTAAAATCTTCCTCTGCTGAAGTCACTCTCTAGTGAATATTCATGTGGGATACAAATATTTCCATGTTTTTTGCCCACTCAGAAAGGTCTATCCACATACTTCTTCCCCAGAAATCTTTGTCACCAATTTTTCAATCATGTTCCTTCCAAGTCCCTGATCATCCGGTCATATCATTGACAACAACTTATGAATCAGTGTACAAATGCACCTCCAGCCATTTCTCCTTCCAAGTAAAATGAACAACCAGGTATACTGCTCCAAGTTCTGCCCACTAGGAGGATTTCCCCTCACCATTGTCATTACTGGACAGAAAGGGGCTGCAGTGCCTCAGCTCTCCACGTTCAGGTGGTACCTGCATATTGTGCCGAAACACCTGTAAACCAGGCCCAAGTTTTCTCATCCTCAGTCAATTAATTGTAAGGAACTCCCCAAGAGGCCAAAACTGTGGGCCAGGAAAGAGAAGGTAATGTGGCAGGAGTGGTGACCATGGGCATTTGGGCCACTTCCTCATGTAACTTACTTGTGCCTTCAGGACCCACTTGAGCCCTATCTGATATATACCACTTCCACTTTATGATGGAGTGCTGCTGTGCACTCCAACTTTATGGTTTGGTGGGTCAGACAATACCCAGCTCATGATAGGCAACTCAGGGCTTAGGGTAACTTGGTGGCCCATGATTAAGTGATCAGTCTCTATTAAGGCCCAGGAGTAGGCCAAAAGTTGTTTCTCAAAAGGAGAATAGTTATCTGCAGAGGATGGGAGGACTTTGCTCTAAAATCCAAAGGGTCTTCATTGTGACTCTCCTATGAGGCCTGCCAAAGGCTCCAGATGGCATCTCTATTTACCACTGACATTTCCAGCACTGTAGGATCTGCTGGATCATATGGTCCAATTGGCACTGCAGCTTGCAGAGCAGCCTGGACCTGTTGCAGAGCCTCTTCTTGTTCTGGCCCCCACTCAAAACTAGTAGCTTTTCTGGTCACTCAGTAAATGGGCTGGAGTAGCACACCCAAATAAGAAATATGTTGCCTCCAAAATCTAAACAGGCCAAATGAGCATTGTGGCTGTTTTTGGTCATGGGGTGGGGGGCAGTTGCAACAGTGTATCCTTCACTTTGGAAGAGATATCAACATGCTCCACACCACTGGACACCTAGAAATTTCACTGAGGTGGAAGGCCCATGTATTTTTGTTGGATTTATTTCCCATGCCCTCTCATGCAAAGGCCTTACTAATAAGTCTAGAGTGATTGCTACTTCTTGCTCACTAGGTCCAGTCAGCATGATATCATCAATATAACGGACCAAGTGATGTCTTGTGGGAGAGAGAGATGATCAAGGTCCGTGCCGACAATATTATGACAACAGGCTGGAGAGTTGATATACTCATTAGATAGGACTGAGAAGGTATATTGCTGGCCTTTCCCGTTGAAAGCAACCTGTTTCTGGTGGTCCTTACTCGTAGCAATTGAGAAAAAAATCATTTTCCAGATCAATAGCTACATACCAGTTTACCAAGGAATATGTTGATTTGCACAAGCAATGATACCACCTCTGGTACAGCAGCTGCAATTGGAGTCACCACCTTTTTAAGTTTACAATAATCCACTGTCATCCTCCATGATACATTTGTTTTCTGCACAGGCCAAATAGGAGAATTGAATGGGGATGTGATGGGAAATACCACCCCTGCATCCTACAAATCCTTGATGGTGGCATTGATCTCTGCAGTAATACAAGGAATCCAACATTACTTTTTTATTTTTATTTTTTATTTTATTTTTTATTTTACCGGGAGGTCCTGGGGATCGAACCAGGTCCCTCCATATGGCAGATGGACGCCCAACCATTTGAGCCACATCTGCCACACCACCAGCATTACTTTTGATTTACTATGTTGCTAGGTAGGGGCAGTTCTAGTGGCTTCCACTTGGCCTTTACTACCATAATAGCCCTCACTCCACAACTGGATTCTCCCAGTTGCTGAGTATGTCTATTCCAATTATGCATTCTGGAACTGAGGAAATAATTACAGAATAGGTCCAGGGACCCAGTGGACCCACTGTGAGATGGACCAGAGATAAAACTCCATCAATCACCTGACCTCCATAAAGCCCCTGCTCTGACTGGTGGATCACAGTGATGTTTTGGGTCTCGTGGAATTAATGACACTTCTGAACTAGTGTCTAATAATCCCCCAAATGTCTGATCATTTCCTTTTCCCCAGTGCACAGTTACCCTGGTAAGAGACTGTAGATCTCTCTGGGGAAAGCTGGGAGGGAGATAAACAGTATAAATCTTTGCAAGTGTAACAGGATTTTTCCCCAAAGGGGCCTGGCCTTCCCCTCCTTCAAAGGGCCCTGGGTTGGTAAACTGTCTCAAGTCTGGGAATTGATTAAGGGGTCATGACTCTCTGTCTCTGTAATTCAAGTTAGGCATTTGTTCACTAGACCTAGAACTCTTCTGCTTGTATAGATCAAGTAGGAATTTAGTCAAGTGCCCAACTATTTTAATTCTAGGTACCCCATGATCTATTAGCCAATGCCATAGGTCTATGTGACTCAGACTATTTTGATTGGCGTTTTGAGTCTGCTTTACATGGTGGTAGCCATGCCTACTTTGTCTCTGGCAATTAATTACTGCCACTTGGCTTCTGCTGGCGAGGATCCAAACATCCCCAATAGTGTTTAAAGGTCCTAGTTCTGTGACAGCAGTTCCCACAGTAATATCTGACCTACGGAGAAGATCAACCACAGAGCTCTTCAGGAAAGGTGGAGTTAATCTCACAAATTTATTCCTCACAGGCCTGGTGAAAGGTGTGTTCTTCAGACATTCCTGGGGTGGGTGGGCATGTTTTAAATGGTGAATCCATTCTAGCATTCCAGTCTCTCTAAGCCTTTGGATTCCCTCATATATAGTATACCAGGGCAATTCTGGCATCTCAATTTCAGACATCATTGGCCATCTTTTGGTCCATGTCTCAGCCAACCACCCGAACAAACTGTTAGAGCCCTTTCTAATCCCTCAAGCTACAACACTGAATCCAGAATCTCTGCTTAGTTGGCCCTATCAATAAATTCAGCCTGATCCAACTTTATATTCCTTGCACCATTATCCCATACCCTTAATATCCATTCCCACACATTATCCCCTGATTTCTGTCTATATAAATTGGAAAACTCATGCAGTTCTTTTGGAGGATAGTATACTTCTTCATGGATCACACTTTGTACTTCACCTTTGGAGGCTTTTTGTGACTTTAGTTATAGGTCTGGAAGAAAAGAGGTGTGGTGTAGGTGGGCAAGGAGAAGCATTAGAAGTATCTTGCAAGCCAATTACATCAGGGCATTTCTTTGCAGTTTCATCTGGTAAGACAGGATTAATCTCTTCAGGTGGAGGTTAGAGGACAGACTCCTCAGGGTAGGATGGAGGTTGGGTGGTTGTCTGCTAAGGGCAGGTAGGAGGTCTAGACTCTTTGGGGACAGGCTAGAGGTTGGGTGGTACAGGCTTGAGGTTGAGAGTTCCTCTCCTCAGGGTGAGGAAGAGGTTGGGACTCCTTGGGGCAGGATGGAATTTGGGTGGCACAGGTTTGACACTGGGTGGTCCTCTACTCATGGCAGACCATTACAGGTTTATCTAGCAAAGTCTCAGCAGTTTTTAGGGTTTCAATATCCCCACTGCCATCAAAATCAATCCATATGTCTACATCCCAATCCTCAGGATTCCACTCCTTTCCAATCAATGCCCTCACTTTAACAGGAGATACCCTGCAAAGTTGAGATTTTAGTTTTTATTGTAACTCTGCTACACGCACAATGAGACTCTAGGTCTGGTTTCCAGAGATCTCAAGTCTGTAGCTACACAAAACAAGATTTTTTTTCGGGGTACACATAGAAGCTTTCACATCATTCATGCAGCACTTAAGTTGCAAATTTGAAGGTTTCAGCTCATCCTTTTCTTTGGTACCTGTACTCGGCATATTTAGGAAAAGCCAGGCAACATCATTGTAACTTTTAATGCCACAAAACTCTAAGGTGTTAAAAAAAACACTCTCGCCCAGAGCCTTGCCTCTTATAAGCATGGAAGTAGTCATATCCAGTAGTGATATTTTGAGTATCCCAATTGCCAACTCATGACATGAACTGTCAGTGACCTCTTGATTATTGGAAACAGAGTCATTGGTGCCCTTGAATCTTATCAGAGTAGAGAGCCAATTGCAAAAATCCCAAAACCAATTCAGAAATCCCATTTTTAAGATTCTGTTTCTCAAGCACCAGTCCTGGTACCAAGCTGTATTAGTCAGGGTTCTCTAGGGAAACAGAACTGACAGGAGATATCTTTAAATAGTATGAGATTTTATAAAGTTGTCTCACACAACCATGGGGATGCATAAGTCCAAATTCTGTAGGGCAGGCTGCAAACCAAGGACTCTGATGATGATCCTCAATGAGTTCCTTAGGAGACACTGGCTGTCTGAAGGAGAGATGGGAATTCTCTCTCTGAATGCTGAAATCTGTTCTTCTTCTAAAAGCTTCAACTGATTGGATGAAACATCACTCATTGCTGACGGAAATCTCCTTAGTTGATTGTAGATGATATCAGCCATATATGCAATCAAACTCACTGATGATTAAAGTCTATGAAATGCCCTTGTGTTACAGTTATCCCAGGGCTTCCTTGACCAAACAACTGGTCACCATTACCTATCCAAGTTGACACATTAGCCTATCACATCTCTGTTGTGATAAAAGAACACTCTTTTTATCCCTGAATTCAAAAAAGCATTTATAAAATTAACCATTTATTAGACCACTTACAGAAAAGTATAAAAAATGCAGATCACATTCCCTAATCACAGTGCAGAGAGAGGAAAATAATCACTGAAAAAATGGAATCAAAGCCCAAATAACAGGGTGAACCTCTGGATCAAACCACACCTGAATGCAACTTCAACTTTGAATGTTTTGGTTATTTCATCCAGAAACCCCCCACCTCTACTTATTTAAATCACATTTTCTGACATTTAAAAACAAAAACGTTCTACTAATATCAACTGAAAATTCTATAACAAGCCCATTTATAAATCAAGTGTGAAGACAGAATAAAGATATTTTCTGATGAACAAGTTTAATGTTCCTACTTCCTTTCTCAGGCAGTTATACTTGAGAATGCGCTCTGGTGAAGCAAGTAAATAAATCAAGAAATAACAATACTAGAATCTAAGACTCAAATGAACACAACCCATGAGAATGGCAATGGGAAGTCCCAGAATGCTGTGCAGCAAACCTAGAACACAATTAGTCTGGGGAGCTGGGTGTCCCAGAAAAACGTATCTTGGAAAAGGAGATTTCATACATTTGATAGTCTTCTTTGGAGAACAGAAAAAATTTAAAGATTCTATAAAGCAGACAATGCCAGAAAAAGCAAGCAATGAGAAGCTGGGAGGAAAAGAAAAGAAATAGAAGCACAGCACATCATTTGGATCTGCCGTGAACAATATTTACATGGTCATAGTAACATAAACACTTTATTGAGTTGCAGTTGTTTGAATCAAAGTATTGACCAAGCACAGTTCAATTTACTGTTCCAGAGGAGAGTGTAAATACTATCAATCTTAATGTGGAAGTTGTCAAGTACAGACAACAGAACTTGGGAAATGGAAAGGGGAAGATGAGAGGAGAAAGAAAGACTATGAGCCTAATATCTTTATCTTACAGCATGAGGAGTCTGATACTGTTCATAAATGACAAAAAAGAAAGAGAGAAAGAAATGTATAAGCACATTCTTCAAAACAACCAGTTAAGGTTAAAAAAAATTAGTGATGTGTTTATGTAGAAGGCAGAAAGGAGATGAGCTAAATCTTTACTTATCATGACCAGAAGAGAAGACCTACCTTCTTAAATGGATAAATCAAGAAACAAGAACTTATGCATATTATTTAGAAGTATTGAATAAATTTACCTCCTAAAGATCTAAAATCAGAAAATGTTACCAGAGTAACATGATTGCCTCTGGGGAATAGGACTGAGATGGGGTTGGGGACTGATGTATTTCATTTGAAGTTCTCCTGAACCAGTTAAATATTTAAACCATGTGTGTATTTCTTGGCTAAAAAAGGAATTTTTCTTTGGATTTTCCATAAACCAGATTATGTCATTTGCGAATATAGATAGTTTTAATTCTTCCTTTCCAGTCTGGATGCCTTTTTTTTTTTTCATTCTCTTGCTTAATTGCTCCAGTAGAATCTCCAGAAAAATGTTAAATAGAAGTGACAAAAGGAGATATTCTATTAATTGTCTTTTGATACTTAAAATGTTAAATACTTTGACATAGAAATCTCATTGCTCTGGGAAGTGGATGTGGCTCAACCAGTTGAGTGTCCACCTACCATATGGGAGGTCTCTGGTTCAGGTCTTGGTGCGTCTTGGAGAAGGTGAGAAGGCAGACGAGAGAACCATCTGGTGGGGGTGGGGGAGATAAATTAAAAGGAATAATAAAGTAAATAAATCTTTAAAAATAAAAGAAATCTCATTGCTCTGCCAAATTAAAGTTCATCAAGCTATATGTATAAAGCTATTTATAACTGTTGAAGAAAGAGGAAGGAAGGAAGGAAGGAAGGAAGGAAGGAAGGAAGGAAGGAAGGAAGGAAGGAA
>JAKSZT010005416.1:2563512-2617825 GCA_026826555.1 Tolypeutes matacus | reverse complement strand
GAAGGAAGGAAGGAAGGAAGGAAGGAAGGAAGGAAGGAAGGAAGGAAAGAGGGAGGGAGGGAGGGAGGGAGGGAGGAAGGAAGGATCTTCATGAGGTTGGGTTTGGCAGTGGATCCTTAGGTATAACACCAAAATCACTAGCAACAAAATATAAAATAAATAAATTGGACTTCATCAAAATTAGAAATTTCTATGCATCAAAGTACATTATCAAGAAACTGAAAAGACATCCTACAAAATGGGATAAAATAGTTGCAAATCATATATCTGAAAAGGGGTTAATATCCAGAATATAAAAATAACTTTTACAACCCAAGAACAAAAAGCCCAACAACCCAATTGAAAAATGGGCAAAGGGTCTGAATAAACATTTCTCTGAGAAGATATAAAAATCTTTTCATGTAAAGATGCTCAGCATCATTAGGGAAATGCAAATCAAAACCACAATGTGATACCACTTATACCTACTAGGATGGCTATTATTTTAAAAACAGAAAATAACAAGTTTGGTAAGGATGTGAAGAAATTGGAACCCTTGTACGTTGTTGGTGAGATGTAAATGGTGCAGCTGCTGTAGAAAACAGTTTGGCAGTTCCTCAAAAAAGTTAAACATAGAATTACCATGTGATCCAGCAATTCCACTCTTATGTATCTACTCCCAAAGAATTGAAAACAGGAGCTCAAATGGGTACTTGGACACCAATGTTCATGGCAATATCCCTCACAATAGCCAAAAAATGGAAACGACAACCCAAATTCTCATCAATTGATGAATGGATAAGCAAAATGTGGCACATGCATACAATGGAATATTATTCAGTTTAAAAAGAAATGAAGTCCAGGTACATGCTACATCATGATGAACCTAGAGTATATTATGCTAAGTGAAATAAGCTAGACACAAAAGAACAAATGCTTTATGATTCCACTTATATGAAATATCTAGAATGGCAAATTCATAGAGACAGAAGATAGATGAGAGGTTACCAGGGCATGCGGTAAGGGGGAGAATGGGGAGTTATTGTTTAATGGGTAGAGTTTCTGTTTGAAGTCATGAAAAACTTTTGGAAATAGATAGTGGTGACAGCTTCATAACATTGTTAATTAATTAATGTCACTGAATTGTCCAATTAAAAATGGTTAAAATGAAAAAAATTGTGTTATAGTACATATGTTATCACAATACAGTAAATGTTTTAGAAAGATTTAATACTGGTTACTTTGCTTGGGTGAAAGCTATGAGGGAGGGAGATATTCATTATTTATTTTATAAATTCCTCCAATGCTGGTTGAACTTTTATTCCATATATATGTGCTATTTTTTAAACAGTCAACAAAGGTATCTGTGTGGTGAAAGTATGGGTAAGTTTTATTTTCTTACTTGTAATTTTCTGTTTCTAAAAGTGGAGACAACTTTTTATCTTTTGAGAAAATTTTGCTTTGGTAAAATGACCAAAATGGGTCCCTTGAGGATTTTTTTTTTCTCCTAACTTAGAGTGGAAAATTAATTTTTGCTTCCTGAGAGACATATGTGTGTTCCTCTGTATGTGTGTATGTGCTTAAATGTGTGTGAGCTGGTCTAAGTGTATGTACATGATCCTCTATATACATGTACCAGCTCTTATCTTACGCTAGAGGAGATGTTGAAAAGGAACTGGGCTGGGCTTATCCCACCACATGCTGGAAGACTGTGCTGATGTTTACTTGTGGTGTTGGTTCAGGGGGAATGTAGCCTAGACTCAATTGGTCAATGGCATGCCTTTTGATTGAGGGTAATTTGGCCCCTGCAACCTGCTTATCTCTTTTTATGTGTAATGGCTTAGTCTCTCCATCTCTTTTTTTTTTTTTTTTTAAGATTTATTTATTATCCCCGCGCCCCCCCCCCATTGTTTTGCACTCTCTGCTCTCTGAATTCTTCTGTGTTTGCTTGTTTTCTCTTTAGGCAGTACCGGGAGCCAATCCTGAGAACTTCCAGAGTGGAGAGAGGTGCTCAATCCCTTGCGCCACCTCAGCATCCTGGTCTGCTGCGTCTCTTATTGTCTCTCCTCTGTGTCTCTTTTTGTTGCATCATTTTGCTGCGCCAGCTATCCGTGCAGGCCAGCATTCCACATAAGCCAGCTCTCTACTTGGGCCAGCCCTCCAAGTTGGCCAATTTGCCTTCATCAGGAGGTCCCAGGAATCAAATCTTGGGCCTCCTATATGGTAGATGGGAGCCCAGTCACTTGAGCCACATTCATTTCCCTCAATCTCTTTTTCAAGTGACTTTATTTTACTTTGCCCACTATCAGAATTCTTTATAATGGTGAAGCCCAGGAACTAATCTAGGAAAAAAAATTTTTCCCCTTTTCCTCACACCTCTTCAGTATCTCTCTACCCACTCTCTTGATTCTGAATCATAAGAATCCATAATCAAGGCTGCAAAAAGACAGGATCCCCCTAAAGGACTGGGGAGGAAGAAAAATAGAATAGACAAAAAGCAAAGTTCTCCTTGGAAGTGGGGAAAGAGGAGACTGGGAATAACCTCACATCACTGACTCTTTCTTCTGTGATGTTAGCAGAGTGTACCGTACTTCTCCTGTCATAGCTCTTAATAAGCACAAGCATTTTCTGGCCCCCTCTCCTTCTAGAATGTAAGCTTCCTGTGGCCAGAGACTTGCTCATAGCTGTTTGTTAGCACTTAGCAGAGTTTGTGGCAGATAAACAGGCACTTAAACAGTTATTGAATAAATGTTCTCATATTTCAAATGAGAATCCCTCAAACAGAACGGCCATCAAATCAGATGATGCATAGGACAATGATAACTAGTTTAAGGAATCACAAATAAAACACGTTAGTTTTCAAAAAGAAATTGTCGGAGAAACAAAACCTGAGCAGCAAATCGCCTGGATTTTCTAATGGTATTGGAGACACTCCCCACTGACCAAGAATCAATAGCACACTGGATTCAGATGTCTGTGGCTCCTTGATGGCTCGTACTGATGTCCAATTCCAACATAGGACATTTAAATAAATTGCCAAAGATCAGATCATTTGTGACTAAAACATTTATAACAAAGTATATCTTTTATCTTCTCTTGACTACCTTTTCATACAAGTTTGTTTTTATTGGACCACCAACGGCAAATTCCTACAGTTTTATAGCCTTGTGCCATTGTTGTCATTGCTTTTAGCACAGGCAGTGGGACATCTGCTAGCAAAGAAACTAAAAGGAATTCTCTTATGAATCACTAAAATACACTTGCCAAAACCAATTAAACTCATGCCAAATATGACGAGTCACACGAAGACTTTTAGCAATTTACAATGTTTTGGCTGGGGAAGGGAAATAAAGAAGAGAGAGAGGTAAATTTGCATTTCACTTATTTTATTTATTTATTTATTTATTTATTTATTTATTTATTTATTTTATTTATTTTTTTAACGTATTTAGCTAGGGAGCTAAAAACAGCCATTGCTAGTTCGAAAGATGCAAACTACCATTCATCAAGGTAGGGAGAATCAGGAAGAGGAAAAGGTTTGGAGAATGAAAGTGATGACTCCAGTCTGGAACATGGTTACTTTCAGGAAGCTGTGGCACATTCAGTTGACATATAAGCTATTTAAATGTAAATTAAATAAAATGAAATGAAACTTAAAATCCATATCATTGCACTTGGCACATTTCAAGTGCTTAATTGATACATGTGGCAGTGGCTACCACATTGGACAATGCAGATATAGAAGATTTCCATCAGTGTGGAAATTTCTATTTGACAGCACTGATCAAAAAGATTCCTTCTGTTCACTGAAAAGAGCATAGAGCAGAGAAGGGAAGATTCTTGGGAATTCCAACCTTTGTGGGGTAAGCAGAACAAGAGAAACCTGAAGCAGTAGACAGAGAGGTAGAGAGAAAACTAGGGGTCTCAAAAATCAAGGGAAGAAAGAGTCCTAAAAGACAGAAAAGGGGCAAGAAGGCCACAGATCTGACAAGTGAGATGACCATTGAAAAGTGTCCATAGAATTTAATAATGAGTTTATCTGTGGTCTTGGGTAGAGTGGAGACCAGACTCCAGATCACAGTGAGTTCAAAAATGAATGGGGAGTTTGAATGAGAATCTACAAGATGGTGCCGCCAGGCCCGAGTTGGCTGAGCCTGGTGTGTACCTTGCCTAGTTTCACTTGATACTTTTAAGGAATTATGTAGAAAAGAAAAGCTCACATGTAAATCCACTGGAATCACCAAAAGGAGTCCAAACAATTACAAGGTGTAATATGGATTTTAAGTTTCATTTCCTCTTCCTGATTCTCCCTAACTTGGTGAATGGTATCATCTGCCTAATTGCCAAAGTCTCCATGTCCCCAGCCTCAGATGCCAATCAATCACCATTTCTGTGGAACAGATTTTCTCAATAGTCCTCAAACTAGTTCCCTTCTCTCTATGCTCACTGTCAACTGCTGTAGTTCAAAATTTTATCACATTTTGCTGGAAGTTTTACCAAAGCCTTCAAATTAGATTTCCTGCCTCCAGTTTTACCTCTATCCGATCCATTCTTCACACATTGTCACATATCTTTCTCTTTTTCTTAAACTTTATTGAGGTATAATGCACATACTATACAGTTGACTTAAAGTGTTCAATTCAATGATTTTTAGTATATTCAGTGACTTAGTTTCCTAGGCTGATATAATAAAGTACCAAAAATTGAGCAGCTTAAAGCAGCAGAAATTTATTGCCTCACAGTTCTGGAAGCTATAAGTTATCAATAGGGCCATGCTTCCTTCAAAGTCTGAAGGGAACAATCTGCTCCATGCCAACAATCCTTCTCATGAATAGGTACCTACAACTGGTGATTGTGACTAGTGCTATTATGAACATTCATGTAAAAGGTTTTGTTTGTATATCTGTTTTCAATTATTTGGAGTATATTCCCAGGAGTGGAATTGCTGGGTCATATGGTAACTCTATGTTTAACCTTTTGAGGAACTTCCAGACTGTTTTCCACAGCAACAGTGGAAATATGTTAAAGATCTCTCATAGTTCTCAGACAGTGTCCGAAATTCTTTGTAGAATGAGATGGAGAAAATTTAATGCTAGGGTTCCTAGAGTCTTGGTAGCAGACTAGATGGTAGAGGATGCTTACCTTTAGGGTGACCAACTATCCCTGATTATCCAGCATATGACATGGGGTTTTCAGTGATAAAATCAGGAAAGACCCAGACAAACTGGGACCGTTGGTAACCCTACTTACCTCATAAGAATCCAAAAGAGTGGGATTAGAGGTGGAAAGTGGGGTAGACTAAACTCCTTTCCCAAGGGATTGAGTAATGGGTAGGTTCACAAGCTCTGGGTATGTGTGTGTATTTGTGTGTGTGGTTTTCCCTATTGACTTAATTTTTTTTTTTTTTTGAAGATTTTATTTATTTATTCATTTATCCCCCCCTTGCTGCTTGTGCTCGCTGGGTCAGCTAACCACGCCATGCAGGCAGGCTTGCCTTCACCAGGAGGCCCCGGGAACCGAACCCAGGGCCTCCCATATGGTAAACGGGAGCCCTACTGATTGAGCCACAGCCGCTTCCCGACTTAATTTTTTTTAATTTTTAATTTTTAAAAAAGATATTTAGATTACACAAATGTTACGTAAAAAATATGGGGGATTCCCATATGCCCTGATCCCCACACCACCCACATTTACCCATAATAACAACATCCTTCATTAGTGAGGTACATTCATTGAAACTTATGAACACATTTTGAAGCATTGCCACTAAGCATGGATTATAGTTTACATTGTAGTTTACACTCTCTTCCACACAATTCTGTAGTTTATGGCAAGATATATAATGGCCTGTATCTGTCATTGCAATGTCATTCAGGACAATTCCCAAGTCCTGAAAATTCCTCCATATTACACCTGTTTTTCCCTCTCCCTGACTTCAGAACCTCCAGTGGCCACTGCCTCCACATCAATGATATAAGTTCTTCCATTGCTAGAATCACAATAAGCCTATAGTAGAATACCAGTAAGTCCACTCTAGTCCATAGTTCATTCCCCAATCCTGAGGATTCTGAGATAGTGATGCTCACTCTACCTCTAATTGAGAGGGGCCTTCAGTCCCATACAGCCGATGGATGGGACTCTCTTGCTTGCAGTTGTAGACTCTCTCAGTTCCTTGGTATGGTGGTTGTCCATCATCACCTCCTTGTTAGTCATCCTGGGTGAGTCCAATGAACTGGAGAGTAGGTGTTGCAACTCCGTTGAGGCTCAGAGCCCAGCTGGCACACCAACAGCCCAAAGATTCAAGTCTCTTGGACATATACCTACCAACTCCAGCACCAACTATAGCTTCAAAGAGAAGGACAGAAGAGCCATGTGTAGGGAAACTACAACTGCATCCAATTATGTCACACTGAGAAGCACAAACCCCAAAGTAGGGCCCACTGGCAGGGCACCAAACTCATGAGCTATCTGCCCTGACCATAGTGCCTGGGTGTCTCCAGAGCCCCCAGAAGCCCCACTATTTGGGGTCATTTCTAATTTGGCAGTCAATGAGATTCTGCTGAGATGTGCATAAGCATAACTTCTGGAATGCCCTCCCAACTCACTCTTTCTCACCATTGTACCTTGACAACACCTATTCTCTTCCCCATAACTGCTGACTTTTAGTGCACTTATCTAGGAATTTGACTATAAGGAATTCAATTCTTCAATAATTTGGCAGGAGGCGAAGGTCCTGAAGTGAAAAACTAAGTCCAGTCAGCACAATTCACTATAGGAACATGCTACTAGAGCCTACCATCAAAGTACACTTAATAGTAGGAGAGATCAAACAGATACAGATATCCGTAGGAATCTGGGGATAATGTTTCTCTTTTATGTTTTATCATAAAACTTCATGCATATTTTTTATTCTATGCCATAAAATATTTATATTATTTTAATAGAAAAGTAATTATCTTAAGTAATTGTCAGTTAATGTATTTTATCTTTTCCCCTCAATTTTTGAGTAAGATTGACAGGAAAATATGCAGGGGCTTTTATTACCACCATAGTAAGTGGTAATTCTTCATAGTTCCTGCCCACAGGACTAACATCTTAATGAGATACCTGAATGGGTTCCTCCATTCTGCTATAAATTCCTCCCCAGCTTGAAATTGTTTTTAGATTTGTAAAGGACAAGATTCATGCCCAGAGGCCTTGCTTTCCAAGTCTCTACCTCCATCATGAGCATTTGTATCATTTGTACAGTTCTTCGTAAGTTAATTGATATATATATATATATAAATATAAATATATATACATATATGTATTAGTCAGCCAAAGGGGTGCTGATGCAAAATACCAGAAATCGGTTTGTTTTTATAAAGGGTATTTATTTGGGGTAGAAGCTTACAGTTACCGGGTCATAAAGCATAAGTTTCTTCCCTCACCAAAGTCTGTTGCTACTTGTTGGAGTAAGGCAGCTGTTGACATTTGCCACGGTTCAGGCTTCTTGGGTTCCTCTCTTCCCGGGGCTGCGTTTCTCTCTGAGTTTAGCTCCTCTGTTTCCTCCACAAGGTCAGCTGTAGACTATGAGGCTCTCTAGGCTCTGCCTCTCTCCACAAGGACAGCTGTGAACTGTCAGGTGAATGACTCATCTCTATCCCAGGGCCTTCTCTCCTTCCTCACGACCAAGCTCCTATATCTGCTCGCCTCCCTGGCCCCAGCATCAAAACTCCAATATCAAAACTGCTTCCTTTGTCCTTTGCCATGCCTTTTATATTTGATTCACTGACCCACCAAGGGGTGGGGCTCAACGCCCTATTGATGTGGCCTAGTCAACGCCCTAATCATAATTTAATCATGCCCAGATTAACAGACCAGTTTACAAACATAATCCGATATCTATTTTTGGAATTCATAATTACATCAAACTGCCAAACTGTTACAATATATAAAAACTTTCCATTTATTATTCAGATCACTTTAAAAACCTTGTATCAACTTAACAAAAGTGTTCACTTACATTGATATTGATGATTTTTTTGTCAACAGAAGACCTGGTCAATATAATTTTAAATCTAATTGCCATTTCAGGAATCCTCCAATCATCCTGGTTTCTCTGGCAATGTCCTCATACTCTTAGAATCCCATAGCCTAGAACCCTCCCTGTCAAATCTGCACCCACAGGAAACCCCTCTGGTAAATCTTTTTCCAGGTCAGACAAGTGTTATGAAACAGTCCTCCAACAGGAAGCTTGAATGAGATTGAACTTGAAGACCTGAAAGTTCCTGCAAAAAAATATGTTGTTAACTTTCTTATTTTAATAAACTTTTTTGGGGGACTAATTTTAGACTTACAGAAAAGTTGCAAAGATAGTACAGAAAGTTCCAGAATATCCTTCACCTAGTTTCCCCCAATGTTAACAATGTACAGAACCATGGTAGGTTTGTTGAAACTAAGAAATTAACCTTAGTTAATTCATTTAGATAGGTTAGCTTGGGATAAAAATAGGACATTTTGTGGGCACAAAGAGGAATTTGTCACAGGGAAAAAGTAAGCACAATTTTCCTATGCGATGAGCCCAGGAAAATGTGAAAATTTAGCTCCTTTCAAAAGCCAAACTTTAAGTCTTTAGCAGGTCAGAACCAAATTAAACAGACCAATGTTTCTCAAACTTCATTGTGTACATGAATGGCCTAAGGAGCTTGTTAAAATATAGATTCTGATTCAGTAGGTCTGGGCAGGGGGTCTCTCAAACAGGCCCTCCACGAAGCTGATGTTGTTGGTTCCTAGACCATAAGGATCCAAAAGGCCCTGTAGCAGCGCTGTCCTGTACATTTCTGCAGTGGTGGAGATGTGCTATACTCGGTGCTAATATGATAGCCACAAGCCACGTGTGGCTAGTAAGCACTTGAAATGTGGCTAGTACAATTGTGGAACTGGATATTTCATTTCATTTCATTTTAACTCATCTAAATTTAAATTAATTAAATGTAAACTTAAATAGCCATTACCATATTGGATAGCACAGGATTAGAGTGTTTTATAATAAAAAAATATTTTCTCCCTCCTTCTCCAAGAGTTAGACTTTTAAATATTTCCAAAGGACTAGGGAAAAAATAGGGAAGGAGACAGAGAAAGAGAGATGGAGATTCATTTGTATGGATTGCACATGATGATATGCAACAAACCTCAAAGCAGAGATGCCAATGGGCAGTGTCAACACCAGTGTCACATGGTTCAAAGATGCCTCTTCCCGTGAGCAGGATGACTGAGCAGACAGCCGATGACAAAAAAAAAAAAAAAGATTTTTCTCATCAACAGAGGGTGCTGCAAAGTGCTAACCTGAATTGGGACTCTCCCCCTTTGTTCTGCAGTGGGATGGAAACATTGAAAGTATACTTCCCAGCTGAACTGAGGCTCATTATGCAGTGACCTTGCTTGGAGACCTTTTGTTCAGCAGCAGAAGCAAAGCGGGCATGCCAGCCAGAGCGCAAATGCCCACCTACCTCCCATGAAAGTCCTTTGAGTCCCTTTTTGGCTCCAGAGAAATCATGGCAGCAGTTGAAGTTTGGCAGAACTCTACTCACTGAAGGAGAATCTGGCTCAGAGTCTAGTCTGAAACATACCACGTTACATTTCTTTCTGAAATCTGCAAGCCCAGCCCAGAAAGCTGCCTTCAGGAGGTCGGAGCCTATTCCCAACCTCTTCTATTTCTCAATATGAATCAATTCTACAAGAATGACACACATAATTTTCTGTTCCTGACCACTTCGTCATCTGAAAATCTAGGACCTTGCAAGGAGGATCTCCCCGAGTCACTAACATCATGAGGACCTTAAACTTGTGTTCAGTTTATATCCGTAAAGTATGTCAGAGCAAGTAAACTCTCCCCAGGGCTTCAGCAATCTTTGCCAAGAGCAAGGGGAGGTGCCAGGATATAAAGCTATTGAGTAAGCTTGGTGGAGGGTTGGAGGGCGTGGTGAAGTTCTGGTTCAAGGTGAACACCCGAGACCTTCCTTAGATGACATATCCCCTGAAAGGGGGATGCAGGACCTACAGATTTACTTTAAGCATTCTCTGCCATTTTAAGACTGAATCTACTCTGAATTTTAAGCATGTGGAGCCATAATTATGTGCCAACTATTATTCTGGGTGCTGGGGATATAGCAACGAACTAACTAGACAAAGCTGCCTGTTTGCACAGACCTTTATCACACACCCGTCAAGAAATCAGGAGAATCATTAAATATAATTCATCTCATATACATTCACTAATAAATTATTTTTCCAAAATGGGACAAGTTAATTTCAATTTGGACCAACATCATCTTTTGTGAAAACTATTTAAGAATGTTAATGTTTGTTTTCATCAAAGGAAAAACTAACATTCCCTATGAGAAATGAAAAAAATCTAACATTTATTGAGCATTTCTTATGTGCCAAAAATTGTAATATATAATTTTACATAAATTGTCTCATTTTATCCTCATAACAGCACCATGAATTAGATACTAAATTATCCCCATTTTACAGACAAGGAGTGATAATATCTGGGGAATAATAAACCAATGAATTTATGGCTCTAACACTGAGAGCCAAGCCTGATGGAGTGTGATCATGGAACTTGTTCAGTGATGTAGAGAAGACAATTTTTCTGTCCTTGAAGCTTATACCCAGGGAAGTAGAAGCATGAGAACTGAGAAGAATTCTGTTCAGCAAGGAAATAAAGAGACCAAATGAGAAGGAAGGAGTTGAATTTATTTTCTTAGCTTGGGAAGGGGTTTTGGTTATCTCTTGATGGGCATGGACAAGAAAGTAAGCCACACTGATTTTCACTGGCAGCCATTTGGTGGCAGGGTTTGGGAGGTGAGACAGCTTCAGTATAAAGCACATGCTGAGAATGGAGGAAAAGAAAAAACCTATGACTTTGTGACCACAGTGTACCTGGGGTCCTGAGTACATGTAGACTTTTCATTATGTAAGAATAATGAATTTTCTAATTGTTTTGGCACTATGAGTTGAAGGTTTGTGCTATGTAAAGCTCCACTATCCTAATTGATACAGTGATTTAGCCTCAGCATGCAGCCTAGCCAGGGCTGGGTGGAAGACAAAGTCGGAGCTCAGAAGGGTCTGAGATATCAGTGAGAGTTGAGATGAGGCCAAGTCAAGGGCAACCAAAGTGTCCCAACCAAGCCAGGAGTACAAATCACAGGTCACTCGATGGAACCCCAGGGCTAGCAGCCCCAGGTGCTCAGGAGCCAGACCCCAGAGCCCAATGCAGATGAGAGCAACCAGAACACCAGGGCTGTTCCTTTGCTGAGGCTCCTCTCCTTGCCCCAAGGTCACAACCACCCCTTCGCCATTCCCACACCCACCTCTTAGGAAGAGCAAGGCAAGGAAGGGGAAACACAAAGACCAAGTTACCTGCTGCCTCTGTGTACCTGCCCCCTGCCCCCCCCCCAAATAAAGACTGGCTAAGACCCAAGACCAAAATACCAAAAATTGGCAAATTAAAGTAGTTCCCAACTGCCTACCTTCCCCACTCCCCATAACCCATCCATTCCTCACCAACCAGCAAGGTAGGGAATTGCAAGGACGATTAGATCCCTTTAGAAAATAAAGACACTCACCCTTTTCTTGTTTATCTGAAACAGCGTGTGTAATTTTGAGTCCCACAATATAAACCCTACAGAAGTTACAAGGGTGCAGCAAGATTTGAATACAGGTGATCCGATTCTGAAAGCTTTGCTGGTTACCCATAGTTCTAGTCTGCAAAGAATGGAAATCTCTGGCCTATGTGCTGCCTCTTTCCCCCATAGGGACCCATGACAGACATTGCTGATCGATCATCACGCTTCTCCCTGCTGAACCCAGACAAGGCCTCAGAAGCCTTCTCAACACAGTGCCTCATGACACCATTAACCAAGTGACCTGAGTTAGCAAATCAGTTGAAAAGTATTTGCAATTCTTGATGTGGATCCAAACAGCAATTTGATGGACATCAAGAATGAAGCTTCTTACTTCCTTTTCTTATTAGAAGGTAGTATTTCTGTGGGGAAGACTTGAAGGACATCAGAGTTGCACTAATGCAGAGAAAATAGTATGTGTAACTTGGAATTTTGTTTAAAAAAGAACTTGGATTTTCACACTGACTTCTTTTATCCCAGCAGTGAGCTGTAATAGAAACTACTTCCTTCTGCCTTGGTCCCTGGGCATCATAAAACACACAGGGTAGGCTCTTCTTCAAGGCTTTTCCACCAGTTCCAGAGCTAGAAGTAACAGCACGTTTTTAAGACATCTTACTGCAGCCAAAAGTTTAGCCTTTCTGGTATGGGCTTTCCTTGACTTCTCAATGCGGCTAAACATCTGACAACTATTTGGAGGAATAAGTGAAGGCTTAGAACAAGAAACACAACCTTTTGTTGACTTTTCTGCTGATCCACTGGAAATTCATTTAGGCCCACAAAAGCAGGCCGATTCTTATTTGAATATTAAAAACGCAATTTCTGCAGAAGCTGTTTCCAGTCTTGGAAGTAATAGATGGCTGTCAACACGGGATTCCTAAAGAGAAGTCCGTTCTCACCCTTGACTTTGCCCTGTCACCTTTAAAATAATTTCAGCACCCTTGAGAAAGTGCCAGATGGATGGCCTCAGCCAGTAAGGTCATTGGTTCAGTAAGTTGTTATAGCACACAGCTGCCAGGCTGGTCCATCTCAGCCTGAGGAAGCAGTCAGCAGTAATGCCTCCCCGCAGGTCCAAGAGGGGCTGCTCCTGCAGGCTTAGGTCCCCAAATATTGTGTCTGATTACTTCATGGACATTCCATAACAGCTGGTTTCTTCCTCTCCGCACTGTCTGATGAAATCCACAGTACTCCTGCAAACAAAATAGCATAAGTTTTCTGAGCATATTAAATCTGAAAATCTTTATAAACCTCTAGAACCTTCTATACTGCTGAAAACCACACAAGAACTTTGTAAAGCTCTGGGTAAATTTCCCAACAAAACTGGCATGTCCTCAGAAGAGAAGGCAGAGGGAAATAGTGTGAAGGGCCACACTAATGAAAGATATTTATGTGGGAGGTTGTGGGACGTGTGGGACGTGGGGCATATGGGAATCCCTATAGTTTTTGTGTAACATTTATGTAATATAAGTATCTTTTAAAAAATAAAAAATTATTTTAAAAAAAGGAATCGGATGGACCGGATTTTGAATCTTAGTTCTGTCACTTGCTGACAGTGTGTCCTTGGATGGGTTCCTTAATCTTTTTGGACCACAGTTTCTACATCTTTAAGAAGCACAGTAGTAAATCTTGCTACTTGAGTTCTTAAGATGACTAAGTGAGAAGAAATAAGTAAACAAAGCTCTATTTGTCAGTCTTTTGCTCCCCTCTCCCCCGTGACCTCAGCATATATACATCAATGGGGAAATCTCCCAGTAAAATAACCCCACATCATTTCATTGCCATTACTTTCTGGAGAAAAGGATCTATTTGTAGGAAAATTCGAAACAGAACCTCAACCCCTTGAGCCTGATTGGGGGTGTATCTGACAAATAACCACTCTGCTCTGAAGTCCCAGAGCATCCATGCAGAGGTGGTTGCTTGAGTCACTCATTGAACTACACTAGAGGAAGGGGGAGACCCTCTCATCCCACCCGCAGCTGCAGAGTGGAGCCTGGGGGCGGCAGTGACCCCGGCCAGCCTGTGCGGTAGTCAGGGAAACTTAAAACCTGGTGTGCTATAGAGTTTTGCGGTGGGATTTTCACACAGGCGGAGTGACTATGGACCTGGGATTGGGCTGAACCAGTGACCTCCAGCAGTATAAACTGGGGTCGCCTTACAGCCTCCCAAGCCCTCCTGCCCTCCATGCCTGGTCGCTTCAACTTACTCTGCCCAGTGCTCCAAGGGGAACAGAATCAGGGCTGCATTTCCCCCTCTAAATAGGCATAATTACCTGCCCCCGGCTGAACACTCCCTGGCTTGGCTGCCTTCATGGCCACAGAACAAGGAAAGCCAGAGAGGAGAACGAAGGGAAGGAAAACATTTTTTTAAGAAATAAAATTAGTTGCTCTCTAAATAAGTTTCACAAAAGATGGCACAGATGCTATCTTTTTTAAAGAGTTAAAGAAAAAGCCTTAGAAATGCAGAGACTCTTAGATGGCAACTGCTTGGACACAGCCCTAGGCTGGGCATGGGCTCCTGGGCTCAGGGACACTAAATTCCCAGAGCTGGCTAGAGAGGGGAGAGGACACTTAGGCCAGCCCTTCATTTTCCCGATGATAAAACTAAGGCACAGGGAAGTGGATGTGGCTCAAGTGATTGGGCTCCCATCTACCATATTGGAGGTCCAGGGTTCAATTCCCAGGGCCTCCTGGTGAAAAGCAAGCTGGCCCACATGGAGAGCTGGCCTGTGCAGGAGAGCTAGCCTGCGTGGAGAGCTGGCGCAGCAAGATGATGCAACAAAAAAAGACACAGAAGAGAGACAATGAGAGGTGCAGCAGATCGGGGAGCTGTGGTGGCACAAGAGATTGGGCAGCTTCTCTCCACTCCAGAGGGTCCCAAGATCGGTTCCTGGTGCCACCTAAAGAGAAAACAAGCAGACACAGAGGAACACACAGAGAGCAGACAGTGAGCAGAAAACAATGGGGGGGGGGGGTAGAAATTAATGAAATAAACAAATCTTAAAAAAAAAAAACAAAAAAAACTAAGACACAAAGAGCTGAATTAGTAACAGGGTGGATCCAGGGCCCAGACTGTCCTGCCTTTCTCCCCCGTTTCCTTCTCACCTACATTTCCCAAAGTGAGATCCATAGAATAAGGATGGTGTAGCAGTTTGGCAGTTCAATATAGTTATGAATTCCAAAAATAGATATTGGATTATGCTTGTAAAGTGGTCTGCTAATCTGGGCATGATAAAGTTATGACTAGGGTATTGACTGGACCACGTGATTAGGTCGTCAAGCCCCAACCCTTGGATGGGTGGGATCTCAAAGATAAAAGACATGGCAAAGGACAAAGCTGGAGTAGTTTTTAAGTTGGAGTTCTCATGTTGGAGTTTTGATGCTGCAGCCCAAGGAGGCAAACAGACAGAGGAGCTTGGTCGTGAGGAAGGAGAGAAGACCCTGGGATAGAGATGAGCCATTTACCTGATAGTCTACAGCTGGCCTTGTGGAGGAAACAGAGGGGCTGAGCTTGGAGAGAAATAGAGCCCTGGGAAGAGAGAAACCCAAGAAGCCTGAACCCTGGTAAACGTTGGCAGCCATCTTGCTCCAACACGTGGCAATGGACTTTGGTGAGGGAAGAAACTTACGCTTTATGGCCTGGTAACTGTGGGCTTCTACCCCAAATAAATACCCTTATAAAAACCAACTGATTTCTGGTATTTTGCATCAGCACCCCTTTGGCCAACTAATACAGATGGTGATAGGCATCCTGAAAAAAGGATCACATAGATCAAATTGGAAAGCACAATGCAAAGGGTACATCCTTTAGGTTGCATTCCATGGCAAGGAGCAGCACACCCAACAGTGGCTTATACCATAAAGACATTTATTGTGTATTAATCAGAAACTAGGAAGAGGACAGCTCCAGGGGAAGTTAGGCAGCTCCATGGCCTTGGGCACTAGGTTGGCCTCTCCAGTCTGCATTCTCATAGCTCTCTCCTCATGGTCACAAGATGGCAGCCATAGCTCCAGGTATCATATTCTCACACAGCCTCAAGGAAAAGCAGAAAGCAAGGAAGTGCCAAAAAGAAAACAAGCTCTTCCGGCATTTCTCTCTTTTTATTCTTAGAAGCTATCCCAAAGACCCCACCCTATTAAGTCCCCTCCACCAGAACTACTTACTCATCCCTAGCAGAAGGGACTACAAATCCTATGATAGTCCTAGAAATATCATGATTCATTCACTGAGGCTGGACCCATTACCTCTCAAACAAAATCATGGTTCTGATAGCAAAAAAAAAAATCTATTTGGAAGCAACAAATGTGGTCTGCCATGTGCAATTTCTGTAAAAAGGACATCTGAGAGCCTTTTTATGTGAGTGTGCATGTTACTCTCAAGAGGCAGAGTTAATGTGCAAGGTTTCCCAAACGTGTTTGACCACAGACTCGCTCTGTCACCAAACCTCTCATGAGACTTGGGTTCTATGGAACAGACTTTGGGAAACACTGCCCCACATGGCCCCCTCACTATTTTCCTTCTTAACTTGCATGACATCACCTTTAGGCTAGACAGAAACCTTCCCTTTAGCCTTAAGTAAACACAATTTTCATCAATTTTCTGTCTTCTTGATGTTTGTTTTAAGTCACTCCTTATCCAAGTTAAACCAGGACTCAGAATGACAATTTTTCTGTCTCTGCCAAAAGCCTCACATTTAGACATTTATCCTTAAGTATTTTCAATCCACAAAACTCTTCAAAGGTACAAGAGGCAAGATGAAGTCCTGAAACCTAAATTCCAGCAGCTGTTCTAAAATGTTCTGACAATTCCATCCACCCATGTTCACCCCTATATATGTTTGGTGTGTTTCTGCTTGTTCTGTGTTTTTTTTTCCCTCTCTCTTTACAAGTAGGTGTTTAAGATTCCTTTCTTTCTTCCAGGAGCCTGAACATAGTGTACACTGAAAAAAAAAACAAAAACAAAAACAAAAAAAAACCTATGTGCTTAAAGTTCTATAGCTCAGGCTTCACCCTTTTCACAGTAATTTTTAACTATTGCAGCTACCACTTACTGAGCAGTGCCCAGGAACTGTGCTAAGCCTGTGAGGCTGGTATTAACACTCATTCCCATTTTACAGAAGAGAACACTGAGTTTGGTGAGGTTCAGACCAGGTTTATCTGACTCCAGAGCCTACTCCCCGCTGCCGACCTTCATTGTGCAAATTATCTGCCTGTTGCTGGGAGAGATTTGGGATGAAACCTTTTTTATTGGGAAGTGAACCTGGGCTCACCAGTTCCCTTCATGAACTTGTAACCACATGACTCATAAAATTTGCTGTTGCTTTACAGAACTTCTTTTTTTAAGGCTGGACTTGGTATAAATTGCAAAAAGAGTGATAAAATCCTCCCTGGGGAGATCTGGTGTGTGTGTGTGTGTGTGTGTGTGTGTCTCAGGAGAAAGCAAGGTGTGTAAATCACATTTTTCCCCTATTAGGTAAAATCAGCTTAAAGCTTACATTATGGGTAGTCTTCAAAAAAAAAAAAAAAAAGAAAGAAAGCATTTCTAAAAGGGCAGCTTGTCTGATGTTTGCAAAGCAGGGGAGAGCAGCAATTCCCCTTAATAATAAAATATTTTTTAAAAATTGAAACCACCGCCATTTTCCAAGCACAGTGCTATGTGCTTTACATACATTTTTTTCAAGTCCTTACAACAATCTTGAGACGTGGGTGTTATTGTTCCAATTTAATAAATCAGGAAACCAAGGTTTCAAGAGATTAATTAGCAAGATGAAGGCACAAACCTGGATTTGCAGTCAAGAAATACAAAATGTTACAGGCAGAGGGGTCTAGGCCTATATCAGGGCCAGAAGTTAAAGCCCCCAGCTTCCAGCCAGGCTGGTGGCCTCCCTGAGCAATGGGCCAGCAGATGAGGTGGTGCCAGGACATGAGGTTTGGATGGTGACACTGGTACCCCTTCAGCTTGGGTACAAGATTGAGCAGGAAAAGCCTGCCTGTAATGTAATGCTTCTGGACATTCAGCTGGAAGTTCTGAGGGCATTGCTTGAGTTCTCAGCTCCCCATCTACAAAGCAGAGCAGTCATTGCCACCTGCTCATTGGCTTGATGAGGTACTTTACGAATTAACAATGCTTAGAAACTACTGTGAGCTCCTTTGAGAAAGGCACCGCTTCTACCCAAAGCCTTATTTGATTATGACTTTTCTTGCTTTTATTACACAGCCCGTATTAGTATAGTCTAAAACGTCAGCTTGAATCAGAAGATCCCTTTCAATGGCTCATTAAAATGACCATTGTTTTGTTTTCTGGAGGAACTTTGTGCCACAAAATCTCTTTAAAAAAAAAAAAGAAGAAGAAGAAGAAAATAATTTCAACTCTGTGTTGAAAGAAAAGAGAATGTCTCTTTCATATGATCATGCTTGGACTTGGTTGCTTTTAAGATATTTCAAGGGATTTTCTTTCTTTCTCTTTTTTTCCCCTCCCAAACTACCTTCTTTGTTTAGGGATCCCTCTTTGCCCTCCTGCCTTTTCTACAGTGTCACTTATTCCTTTGCCAGAGACTAACTGAATGTGAGGACACAAAGGGACAATGAGACGCGTTACCCGAGGCAAGAAGCCACCTGCATGCATTTAGACAGGCTCCTTCTCATATATCTTGCCAGTTTGTACCAAGGCATTTAACGAGAAAGGCCGCCACCCAGTTCACTTTCTCAGGGCAAATCGGGGGTGGGGTGGGGGATGGGGGATGATGAGTTCAGAGGAAGCCAGAGGAAAATGCTCCTGAATTATTATTATTGTAGTTTTTGCTGCTGCTGGCATTGCTATTGCTATTAATAATTTGGTCTCTTTCTACTACAAAGAAATTGCAAGGCAATTGATCCATCCTAACTCACATCAAGTGCACGTTGATAAAATATTTTTAAGTGCATAAAGAGGCCAGTGTTTCTGAGGCCAAAATGAAAGGGCTGAGATGTGAAGAGACTTTTCCATTCATTTTCCACTATAACTCTAAAAGTCAAACCAATATGGACAATTCAAGATTTTTTTTCCCCCAACAGACAATAGTAGGGAAGGAGATTGCGGGCCCTTTTGTATTTCAGCCCTTTGTTTTGCCCTTTCCCTCCTTATTTTTTCTCCTTTCCACTCCACCGCCCCATTCTACAGAAATGTAAGTTTGGAGATATTAGGCAGAAAACACTGCTGAAAGGCCACACACTAAATACCTGCCTAGTACCTGCTTTCAAACATGCCTGTAAGGGAAAAGGTAGCAGGAGAGGTCTTGATGGGATGAAAGCTCCATCTGGGCAGGTACAAGTTCTCCCAACATCATATAATTGAGAGTATGCAGAAAAGAAATGATGATGGTTGACATGGAATAAACAAATGGCCTATATATATACAAGAAACTGGGTTGCTAGATGCAGAAAGAAACCCAGAGAAAAAGTCTTTAAAGTTTGCTCACTTCAGATTTTGCCAAGCAGGAAACACACCTGTGAGGTCATATTGTGAGCAGTTTGTAGGCTGTATCGGAGCAGGTGGTGGGCAGAACATGCTGTTCTCAACTTAAATCACTGCAGAAGAGAGTGCATTCTAAGACCAGATCCTTCTGGCTCTCATCCAAGGTGGCTGAGTTACTGAATTACCAAAAAGACTTCCTATCAGGCAGGCTTTTCTACAGGGTCAGCCATAGCGTGACCCTGAAGATGGTGTAACAGCAAGGCCCTATTACAGCTTTCATTTGGAAGCTAAGTTGCTTCCCAAACCTTTGGCGTTTATGATGAATCAGTGACCAGAGCCTTGGTGTCTGACTCATGGTAGGCACTTAATGTTTGTTGAATGAATAAATAACCATAATCGCAACCATAACCTATATGAGATTTAGATTTGTGTTCCCAATTAGGCCGATTGCTTCAAAGAATATATCTGAGAAATTGCACTGTCTTCCATCATCATTCTGTAAGTGATAATATGGCAGCTATATGCAAGAGTGTACAAAAGAAGGAAGGGAGGAAGAAAATAAGGAAAGGAGGGAGGCAAGGAAGAAAAAAAGCTTTCAAAGTTGTTGAACAAAATGTTGTGTTGAATTCCCCAGGCTAGGCAAGAGGGAAGGGAACCTGCCCAGGCAGTCAACCCAGTGAGCTGGCCCAGGACTATCTGTAACCCATAGTCAGATGAGGGCAGAGACTATGGGTGGGGACCCAGGCAATCCAAGCCCAAGGCCCAGAAGCCATGTATTAAGACCCCGGCAGAAGCCAGAAAATAAGGCATGGAGCAATTGAGGAAAGGGCAAGGGTAAAGAGAAGCAAGTCCAAATATGAAGAATTAGAGGAATTCTGAATAAAATTTTGAGGACTTGAGTGGAGGAATGGACAAAATCAAGTTCCCAGCACAGACATGCTGAGAACTTTCAAAATAGTTTAAAACATAATGTTTTTGTGTGTGTTCTCTAACCCTATTTTTTTTTAAAAATTTTATTGTGGTAAAATATATTTAACAAATTTTTTCCTATTTTAACCACTTCTATGTGTACAATTCAGTGGTATTAATTACATTCACAATATTGTGCTAGTGTCACCACTAACCATTACCAAGACTTTTCATCACCCCCAACAGAAACCATCAAACAACTCCCATCAAGCAATGATCATTCCATTATATTCACTCTATCAAGCACCCATTCATCTATCTAACCTTCTCTCTTTTCATCAATCCATTCTACTTTTTGATACTTTCTTTCACAGTATTTTCTTATGAAAACATAGCCCTATTTTTAATGCTCATAATTTTTGTTGTTATTTATATCAAGGTGGCTATAGCAGGGACAGCTAACTGCCCCAAAATATATATACTTCTTCCATAGTAATAGAATTTAAAAAATATGTATGTGGGCATTTAGTACAAAGACTAAATTTCCCAGCCTCCTTTGCAGCTAGGTGTATCCATGTGACTAAATTCTGACCAATAAAATGTCAGAGGACATGTCATGTGACAGCTTTTCTATCCCATCCCTAAGAGGCAGCATGCCAGTGCCTGTGCCTGTTTGCTCTCTTCTTCTTCATTCCTTCCTCCACCCTGCTGACTAGAACACAGATGCTGCCATCTTGGAACATGAGGATGAGGACTACAGCTAAGGGTACCATTGTGAGGTAGAGGGAGTCTGGGGACCTGAGGAGTCTGTCAACACAGTCACCATAATGGTCCTGGACTGCTTACCCGAGGCTAAATTTACATAAGAGGAAAGTCAACATCGTTCTTGTTCAAGCTTCTGTTTATTCGGGATGTGCTGACACTTGCAACTAAACCTAATTCTAACCAATGCAACCAGACTTAACAGTCAAACAGTATAGAAGGGTTTTAATTAAAAGCAACTGGCAGGTCCTGATGCCCCCACAGCCTCAGAGGCAAACTTTCAACTCATTTAAAATCATTTGTTTCCATTCTGATTTCTCCATTTATCTATTTTAGACACCATCTATTGACTTCAGTTCATTTGAACCTCTCCTCTGCTTCTCCTTTATTCTTCCTGCCAATAAAAGTGCATCCCTATTTCATTCTTTCTATTACTTATATTTGTAAACATAATATTATTTACATCATTACATCATTACTTCTTTTTTCCATCTCTCGAAGACTGAATCCCTCATCTCCCTGCTTTGTAAGATAAGGTCGTTAGCACACCAATACTTTTATGTCATTTCATTTTTTTTTTTCCCGAGGAAACATTGCTCCTGTATATTTCTTAATAATTCAATGCTTGAGGACCAACATGGCAGGCCCGTATTCTCCATGTGATAAAGAAGCTATATTGTTTCTTGGCAGGTAAAGCCTGGGTTTGCAGAGGCATGTAGCATGAATCTCTTCTCCTGGGTCTCAGAGGCTCTAGCAAACCTGGTAGGAGTCCTGGAAACACCACCAGTGTCTGAACTGAAGAACCACATCTCTGTAAAGTTAGATTCAAGATGGTAGCACAGAAGGTCTACTATAAATGAGTTTGGTGTATCACAGAAGAAAGCTGTTAAAATCATGAGATCCTGCTCCAAACATGCTGTCAGTGCACTGCAGGTTTTCTCCACAAACAGATGAGGTTGTAGGAACACATTTTCAGATACTTATGGCTGGGAGGAATGGCAGCCTTATTGTGCATATGCTTGGCACAAAAATCCCAAACCATAAAAACGAGCAGACAATGAGCAAACAACAAGCAAACAGGTGAGGGAGTCAAATAAAAAAAGAAAGAAAGAAAGAAAGAAAGAAAGAAAGAAAGAAAGAAAGAAAGAAAGAAAGAAAGAAAGAAAGAAAGAAAGAAAGAAAGAAAAAAGCCCTAAAGCGTTCTTACCAGGTAATCTAATCAAAGGCTCATCAACTGAATTTAATGTACTCAGAGGGTACCATACCCACAGGAATGGATTAGTTCAAATAATCTTTCTCTTCTTAGGATTCATAAAAGAATTTCAAAGTGTCACATAAGCCAGCCAGTAATAGGATTAAGACTCATCCTGATTCAGTTGGCCTTACTGTAACAAAAATTAACATTTTTAAAAGATCCTATTTATAATGGGTTTGCACCCACAGGAATGGAATTAAGACTGAGAACAAGGTTTTTCTTTTTTTTAAAACAAATCAATTTTATTGATTCATATTAATAAAGCAGACAATCCATCCAAAGTGTATAATCAATGGTATTTGATATAATCACATAGTTGTGAATCCATCAATTTAATCATTATTAGAGCATAAGACTATTTTTCTTTGAAACTGAAAACTTCTATGTTACTATCAGGCAACAAAAGCAACTATGGATAGTAGCATATGATAATATATCAATACTCTTCCAATAAGGGCTAAAAAAAAAAAAAAGAAAAGAAATATACTAAGGGAAAGTGCAGACACAAGGTACTACATACTGCTTGACTCCCTCTATACAAAATATGAATACAAATAAACTAGAGAGACAAAAACAGAATAGCAACTATGTACAGCATAGAGAGATTGAGACGTGATGAGTTTTTTGCTTTATTGTTATTATTGAAATATTGTGGCTCTTTTTTTCCTGGAGTACATAATTCAATCTACCATACTTTCTATCTTGCATCTGAATGAGCACTACTTCAGATCATTTTTACCATGTTTACTTCCTACTCCACATGTCAAAGCTCTGATTCCACATCCCCAGCACTCCACTGAACTCCTCCTCCATCACCCTCAATGAAGTCTTGACTTCCCCTATGATCATTTCCCTTTTGTGCATTACATCTGGAGCTCTCAGATCTAGAGTACTTGGTACTTGATCAGAGTGGTATCTTTGCATGAAAAGGAACCAACGGGCATGTTTGGGCTCATAGAAGATATTCAGTCAATGCTGGTCAAATGAAAGCCTGACTGATAGAAAGTCTTCCCACTAAATGCAAAGGGACTAGATAATGGGAAATTTCTCCCTCAAATTCTTTAAAATAATTATCATCATCTTATAGTCATTTAATCTGTGCATTAGATTCTGTGCTTGTAAACAATTTGCATGCATTGTCTTTTAATCTCACAAGAACTCTATGAGATATGTATTATTATTATTATTATTCCCATTTTACAGATGAGGAGATGGATTCAGAAAAGCTAAGTAACTTGCCTAGGGAAAGTTAAGTGGCAGAGCCAGGACCCAAAGCTCTATCAGTCTGACTTCTAAGCCACCAGCATCATTAAGCTTTGTGCAGACTGCGACGGTTTAAGACAAAGAAACAGTTAAGTAAGGAATGAGTTGCTGAAGTTCGTAATGTTCATATATTCTGGGAAGTGCCCCAAAACGTGAGCCCTTGAGAAAGCCAGGATGGCATGTGGAGCAAAGCGTACAGGGACCACTCTTTGCCATCATGACCCAAATATCCAGAGACCTGGGCTTCCAGAAACAATAATTCTTTGAAATTATTTTTAAAATCACAATAACTCACCTCTGTATGACACTTTGTGGCAAATAAATTCTTATGCAAACACTAGCCCACTTGATTCACAAAACCATTTTTGGGGCCAAAATATTATTATCCCCATTCTCCAGATCAGGAGACTGAGACCCAGCGAGAGAGCGAGTGTGCTGAAAAGTGGCCATCTAGGAACCTGAATGCAGAATTTTTGTTTCCTTCACAGCTCATGCTCTTCCTATTCTGCACATACCACTTCTCCTCTGTCCCTTACCACCCCACCCAACCCCTCGAAGCAAGCTATGAAGCAATTATGATAGATCAGCCTTTACAGGTTGAAAAAAACAAAACAAACAAATAATGGTAGGTATTAAAATATTATCCCAAAATGTTTTTCTAAAAGGCATCTAAGTCGTTTTAGAGGCTGGAGAAAGCTGTAAAACACACATACACACAAGAGTTCCGTGATTTGAATTCAGCTGAGGATGGAAAAAATGCTATCAGATGGCTTACCTTAGGTGGCCAAGATGCCCCCATTTTTCTAGCAGCTTCAGGGATTGGCAAATCCGCATATGAAAAACCACCTTGAGCCCTGAGAATGATCCCAGAAAAGAATCAGCTGAGATCAAGGGTAACAGAAATTGGCAGCGCAAGCAGATCACAAAACTGTGCCGCCAATGGGGATCTGCACTGGGCACCCATGGGATGCGTGGTTTCCATGGGTGCCAAACGCACATGAAACGCCTGTCTTTTTTCCTCTATGTTCAAACAACTTAGATCCAGAGCCCACTCACCTGGACACTGAACTTTTAGTTGAAAATTTACCAGATATGAACAGGGAGTTTTTGTACTGGATATTTATTTCTGTGGATTCTGTGTTCATGGGGTTGGTGGAGAGTGGGAGGGTGTTTTAGTTTTCCAGCTGCTAAAACAAGTACCATACAATGGGTTGGCTTCACAACAAGAATTTATTAGCTTCCGGTTTTCGAGGTTACAAGTCTTCTTCCCCATGGGTCAGTATCTTCTGGCTGGCTGGCAATCTTTGGGGTCCATCACCCGGCAATGCACATGGTGGCATCTTCTATCTCTTCTGAGTTCTATTGTCTTCCAGTTTCTAGCTACTCCCCATGGCTTCTCCTTCCATGTCCAATTTCCTTTGCTCATAAGGACTTCAGCCATATTCTATTAAGGCCCACCCTCATTCAGTGTGGGCACACCTTAACTAAGGACATCTTCAAAGGTCCTGTTGACAAATGGGCTCACACACACAGGACCAGGGCTTGGAACCTGAACAAGCCTTTTGGCAGAAAGAAGGGGATAACAAGGTTGGAAACAAAAAGCTTGACAGGCAGCCATCTGCTGGAGTATTCAGGCGAAGATCATTGCTCCGAAGTATTGAGATGCTTGGGACGATAAATTAAGTCTGATGGGAAAAGTGCTCCCAGTCAGCATTCACAGAGAGGGAAAAGAAGTTAGAGTGCTCACTTCAGTGGGGAGAGTAGTGATAAGAGATGTCCAGGGCCAATAGGAGTAGGGCTAGCCCACCTCAGTCTGCCAAACAGCCCTCGTAAAATCCCAGACTCCCTTTCAAAAAGTAATAAAAGGAGCAAGTGACCAGAACACCAGACCAGGGCAGGAGATGGGGTTGTGAGAGGAGAGAGTGCTGGGTGAAAACAGCTCCTGAAACCTGTGTGTGTGTGTGTACGTGTGCCCATGCACACGAGTGTTTTCAAGTTATTCTTCTAGAGGGAGAAGCTAGATGAGGTGACGGGCCCTGGAGAATGGAGGACGTTAATTCCACCCTCCCTCATCCTGGATTGTAGCCTGGTGTCCAGTGCAGGTCCTTAGGCTGCTTGCAAAGCACCTCCTTTACCCAGTCCATCTCTCTCCTTGCTGATCCTCAACCACCCCCCAAGGCTTTCTCAGCTCTTTTCTACTTGCCAGCCACAGCAGCCACTTCTGTTTTCCCAGCGCTGTTGGAGAAGTTTGGACACCCCAGACAGGGTTTTTGGGCACCTTCCAAAACTATGCGCGTAAAAAGAAACAGGGGTTGTAAAAGATGCCTTTAAAAACGAGGGCCTCCTCACCTTCCCTGAGTAGAATCAGATTAAGAAATCTCTTCTGCAGCTTACTTCTGTTTCTCTCTTTGGAGAGATGTTTTTAGCAGGCTGTCTGTCGGCGGGAGGGAGGTTTGGAAAGCCTTCAGGATAAGCAAGAGTGGGAACACTATGCTTTCACCCTGAGGAGGCCACACACGGAGACTGCACAGAGCACACACACAAATACGTGCAAACAAAAAGAAATCTCCTTTCAGTCTGTCTTTCAACAGGAAGCAAACGCATGGCAAACATTGCAAAATCTCAGCTTTCTTCACGGGGTCTGTAGGTAGGTATTAAAGCAATTGGTAAACATTAACCCTTTAACTCCCTTAACGGGAGAATGAAGGGAGAACCTGGGTATTAAAAAGGCCTCGAAAGTAATCAAAAGTGATGGTGGCTAAATGTGCAGTTAAGGACGAGAAGCCCTTAACTAGTGATATTAAAACACACTTAAAAACATTTTCAAGGTTGGTTATTGCAATGCTCATGATCCCATAGTATCCCAACTTTAATCAAGCACAGAGGCTACAATACAACACCCTGAAACGTAGTTGTGGGATGATTTGGCTCCGGGCTTCTTACACTTGAAATGTGCACGCAGATCCCCTGGGAAGCTGGTTAAAACGAAGGTTGTGTGATTCAGGACATCTGGGGCGGAACACTTCAAACTACCTCTAAGGTGTTGCGGATGCCCTGAGCCCACAGATCACACTGCAATTAGCAAGAGTACGGGTGATTTTTGCCTGCTTTATACATTTTGGTATTTTTCAGTCTTCTGTAGTGAACATCTTACCTCCTTAATCATGACAATATTTCTCCCTTCGAATATAAGGTAGGTTAAATCAGGTGCCTCATCTGACCATTGTCTGGGATATTATGTCCACAGTGGGTCCTTGGAGATGGGACTTATGAACAATAAAGGGCAATTCAGAGCCTTGGTTCTCAACCTGGACTGGACGTCGCTAGGGAATCCCCGGGAAGCTCTACAAAGCATTCACCCCCTGGAGACATGTCAGACTCTGGGGGAGGGGCCGGGGCCATGTAATTTGAGAAAGCTTGGAGGACCACACACCGCGGCCAGTTCCTCAGGGCTGAGAGTCACTGCTGCAGACATTTGGGCTCAGACTTTCCATTTTACTGTCATATATCACAGACCCTGAGCCCATTTAGATCTTGGACTACCCTGTGGCTATCGCTGGGCCGGCCTGGAATGGCCACGTAAGAAACATTCTAAATTTTGTTTCAACTCAATAATAGCCAACATTTTAAATGCTTCTCTAGAGCAAATAGAGGCATTCACTGCTCTTACTTAGTGTTTGTGCTAAAGACACCATCCCACAACTCACATTTATATAAGTGATTCAGAAGCATAAAAAATTGGCTATGACCTTGCCGCTGTCTTAAAGATATTGTGTAGGCTAAGGCAGGTAATCAAACAGGACTCTCACACTGTGGGTTTTAGAGGTTTATAAAGTGGGTCAGTGGTACCAAGAATCGGAGAGTTAAAAATATCAGAGGAACTGGTTCTTCTGTTGGTGGAATAATAGTCAGGAGCATCACCTGCCCAAAATGTTCCTCTTCAGTGGAAGAAAAGAGTACTGTGCTGTTCCATATATCCTCATAGATATAGCAACATTAACCTAATCATCAATAATATACAATTTTCAACCTTTTGTTGTCTCACCTCAAGGGCAAGGAAAATGCAACAGGCTAGTATGTGAGCTCTATCCTCTGTGTATTATTGGATTAGTCTGAACTCTTGCACTTCAAACTGGATTAAACAAGGAATAGGAATTTCTTGACTTATGTAACTGAAAATTCTACATTCAGGCATAGCTGGATCCAGGCACTCAAATGATGTCATCAGAATTTAGCCTCATTCTTTCCATCTCAGGCAAGCTCATAATCTCTAGATGGATGCAAGGAGGCTTTTGGAAACACCAGAAAAAGAAGAGAGTCTCTTTCACAAAAATTCAAGCAAACATCCCAGAATTGAGCCTTCATAGCTGGGCTTGGATCACATACATGAATCGGGAACAATCACTATGACCCGGGGGATCCAAGCCTGGTGCCTACCTCTGAACCAATCACTGAGACCATAGAGAGTCCATGCTCTGATTAGCCATCCCTGGACCCAGAAGTGAACATAGTCAGAGTCTTAGGAACAGAGAAGAGAGAGCTTTTCAAGGAAAATATTGATTCTGTGATTAAAACAAGGAGACTAAATCCCAGGTAGGAAAAAGAATAAGTTTCCACTTCCATATATAATTATCCAGAGACTAATCTTCACAAATGGTCTGTTTTGAACATTCACAATTAAGGTTGATTAGCTGGGTCAAGTCTTCCCAACCTTTTATGTATCTTGGTTTAAATAGAAAATGTTAATGTCTATAGGCAGCCTGGGGGTAAATGGGAGGGGATTTGGGATCCCAGCAAAGGCTGCTCTAGGATTTATTGGTCAGGGGCTCTAGACTTCCCAAAGGCTGAGAGGAGCAATAACATTTATGGGGTCAACCCTTGGGAAGCTCTGGATTGGGGCATAACACCCATGCTTAAGGCCAACATGGCCATTTAACACAAAATTTTGTAATGCAACATAGTTCCAAGTTTATTGTGACCTGTAACCTAATACCTTCACCTCCTCATCACACCCTACCTTGCCTCCACAAAAGAATCATTTATTGAGTAATTACTTATTGAGCATATGCTATGTGCCAGAGCACTGTTTTAAGCACTTAGAATAGTGAATAGAATAAAGATATCAGCCCTAGTGGAGTTTCTATCAAGTGAATGTGGGCAGAGTCAGACAATAAGTTATACACATAATACATCAGTAAAAGACAAAGTATCCTAGAAGGTGGTAACTGTTATGGAAAAAAAAGAAAAGAAAAAGTAGAGCAAGGGAAAGTAGCTGTTTCAAGTAGAATTCAAGAAGTACTTCTGCCTCCAGCAGGTTTGGGAGCTATTTCTTGCGTTCAAATCTTTGGGAGATTTTAGAAATTGTTCCGTTATTTTACAAAAGATTCTAGTGCCAATCTTTTGTACTGGAATCTCCAAGACCGGCTCTGCAATGGCAAGATGGTTAAGGCTTTCACACAGGAAAAGTATACCTAGTTACAAAGATGAATATGGTCATGTCAACACATTCCTAGAAATTTAAACCTGGGCACTGGAGTCCACCCCCTTGTGCTGCAGAAGAGGGCTCCCAGAATCAGTGGTAGCACCACGCTCACCTCTGACTGGGACCTGTGTGAAAGGACACAAATCTCAGTTGGGGACTATATTGATTAGCTATTGTTCAAAACAAAGTATTCCAAAATTTAGTGGCTTAAAACAATGGCATTCATTATCTCAAAATTTCTGTGGTTTGGTTGAGTCCTCTGCTTCACGGTTTCTCATAGGCTGCAATCAAGGTTTCCCATGAGGCTGTCGTCCAGGTGCAGCTGGGGCAGGATCCACTTCCAAGCTTGCTTAGTAGTCGTTGGCAAGATTTAGTTCCTCACAGGCTATTGGACTAAGCACCCCAGCTCTTAGTTGCCCGTTGGCTGGAGGCCACCCTCAGTTCCTTGCCACATGGGCTTCTCCAACAGGGCAGTTTGCTTCATCAAATCCAGCGAGAGAGAGAGAGAGAGTATGCTGGCAAGATGGAAGCCAAAATCTTCTGTAACATAATCACAGAAACAAGTTGCTAGGCCCAGCCCATACTCAGGGGAAGAATTACATAAAGATGTGACTACAAGGCGATGAGAATCCTTGTGGGCCATCATTGAAGTCAGCGTACCACAAGGAGCCTGGCCTCTGTGTTCAGGATTTCTCTCTGAGTCATGTTTCTTTGGTTCCTCACACTCAGTTTTCCACTCAGAGTCCACACATCCAGCCCTCATCACCTTACTCCAGCTTCTTTTGTTCTGACCTCTTCTAGGGCCAAGATACTCTTTCATTCCCCTCCCTCCGGTGTGCTCTTCCAGGTTCCTCTTCTCTCACTGAAGTTCCTATGACAAGGCTCCCATAACCTTCCCTGACCACATCTCAACTAGGTCCACGTGGTAAAACAACATTCCATTTAAATCCCCTGGGCCCAACAAGACTGGACACCCTCCAAACCTACCAAGACATTTGGGGAGGGGGTGTTACCACACAGAATTTGGAATAGGAAGCATTTCTCAAACTGAGAAGTGAGGCCTTGGCAGGGAGTATAGGTGGAAAGGGTCAGTATTTGCTGCCATTGAGGAATTTACCGAGAGAGGACACTTTCTCATGAGCTCTCAGATAAAGAGAAGATGACTGGATGACTCAAAATTAAAGAAAACTCTAACCGCCCTGCCCCAGCCCCCTCTATAAAGGTCAGATTGTGCTGCCAGGAAGAAGATGCAATTGAGCTTTCCTACTGAGATCAAAACAAGGCAATTATACAATTAACTGGAGCACGGGTTTTCCAGGCGGCGCTGAAATCTGCGTCACATTCCATTTGTGATGAGAAATATTGCACAGCGTTATGTTTGTGGTCAAATGCAAACTGTAATACTATTCTGAACACATCCAAATGAAAAAATGGGTGAACACAGACCTCCTCTGCCTCTCCTCTTTAGTCCACTGAACATGTCCCATTACACAGTTTCTTAACAACTCCCCTCTCTCTTTTGGCACCCACCCCTGGTGGCCATTTTGAAATGGTGTCTGCTGAACATTTGAGTCACTTATGCCTTTTCTTTCTTTTTCTTTTTTTTTTTTTTCCTTATGATGCTATCCCTCTCATAACCTTGAATGCCCTTTGTAAACTCATCTGACTTTTCAAAGGCAGTTTTAAAAACTCATCAGAAGGACAGGTAGTGGCTACAACACACTAACCACAGCCCTGCGTGCCTCTGGCTCCACTTAATCCCTTTGAGGCCAGATGTACTGAGCGTTGTCCGCCTTCACCACGAGATTAGTAATATGTCTGGCCTTTGCAGGCAGAATGCCACTGAAATGTCCTATTTCTATTTTTCACGAGGTACCCATATTTCCTACAAATGGTTTCCTCTTTATCCCTACAGCTGATTTGAAAAGTGTTCATTTCTCCTTGAAGTCTCAGAGCCATGGACAACATCTCCTCTGGCTATTCCTTTGAAAGAAATTTGCTTTTTTTCCTTTAATTATGTGTTTGTATACACCTTTTTCTCTCCTTGGAAAGCAGTCATGAAATACAAGAAGCAAAACGAGGATTAAAAGCCACCTAGAATCTCACAATTTGTGGCCACCTGGTGGCTTCTGGTCATGCTTAAAATCTGTTCCAATTCCCTTACCTTGACTGCAAATCCCTACCTGATCTGACCCCTGCCTACCTCTCTGACGACATCTCCTTGATGGCTCACTCCTGCCACACTGGTTTCCTTGCACACACTAAGAGCTCATCCTCCTCAGAGCCTTAGCATTTGCTGTTCTCTCTAATTGGAATCTCTTTTCCCAGATAGCTGTATAGCTGATATCCTCTGGCACCTTCTCATCATGGACTCAGCTCACACACTGAAGATCACAGGGGCCTTCTGTGACCCCCTCCCCAGTCATTCTAGAGCACAGCAGGGTTTCTCCACCTTGGCGCTATTGACATTTGGGGCTGGATAATTCTCTGTTGTGGGGACTGTTCTGTGCATTGCAGGATATTTATCAGCATCCCTGGCTTCTACCCACTGGATGCCAGTAGCATCCGCCCCCAAGCTGTGATGACCAAAAATGTCTTCAGACATTGCCAAATGTCCCCCAGGGAGCCCAGATTGAGACCCACTCTCCTAGATAAATAGTGAGGAGCTTGGGTTTAGGAGTATTAATCCTCACTCTCCCATTTATAACTAGATGTGTGCTTTTAGACAAGCAACTGAACATCCCTGTGTCTCAATTTTCTCATTTATAAAATGAGGATAATAATTCTTAATAATATATGAACTCATTTAATATGAGTTAATTCAGTTAGCTTTATACAAAGTAGATGATTGTGAAGATTAAATGAGATAATACACATCAAGCACTTGGAGCAGTACTGGGCCCACAGTAGGCATGCAATGAGCATTAGCTATTAGTATGCTCTCTCATTACCCTGCTATGTTCTTATGTATGTATTTGTTAATTAGACTATAAGGGCCACAAGGCAGATGGGTAGAATACCACATGGCACAGAGTAGGTGCTCACTAACTTTGTATTAAATGAAGGGCTAGAAACATGTCCCCCCAGCATAAAAGTCCATTGTCTGTTGTATTCAAGGCTATTCTTCCAGTGCAGGTGGCACATAGTCCCTGGCACATAGTAGGTGTTCAATAAATATGTGTCGAACAAATGAAGAGAAGCTATATTGTGAACTCTGGGTTGGACAGGTACACATTCTCTTAACTTGCTTTTTGTTATTGATCGTTCTTCCCATCATCCTTTACTTTTCTCCCATGACCTTTTAAGGAAATGAGAAAGCAGACCTGGCCCCTTTTGCTTCCGTGATGGGACTCCTAAGTCCAACGGGACCCTTAAGGTTCTTGATGGGCTAAGTCCCTGTTTGACCTCTCTCCTAGTCTGCCAGGGCGGCTATGACAAACACCACAGACTGGTTGGCTCCAACATCAGGAATGTATAGGGGCATGGTTTGTTGGCTAGAAGTCCAAAATCAAGGTACTGCCAGGCCAGCCTTTCTCCCCAAGTCTGTAGCGGACTGATGCTGTCTTGCCGGCAATCCTCTGCCACATGGTGATCTACATCTAGGTGTAATTTACTTCTGTTTATAACGACTCCAGTCACATTGGATTAAGGCCCAGCCTGATTCAATTTGGCCTCATCCAAATAGCCCACATCCATGGGACCAGGGGTGAGAACTGGACCATGTCTTTGTGGGAAATATGATTCCATCACCCCACCCCCCCCCCCCCAGCTACTCTCCTCCCCTCTCAGTCTATGCCACAGAGCAGTGGCCATCTCCTCTGGTTCAGAGCCAGGGGACCATGCAGGGAAGGAAGATCCCAGTTGACTCCTCACATTTGCGTTTGTGAAGGCTGTGATTCTGGATTCCAGGCTAGTCTGCCATCACACAGCAGGGCCTCTCTGATATTCATCTGTAACGTGAGAAAGCAGAGCAGGCTATTGCTAATGTAAAAGTGGCAGCAAGCACAGTTCTGAGTGCTTTGGGCATAGTAACCCAGGAAGCCTCAAACACCTTCCAATGTAGTTGACTATTACTAGTACCCCCATTTTATAAACGAGGAAACTTGCCCAAGGTCTAGGGTGACCAATGTGTCCCAGTGGGTCCAACACTTTCCTGGTTTTATTGAAAATACCACATCCTGGAAAATCCCTCAGTTCCAGGCAAACCAGGGTGGTTGGTCTTCCTACTGAGGTCACCTAGCTTACAAGTTGCAGAGCGGGGATTTGAACCCCAGCAGCAGTGCTCCAGAATCCACCTGCTATGAAAAATGGGCTCGGAGATATGTAAGTCTATGAGGATGCTAAGCAAGGAAAAATCAATCAATCAGTCAATGAAATTCAGAGAGATACTCTGAAATGAGTCGTACTTCCATAATAACAAGTGCAGGTTGGGTCTGTACCCTGAAGCCATAGATATTATAAAAGAAATATTATTTATATTCCCCCTTTGTCTAAAATTGCCTAGTTTACTGCCTTAATTTCTCCATCCTTCTTGCATTTGGTCATAATCACTCAGTTTATGATCTTAATCTAGAAAATGTGTCTGTTTCTAAAACAATAAATCAGTTATTTCCCTTGTTAATATGAGGTGGACATAAAAGATACCTGGCATTTAGTTTCCCCCGTATTTCAAATGCCTAGTAAAGAATAAAGAAAATTGCTTTTAAGTATTTCCTTTAATCAATAGGATTATTTTTGGCTTAAATCCAGAATCTGGATGATTCTGGCTTACAATAAAAAAAAAAAATGGGCTTGAATAAAAATGTTGGCTTCTGGTCTGAATTCAAATCTGTCTTCAGAGAAAAGAAAAAAACCCACTAAGATTGATTGTTTTTATTTGTCCTTTGCTCAGCGTGCATTAAGCTCTTCACAAATAGGCAGGCACATGCCTTGGCCTAAGGGCTTTTTCTTAAAGTAAAAATGGCATTCTTGGCCTCTCTCTGACCTCAAGAGTCTTAGCTAAAAGCTACTCAGGAGTCTCGGGCTGCTTGGCACTCTTTGGCCAGCTGCTCTTCCTAAATCTGATTCTCAAACAGTCCCACGATTCAAGGAAATGGACAGGCATTTTTCTTACCACTCAATTCCGAATGCTACTATGCTTGGTCTTTGCCTTGAACCATCATGGGGACATCTTGATGTTTGAGACATTTAGAAACCCAGGAGATTGGAGAAGAACCAACTGCTTAGAACTTAACCAAACTTTAAGACAGGTTATTATGCACAAAAATGATCTGAGAAGTTAAGTGGAAAATGCTCATGTCCTACCTGGAGATGCTGATTTAGTAGATTTGGAGTGGACCCAGGCATTTTTATTTCCAACAAGCACCTCAGGTGATGCTGATGGGCTTTGCAGTAAGAAACCACCCTAAGATGGCAACCAAAGCTCATTTCACATGTGCCTCCTTAAAATTTAAGAAAAACCGGAAATCTAAAATTTTGGGTGTATGCTTTGCTTTCTTTAACTCCCTAATTGTGGATGTTGGGGCAGGTGTACTACCACACTACTTGTGTGTATTGAGAAATTGGGATTATTTTTAAAATATTGATAAATCTGAGAGAATACTATTGCCTCCAACGTACACCGTTTGGAAGACCATCTATTTACTCCAATGTTGAGGTCATTTTTTAGAATGTTTTGCAAGCTGTCTTTTGGCATGGTCTTAAGTTCATTAGGCATATTTCTTTGAATAGGCTTCAGTGATGTTCGATCTTCATTTGGGGGGTAGGTACAAATTTAAGAACTAACTTGAAGTCACACATTGCTGAGTCTGGTGGAAAAGGAGGGGGATAAACTGGGGAGTCCATTTCTGCTCCAATAGGAAATGGCTACACAGTAACAAGGCAGTTTTTTTGTTGTTGTTGTTTTTTATAATCTGTAAATTGACTCTAGAAGGCACTTCTCAAGGGGAAATTCAGGAAATGCTTTGGGCAATAGAACCATCATGGGAAAGGTGTGCACCACCTCCCAATGGGAGAACATTGAAGGGAATACTCTTTTGGATAGAGTTGCTTTCAAAAATAAAAATGTTTCATTATGTTTAGCTCACACTTTAAATGGCTCCTAAGATAAGGCAATTTAGTCCTATCCTTGTTTTATCATAAACAACAAATATAACGAGTGTGAAGTTCAATGGCAACATTCACTACATACCATGTAGCTTAGTTTTGTGCTCTCGAGCCCTGGCATCAGACACGCCCCATTTTGGATTCTAGCTCTTCCCAAGAATGCAAGGAAGTCACCTCAACCCTCACTCCCAAAGTCTTCTGCAGATCCAGAGCTGTCCCTGTGCAGGGTTTTTGGGTCATTTTGATGCTAAGTATCCCTTTTGTTTTAAGGGAAAAGAAGGAACCTACTTGTAAATTCTAAAACTATATGTAGCTACAAAATATAAAATCAGAGCATTCTATTATAATTATTTTTGCCATTTTGAAAAGAACATGCTTGCAAGATTGGGCATAATATTTTCTCCATGGCTTAGCAAATAGTTATAAAATGACTATCTATATAACTTCCACCCAGGCCAAGAAATAGAACCTTGCCAGCGTCTCAGAAGTCCTTTGTCTCTTCCTCATTGGAACCCCATCCGTCTGGATGCATGGGTGTCCGTTATATTGTTTTTTTATATGTTTCCGTATGTTTGAAATATTTCCTAATTAAAAATGGTTTTTATAACCTCTCTATCCTTTTATGAGAATGATATTAGAAGCCAAATGACAAATTGCAAGCCAAAAATGCTGCTTTCCTGAAAGACCTTTCACACACGTTATCTCTTCTCTTGGAAACAAGTATATACCTTGGTTTTTCTTTGAGCTTGATGCCTTAGTTTCTCCTCGATTCTTTCTAGCTGTGACCCTGGTTCTCAATGCCCTTCCACTTGGTACCATATCAGTCCCAGGGTGTGTGTTTTCTTTAGAATGACCTGCTCTTTTCCTGGCCATCAGACTACCTGGAGAGCCTCAGAAGCTCCCAACAGCTTCCCTTAGTATCAAAGCAAAGACACCTATGGACAGTTCACCACCAGAGGGCAGTATGGCTGTCAACCTGCACGTGATTAGTATTTTGGTCTCACCATCATTCCAGGATGGAGGATTGCAAAGTATGTTTGAGCAACAAAATCAATTACTAATTTTTCTCCTCCTAAGAAACAATTTCTTGTGAATATTCTCGTTGTCCTGATTTTGTGATAATTGGGGTAGGCTAAACATTCGCTATATTAGAAACTATGCATGTGTCCCCAGACCTAGTTTTTCTCCCTAGGTCTGGTTTTTGGAACGCTGGTGATAAACTAAGACTGATTTATTATACGACCATCCTGTATGGGAAAAAACTGTAACTTTGGGTATCTTGGTCAATCTTAAGAGATATAGCAGGAGGACGGATGTGGCTCGGGTGGTTGGGCATCCATCTCCCATATGGAGGGACCTGGGTTCGATGCCTGGGACCTCCTGGTAAAAATAAAAAAGAAAAATATAGAAGGTGCATGGGCTACCAGGCCCTGTGAGCCACGCAGCAAGATGCTGACATAACAGGAGAGTAACACAAGGGAGAGCCAAGACGAGACGCACCGAAAAACCAGAAACTAAGGTGGTGCAGGAGGTAGGACGTTTCTCTCCCACATCGGAGGTTCTGAGGATCGAATCCCAGTGAAGACAGGAAGAGAAGGAGGAGAAGAGAGAGCAGGAAATGGACACAGTCGGCCGGTAAATGAACACAGAAACAGCAAAAATGGGGGGAGGGGCAAGGGGTGTGTGTAAAAATGGATAAAAGTAAATAAATAAATAAATAAATAAATCCTTAAAAAAATGTTTAGGGGAGGGAGATAAGTTGGTAGTAATACTTTGACGATGCTCTTTCATGATTTGTTAACAAATGTTTCACAACAATGCAGGGTGTTTGTGGGGGGGTGATATGTGGGAGCCCTGTATGATGTTATGCATGTTTGTTTTGTAAGTTCACGATGTTTACTGAACACTTATAGTTTATGTATATTCATGTATGAATGATATACTTCAATAAATTGTTTTTAAAAAAGAAAGAAAGAAAGAAACAATTGCTGGGAAGTAGATGTGGCTCAAGTGATTGAGCTCCTGTCTACCATATGGGAGGTCCAGGGTTTGATTCCCAGGGCCTCCTGGTGAAAAGCAAGCTGGCCCACGCAGCGAACTGGCCCACACAGGAGTGCTGAGGAGTGCTGGCCTGCGCAGAGTGCTGGTCCACGCGGAGAACTGGCACTGCAAGATGATACAACAAAAAAGAGAGACAATGAGAAATGCAGCAGACCAGGGAGCTGGGCCAGCACAGGGGACTGAGCAGCCTCTCTCCACTGCGGAAATTCTGTGGGCCTCCTGAGGAGAGGACAAGCAGACACAGAAGAAGACGCAGAGAGCAGACAGCAAGCGCAAAACAAAGTGGGGGTGGGGGTGGGGTGGGGAGGTAGAAATAAATAAATAAAGCTTTTTTAAAAATTGCTAATTTTCCTTCATCTTTGTATAATAGGCTACTCTAGCTCGATATATAGGCTAGAAGGAAAAATGAAATCCCACAATTTTCTCGTTGGGTTGCAAAATTTTTTTTCATTCTAAACCCAATTTTTTCTCATTGGTTTTCCCTCACTCTTTTTATCTTCTTGACCGTCCGAGGTATAAAACCCTATCTGTAACAACCATATAAAAATTTTTTATCATTTCAACTTAAAAATGAAATAAAACAAAATGAAAAAGTAATGCCTTTACATTTATTTAAAGCTTAACTTAATTTGTTTTAGACCTCTGTGGAGATATTGATTTTTATTACTGGGCTCATGGAATAAAAGGATCATTAATTCAGAAACAGTGTTTTCACCAAGCCACCAATCAGCAACTTTGCCTAGGGTTTCTCTGGCAAGCAGAAATTCCTTGAGTAATAGAGCAGTGCAACTTGACAGAAAATGCTAATTCTCTAGTAAATTCATGGAGGCTGTTCTTTTCTAGCCTGCCAGTTGGTATTGGAGGAAGGAACTACTCGGTAGCAAAGGTCTTTTGCAGCACTCTTATAGAGTACATTTCTTTCCATATGAGATTACTTTCCCATGATTCAAACCAAAGAAGAGGCCAGGAAGAGTTGAGGGAAACTGATTTTACAATAGGTGATCCCAGTTAAGTGCTCTAGGCGAAAGTTGAAAAAAATGTAAGGTCACTGCCAAACTACCTCGTAGAGAAATTCCTTTCAGAGCCCAAACTTGGCAAAAATTTCAACCCCATAAAAATTGCCATAGCTAGGTTTCTGATTTCATTTCTCCCTGAAACTATATGGGCGGTAGGCTGGCCCTGGTAGGATTTTATGGGTAAAAGTGGTAAATATTAATCTGAAATTCTAACTTCTAGATACGGTAAGACCTTGATAATCTGTGTTCCTTCTTTCCCCAAATAATGTGAATGATGGCAAACAAGGATTAATTTGCCCTGAGAGCTACCAGGAAGAGAAAGATACATGTAAGTTTTGCTGTTAGAAAATTATTAAGGTTTTTTTTTTTTTTTTAAGATTTCTATTAATAAGAGCATCTAGGTAAATACAATGTAATAAAAATGAGGAATAAATTTATATCTCCTTTGTCTTTCAGAAATTCCCTTTGCTTTGCCAAAATAAATAGGGTTTAATTTACAATTTAGTAAGGAATGGTGATTAATTTGAGGTCTCTAATCTGAATACTTTCAAGAACAAGGGGCCAAGATTTTTTTTTTTTTTTTACTTTTTAAAGTAGTAGAAAATGAAATTTTAATATTATTTGTAAGACATTTGAACGTAGAGAGAAAGAGTCATGTTTAACATGTATCAGTAAAACTGATTGTTGTGCCCCAAGCACTGTATTCGTTACAGGGAAACAAAATCTTCCTGAAAGAATTTTTACACAAAGAAGTCAAAAGAGGATACAAGGCATAGTGGGGAAGGCACAGTTTTAGCCTCAGCCAGACCTGAGCTTGAATCCCAAGTCCGCCTTTAACAAGCTGCGTGACCTTGGAGAAATGTCTTGACTTCTCTGAACCTCAGTTTCAAGACCTGAACATTGGGAATAAAAATAATCATACTCCCTAGCCCTCTCCATCTGATTTTCACCTGTGATGCTTGGGGCTTTGACCTTGTCCAGCTTGAAGCCACTCTGACTTGCCCAGTGAGCACAAGCAGCCCTGCAGCCTGTTGTCTGATCCCAAGGCCCAGATGCTTTTGACTTGTCAGGATTTCCCACCTTCCACTCTATGTGCCAGTGTCATCTGTGACAGTCTTATAGCATTCTGCAAAACTTTCCACCTCAAGGCTTCTCTTTGAGGCCAATAAACTGGAACTCAAAAAAAAAAAAAAAAAAAAAAAAAAAAATCATAAACCACTGTTTTGCAGGTTTGTGGCCTGAGAAGAATATGTCCTCAAAAAAATGATAGCTAACAATTCATTCCATAGGAGGCGCTCAACAGACTGTCTATTCTTTCCTAGGACATTACTACTACACTCAAAGTGCTGGCCATAGAGAAGCAAATAGACTCTTTCCAACTCCAGTCCTGTACTACTTGCTGGTTTGTTGTTGTTTTAAAGATTTATTTTATTTATTTATTCTCCCCCATTGTTTGCACTCACTGTCTTCTCTCTGTGTCCATTTGCTGTGTGCTCTCTGTGTCTGCTTGTCTTCTCTTTAGGAGGCACCGGGAACCGAACCTGGGGCCTCCCATGTGGAGAGAGGCGCTCAATCAGTTGAGCCACCTCAGCTCCCTGCTTTTTGTTGTGTCTCTCATTGTCTTTCCCCTTTATGTCCCCTTTGTTGCATCTTGTTGCGTCAGCTCGCCGCACCTGCCTGTCTCACCAGCTCGCTGTCTTGCTCATCCTCTCCAGGAGGTACCAGAAATTGAACCCGGGACCTCCCATGTGGTAGGCAGGAGCTCAATCACTTGAGCCACATCCACTTCCTGGGTATGTCTATTTGAATGTTTTGCTGTCAAATTCAAAGGGCATGAAACAAAGCTTTCCTTCCCCACTTGAAGACTTGCTGTTGAAATTATTTTGCTTCCCCAGGCACTCAGGATTAGGCCTCACCTCCAGCCCTGGACCTTGCTGATTCTTCTCACTGTGTCCAGTTGGCTCTTCTTGGGGGCTCTGTCATCCCCTTTCTTCATTCCAGTTGCCTCTGAGCTACTCATTCTTTGTGCCTCTGAGCATCCATCTCTAACTCAGGCCTCTTACCCTTTCAAGAGCACTCTTACACTCTGTCGCAAGATCCCTTCCCCAAATTGCTGCTTTCCTGTCCTCTCTGGTCAGAAGTTAAACGGAAAAGACTGGCATTTCATCGAGGATCTGACCATGAGCTGCTTCCCTTAGGTTAACCTCCATAGCACCTTTCTGCTCCTTTCGGACAAAAGAACCAGCTGCCCCTTTGAATCCATCCTTTGAGGCCTCTCTCTCAAGTCAAATCTCAGGAAGCCATCCTGCTTTCTCCAGCTCCTTGTCCCTCCCTTGACCAACAACATTTCTTCTCTGTGCCACCTGCTGGCATTTTACATACAGCCTTTAATTGTTGCTCATCTTGTCCACTAGAAGCTCTTATACCTCCAATGCACTTATGAATTCCCGGAGGATGCTTCCTATTTAAAACTTCTGGAGCTTCCAACAGCATCTGAAGCCATAAGTATCCCTTGTGGCAAATCAGAAAGTGGATGGCAGAAAAATTAAGATATTTGCCAAAGGTCCTACAACACAGCCAGAAGCAGAGTGGAGTCTGAAACCGAGCTTTCAGGCACCCCCACGGCTCCCTTCTGCACCCTAAACCTGAGTTATATTAGCTGCCTCCAGCACCCATCACTAGTAGTGCAGAGCCTCTGGAAACTTATCCAGAACTTGTCATATCCAGTTCTGAAGTTTGGCTTCTTTCCTGAGAAGATAAAGGCAGAAATCCCTTAGCACTGCAACCCAGAGCTCAACTAGCTGGCTCTGCCCATGGCCCAGGTAAAAAACAACAATAAACAAACAAACAAAAACCCAATCAAGTAAACAACAACAAAAAACCTGTTGTTACTTTTGTTATTTAAACATCCAAGTTCCTTCTCCCTGCTCTTCCTCACATGATTTTCATTTATAAAATTCCCCTTTTAATCCTGTAGCTGTCAACCCAAGGTAAGAAAGTGGTTCCTTTGCAGCCATATTGTTTTATTGAAATGCTTCTTTTGTGCATCAAACAAAATCACAAATCGTGATGCATCAGTAATCAGGGTTCTGGGTCTGCAATTACCTCAGATTGCCAGTTGTTAGTTTTAAAGGCAGCATGCCACCTCCACATTCTTTTTGCAGGAAAAAAAAAAAAAAAAAGAAAGAAAAAAAAACTAAATTAATGGAACGTGTAAAACCTCCTTTTTAAAACAATTCTACTTCTGTCAATGCATTTCAATCCAAAGTTGAGATTGGAGATTCCAAAGCGCGTGAAATACTTTAGCTCTGAAACTTCCTTGGAAATTTCTTTTCGCCCCTTATCAGAATTAAGTCCAAAGAGCTGATGCCCAAGAAGGCTGAAAATGTCCAGGGACGTTATCCTTATCTGCTGGCTGGATCTAGACCACAAGATCCCATACTTCAATAGGCACCCCTCCCCGCAAACAGGCATTTGGACATCCTGTAACCTGAAACAGATGCTTTCAAGCCGTTGAGAGTGGTGCAAATGACAGTCAGCTACGCAAATAATTTGCCCCCAAAATGTTTATCGGCTCCCTGACAAGGCCACTTCCATTTATAGCTTATAAACGGTTATTAACTGGCCCCTTCTCATGGGATACCCTGGCTTCAGAACAGGTGGTGAGAATAGTGGGTGATTAGGGGTCTCGGTGGGTGGCCTTGCGGCTTTGAGCCCAGTGCCCACATGAGAAGACATTGTAGAAAAGCTTCCAGTTTAGGAGATAACGGTCTGTGTTGTCTGTTTGTGTAAAGTCCTGTCCAAGTTACAGCTGGCTTTGCTTTCTGGCCAGCAAGCATTGCCAAGAAGGGTTGAAAGTTCAGGATAATCAGCCTTCCCCCCTCCCCGAAACACAAGCTCCTTCCCCTCTCAGTCTTGGGCAAACAGTCCTCAATGCTTGTGTTCCACAGATTCGTTAGGAGGTTTGATCAGAGTGGAAAATGTTGCCTTAAACTCTGGCCAGCGAAGTCCAGGCTGGTAGGAAGGAGGGAGGGTTTGGGGCCCTCTATGATTTTTCCTTCGTAAAAAAAGCAGTGTGAGTCCCCACAACTTGCTCCCCTCAAAAACAGTTCCCAGTGCAACATACAGCAGTCACTGGAACCTGGTGCCCTTCTCAGCCTGGATAATTCTCTGTTGGGGGGTGTCCTGGGCATTGCAGGATGTTTAGCAGCATCTCTGGCCTCTACCTTCTGGAAGCCAGTAGCAATCCCCCCACACACCCCAAGTTTTGACAAACAAAATCATCTTCAGTTATTGCCACATGACCCATGGGGAGCAAAATTGTCCTCAGTTAAGAACCATTGTGTTAGAGTCTACGATAAATAGAAAATTAACTAAAAAACAATGACTTGAACTACCTGAATAGGAAAGTTGAGTCTCCAGAAATATTGATTATTTAGCCAATGAAATCCTGAATGAGTTGTTGCTTGGGGGAAAAATGGTTATCTGTGAGTGAACCAAAAAGTAGGCAATTCCTGATAATAAAATTTGAAAAATTTTAAAAATGGCTTTCTGCTCCTAAGTTAAAAAAAAGAGATTGTGGTGATGATGATGTAATTAGTTATAATAATAAAGATAATTGCTAACATTTCTGGGGACTTTCTATGAGGCAAACACTGTGCTAAAATATTCATTATTTTATTTAATCCTAGAAGCCATATAAGAGGTAAGTCCTATTAATCATCTCCATTTTACAAATCAAGGGTCGCAGCTTAGTCCTAGGAAGATTGTTTCCCAAAGTACTCTCCAGAAGGATCTCTGACTACAAATCATTCTCCATTCCCTGAATCCAAAAATGAGTTGAAGATTTGGGAAATGGATTTTAGAGACTATGATTTTAAAGTCCCTAAGCTCAAAATAATAATAGTAAAAATAATAAAAGCTGCCATCTAGTGATTGCTTGGTAGGCAGCAGGTCCCGTGCAAAGTATATTGCAAGGATTCTCTTATTTAACCCTCACAGACATCCTAAAGGAGGTATAACCCCTTTTACAGATGAGAAAACCAGAGGTTAAGGGATTTGCTGGAGATTACAAAGCCGAGACGGATTTCCACCCAGTCATTCTGGCTCCAGAGCTCCAGATGCTTCTGCTCTGGTAACATCTGCTACCACATTGCAAAATGCTGCCCCGACCTGCCTTAGGTGTCAGGAATGTGGGGCTACCCACCCAGCCTACGCTGACTCGTAGTCTTTCTGGATCCTCCTTAAGCTAACTTAGGGTTCAGCATTTCTATGGTGGGGCTCCAAATCCCACCCCACACAATTTCCACGGGCTTCTCCTTCCTGGTCCCCATTGCCCTACATTCTCCCTGGTCTTTTTTTTCTGTGTCAGGACTTGCCCCTTGTTGGGCCAATGTCATCACTCCTTTGTGTGCACCTGGAATTCTCCTCTGGGGCCACTGAAGTGGCCACTGTGTGAGCACATGTTTTCATAGAAGAAGCATGGAAAGACTTCCCCTTCTCTCGTGGCTGACCCTATTCCTGATTTGGATTTTCCAATTTGGAGTCTGGTTAACAGGGTTAGTCACCCCTCTGTGCTCCCTCATGGATGAGATCCTGATGGTGCTCAAATTCTTCTTCTCTGTGGATCTTGCAACTTTCTAGTGCAGTCCATGCTACTTTTGGACAACTCTATTTGTCAGGACATGCCCTTTGTTGGCCGAAGATCTGCCTCCCTGAAGCTCCACCACTGGTTCCAAATTTGCCTTTCAAAATGCTATGGCTTTCTGTTTTAATTTGTTAAAGCAGCTGGGAGCAAAATACCGGAAATGGGTTGGCTTTTACAATAGAGATTTATTAGGGTAAAAGCTTACAATTCTGAGGCCACAAAAATGTCCAAATCAAGGCATAAGCAGAGGTGGTTTCTCACCAAAGTCAGCTGCTGGAGATCCTGGAGACCAGCCACATGGCAAGGCAAAATGGAAGCCGGTCTCTGCCAAGGTCCCTGCCTTCCACTCTAGGCTCACTTTCTCCCTGAGCTCAGCTGTGGGTAATCAGGCACATAGTTGTTTCTCTCTTCTCCTTGCTTTGGGCTGCTATCCTGATTCTTGCCTCCGGTCTCTCTCTCAGCCTCTCAGGGTTTCTCTGTCTTTCTGCAGCTGTAGGTGATCCTGAACTCATTTCTCACATGGCAGGATAAAAATGGCAGCAGCTCTCTTTCTCTGTGTGTCTCAGTTTATATCAAATTCCAGTAAAAGGATTAAGACCCACCCTGGGTCCTGCAATCTAATCAAAGGCCCTTAACTGAAGTGATCTAATCAAAGTGATCTAATCAAAAGTCCCTTAACTGAATCTAACCTAAAGGTCCTACCTACAATAGGTTTACATGCACAGGAATGGGTTAGCTTAAGAACATAATTTAAATTTTCTGGGGTCCACAACAAAGACTCAAACCAGGACACTTTCTTCTTCTCTAGACAGCCCTTCACACAGATGTGTGGGAGAGAGCATGGAGGAAAATACATGGGCTTTGGAAACTTACCTAACCTGAACACAATACCCACCAACCAGCAGTGTGAACTGGGGCAGCCCTGCTATTAAACCCTGTGAGAGTCCATGTTTTTTCCTGTCAGATGGGGATATACTTGTGCTACAGAATTATTGTAAGAATTATAAATAATGTGTGTGAAATGCCCAGAATGTGGCTTCTCCACCTTTCTCTATTTGCAGCTCATCTAGAATGCTATCATTTTCTTGGCACTCTCAAAAGAATTGAGAAGGTTTACAACATTCTTTTTTAAAGGACAAGGTTTGGAAAGTTGGAAGGAGAACTTGTCGTAATTAAGGTAGTCTTCCTTTGGCTACCCACCCTAACGTGTCACCTTCAGAGTAGAGCTGCTCACTGCCTTAACAGCTCTGTTGAATATTCTCATCCGCTTGGCATGTTCCAGTAAACACAGCACCTTTTCTTGGCATGACTTCATTGGATGTGCCATCTTGTAACTCACTTGTAATAAGTTTCCTCCTCTCCTTCACTGCTCAACTTGTCTAGCTTAACATTCTGATTTACAGACATTACCATAACAGCACATACCCTCACTTTTAGATAAAACATATTTGCACACATGGATCAAAACTTGGCAGGGTTTTCCAAATCACAATGGTTGAGAAAGTGCCTGACAGAGAGGAGTACTCAAAATGGTAGTTATCACTATAGTTACTACTTTTAAAGACTGTTTTCAGTTTTTTATTTTTAGGCTAAATCCATACAGGTCTTTAAACTGCTCTTTGTTGACATGGTCTTCAGGCAGCTCCCACAATGGCCACAACCCAAGGGCACTAAGTTCATGAGGGATCAGCGTGAGCTGGTCAGCACCAGATATTGAGGCCTACCAAGATTTCATTCATCCATGAAAGAAACACGTCCTGAGTCCCTCTTGTGTGACCCAGAAATGCAAAGATGAATAAAGACTGCTCTTATCCTCAAGAAAACTTATCATTGTCTTCAGCCACTCTGTGGGTTTTGAAATTGTTCCTTCAGAGTTCCCTGAGGGAACCTGGGTATGTGAACAAAAGGCCTTGAATTCAGCATAATTTTAAAAAGCAAATACAGGGAAGCAGATATGGCTCAAGTGATTGGGCCCCTGTCTATCATATAGGAGGTCCAGGGTTCAATTCCCGGAGCCTCCTGGTGAAAGGCAAGCTGTCCTGTGCAGTGAGCTGGCCCGAGCAGAGAGCTGGCCCATGCAGAAAGCTGGTGCAGCAAGATGACGCAACAAGGGGAGACACAGAGGAGAGACAATAGGAGACGCAGCAGACCAGGGAGCTGAGGTGATGCAAGAGATTGAGCTCCTCTCTCCCACTCCGAAAGGTCCCAGGATCAGTTTCCGGTGCCACCTAAAAAGAAGACAAGCAGACACAGAGGAACACACAGAGAGCAGACAGCGAGTGCAAAACACCGAGGGAGGGTGGGGGAGAAATTAATCAATTAATCTTTTTTTTTTTTTCTAAAAAAAAAAAGCAAATACAGGCGACTTTGAGAGTTTAAGACTAGACCTTGGGACTTACCAAATTGTGTGACCATGGACCCATCATTCAACTTCTGGATTCTCACCTGTCTGTCTTCCAAATGGGCAATAATGTTTATCCTGCCCACTTGAAAGACTTGGTTGAGGAACAAAGAAAATAATGTAAGTGAAAACATTTATAAATGAAAAAGAAAGCATCACATAAATCAAATTTATTCTTTGTGTCTCTCAGGTCCCTTTCAACTCTAACTTACCATAATTTCAGGACAGCTCAGCTATGCGGTTTGAGGCACTTGGGAACATGCTATGTGCGTTTGTCAGCTGCTCGTGACTACCAAGCATTGGAGAAGATTCCCCTAAACGGGAAGAAATAAGTGGTAGCTTATCAAGGGTGGGGCGGAGGGAGTGGTCCAGCCCCAGTGCACAAAGGGGGGAGATGATTGTTTGTAGTTTTAATAACAATCATAAAACCCACTAAAGGTCTCGTCTGCTTTTTATTTTCACCATGTGCTGGCATTCTAAACAATGCCAGTGATGAAATACTCCTCCTCAAAAAAATCTTTTGTAGGTCTAAGTTCTAAACAATTGCTGCAATTACTGTTGAGCTTTAATAATATAAATGAAAGCTTCAAGGCAGTCTGGTTTTAGTACTCATCTTTTTAATAAACATTATATTCTACATGAAGTTAATTTGGAGAACACCCACTTATACTGTTGCTCCCCAGCACATGTATTGATTTCAAGACTAAATTCATAATGGTTTGGAATCAACCAAGTTCTCTTCAACAGCAGGCCATGTCTCCAACCCGTGGCACTCCATACTCTACATTTAAATAGCAGATTGGAAATAAACAATGATAATCTAATGATAGTAAAGAGGAAGAATGAGAACTTGAGTTCCTTTAATTCCGTCACTCTATGGGATCACTGGGTGTTTTTAATTCATGTTTAAATTTTAAAACATGGAGACAGAGTTCAAAGTGTGAGTTGTAATGTCTTTTTGGGAAGTACACATTTTAGTACATGCTTGAAATATTTTATGAAATGTGAATCATATCTTTAGGCTGACATTATTTTTCTTTTTAAAATATTGTTTTAGAACTAAAGATCAAATTAAGAAAATAATGATTACTAATGATTATTACTGAAAATGGTATTATTATGAAGATTAGAGTATTAAAACATTGAGCCTGCTCTGGGAGTCAAATACACTAGTGTTGATGACATTGATGCTTACTTTTTCCTATCACTAAGACTAATCAAATCTGGAAGAACAGGTAATAGGAAATGGCCAACTTTCTTCAGTGCTCTGACAAGTTTGAACCCTAATGGGAGTACATTGTCTGAATTAAACACTTGCATGGTGTTTCTACTGAGACATGCAACAGATTTAGTGTACTTATTTCTAATCAAAGAATAGCAGAAGAATGGGATCTATTCATTTATTCACTTAACAAATCTTTTTTTTATTAGAGAACTTGTGAGTTTACAAAACAACCATGCAAAAAATACAGGATTCGTGTACACCACCCCACCACCAACACCTTGCATTGATGTGGACTATTTGTTACTATTGATGATAGCACTTTTAAAAATAATTGTACTGTTTTTAACGATAGTTCCTTTGTTACAATTAATGAAAGACTATTAAAATAGTTCTACCTGGGAAGCAGCTGTGGCTCAGCCAGTTGGGCGCCTGCCTACCACATGGGAGGTCCCAGGTTCAGGTCCCAGTGCCTCCTAAAGAAGATGAGCAGACACCGCAATGAGTGAGATGCCCACACCCACCACAAGCAGACACCTCAATGAGCAGATGCCACAAGCCAGTAGATGCCACAGCCTGTGGGGAGCAGATGTGGCTCAGGCTGTTTGGCACTCACCTCCCATGTGGGAGATCCTGAGTTTGGTGCCTCCTGGAGAAGGTGAACAAACAATGAGCAGACAGACAGGAAAGCCATCTGGCCCGGGGGGGGTGGGGGCAGGACCCGGATAAAAAAATAAATAAATACATAAATCTTTTAAAAAAATAGCTCTACCTATTGTCCATTATTTATATTGGTTATATTTTTCCCATATACCACTCTCTTGTTACTATCTTGTATTAATATTGTACATTTATTATAATTCATGAAAGAACATTCTTATACTTGTACTATTAACTATACTTTATCATCTGCAACAGGTTTCACTGAGTTGTGCCATACTATGTTTTATCTTTTAATTTTTATTCTAGTAATACATACATTCTAAAGCTTCCTCTTTTAACCACATTCACTATACAGTTCAGTGCTGTTGATTACACTTACAATAATGTGCAATCATCAGCACAATCCATTTCCAAACCTTTACCATCAGCCTAAATAGAAATTCTGTACAAGTTAAGCATCTACTCCCCATTCTCTAACACCAATCTGTCTCCTGGTAACTTATATTCTAGATTCTAACTCTACAAGTTTGCTTTTAATTAGATCATAACAGTGAAATCAGACAATATTTGTCCTTTTTGTGTCTGACTTATTTCACTCAACACAATGTCCTCGAGGTTCATCCATGTTGTCGTATGCATCAGGATGTTATTCCTTTTTTATAGATGAATAATATTTCATTGTATCTATATACCACATTTTGTTTATCCAAGTCATCGGTTGATGAGCACTTGGGTTGCCTCCATCTTTTGCCAATTGTGAATAATGCTGCTATGAACATTGGTGTACACATATCTATTTGAGTCCCTGCTTTCAGTTCTGGGTATGTACCTCATAGTGGGATTGCCAGCTCATATGACAATTCTATACACAGCTTCCTGAGGAACTGCCAGACAGTCTTCCACAGGGAAGACTAATAGTAGATGGACACAGGGTGAATAGCAGGAGGTTCTTGCAATAATCCAGGTGAAAGATGATCTTGGCTTGGACCAGAGTAAGAAGGGAGGAAGTGGCTGGATTTTGGATACATTTTAGTGATAGAGCAAATAGGATTCACTGATAAACCCAGTAAAGTGTATGTGAGAAAGAAAGAAGTCAAGGATGATGCCAAAGATGCAGCCCGTGTCATAGGAAACTTGGGGATGCTGAGGTGGGGAAACTCACAGGAAAAGCGGATTTGGGGAGTGGAGGGGATCAAGGGTTCAGTGAGGTCCTGTCTTGGTAGAATATCTTGTGCGTTCTTTTTCCTATTGACCTAATTCAACCCTATTAGCTTTCTGGAGTCTAATATGAATGATTACTATAATTATGAGGTCCTCCTCCTAAATGACATCAAACTTAGTCCCCTGTATGTTAGATAGACGAAGAGACTTGGGTTAACCTAAGAGAAGTCACATGGTTAGCGGTTTGGCAATTTGATAAATTATGAATTCCAAAAATATAATTGGTTCATGCTTGTAAACTGATCTGTTCATCTGGGCATGATTAAGTTATGATTAGGGCGTTAACTGGGCCACGTCAGTAGGGCATTGAGCCACACCCCTGGGTGGGTGGGTAATAAAATATAAAAGGCATCACAAAGAACAGAGTTGCAGCAGTTTTTGAGAAGCAGTTTTGATGTTGGAGTTTTGATGTTGAAGAGAAGGCCCCAGGAGAAGAGAAGTGAGCCATTCACCTGATAGTCTACAGCTGACCTTGTGGAGGAATCAGAAGAGCTAAGCCCAGAGAGAAACACAGACCCAGGAAGAGAGGAACCCAAGAAGCCTGAACCCTGGCAAACGTCGGAGCTGTCTTGCTCCAACAAATGACAATGGACTTTGGTGAGAGAAGAAACTTAACGCTTTATGGCCTTGTATCTGTGGACTTCTACCCCAAATAAATACCCTTTATAAAAACCAACTCATTTTTGGTATTTCACATTAGCACCCCTTTGGCTGACTAATACACATGGGTTGCAATATACCAAGGTAAGTTAATAAAATAAAATAAATCCAACCACAATTACACATCATTGTGTTCAATTGGATTCCCCCCACCTCAATCCAATTTGGAGACACAAGTTGATGTGCAAGAAGTTCATTTGGAGATCTTTTTCAGCAATCACTAGAAATGAGCAGAAAAGGGAAGGATGCCCATAGCAAACAGGTCCTTGTTCTGGGCAGTGGGGATTTAATCCCACCAGAGACCTTTAGGAGACTGTACAAAACAGGCCTCAGAGTGGTCCTTCTGGGGGGGTGAGGAAGCTGGGGTACTAATCCTCTAGCTCCTCTCTGTTTTGGGCTGAGGGCTGCTTCAGGGGTTGTTGACACCCTGGAGCTTCCAATCTAGCATGTGGGCTCAGCATGTTCCTGCAGCCAGAGAAGGCGCTCAGGTTGAGGTGCAGGTGTAGCTGAGAAAGGGGAGTGCTGAGGGGATACAGGCTCCTGAGGGACATCAAAAGCATCTGCCCAAACGTGATAGTCATAGTGGTGCCAAAACCTGCAGTGAGCATTCCCTTGGAATATCTAAAAGCCTTAGGAAAGTGTGGTTCATTCAGGGACTCGTCAAGACCACAGAGAGTTTTTGAAGACCCAAAGGATAGTTGCAATTTTGGTCTTTCATAGACTTAAGATCCTTTTTAAATTTTTGTGCAATGTATTTCCTAAATTGCTAGAAGCGTTTTTCATGACATAGCTTCAAGCCCTGTTTTATTAGGGGAAAAAAACATACATTTTCTTTTCATCACTAATGAAAAGAGAAAACATCACATTGTTTACTGTGGATAATGGAAAAATCATCTAGGATATTGACCGAAAACAGGAATGATTACCAGGTGTACTAATCAGCAATGGAGGGGTTAAAATGCAGCCCAGAGGATAGAGCTGAATTGCCCTGAAATAAGATTTAGCAAACCAAAAAATACCCTTAGATATAGATGCAGATTTCATGGGTAGCAAGGCTGACTTTTGGCTTTACCTTGTAGGTGTCTGCAAGATTGAACAAATTCCATGAACTCATACTTCCTTATCTTTCTAGAAATTATTCAGATCCATCTACATTTAGATATAAGGGAAATAGCAATCAAAGTGTCCACAAAGAGCAGATAAATAAGTGTGAATCACAGGATCACATTAGTTATTAAGAAACATACACACACACACACACACACACAGAAGCTCATTTGCAGAAACAGATAGCTCTGGATTTCAAGTAAGTTGCTGAAAACCTTCAAATTCCAGGTCTTAGTGATAACCATAAATTGCTTAAAGATTCTCTGATGAATCAAATATTTGGGTCTTCTAAAGATTTCTGTTTTTCTCTCTACCAATTAGGAGTGTATAAAATATGCAGTGATTCAAACAAAACTCTCAGGTCCACAAAATGATGATGGTTGTCAAGAAAAGGATGTCCATAGAGAAGGCAATAATTAGGAAACACGTAAAAGCAAATTCCAACTGTGCATAGTTAAATGCGCCACTCAATCATCATCATGAAGTTAACAGCTACTTAGAGGAAAATAGGGTTCCCCAAATACAGTATTGTTCACAGTTTAGATATGGGCAGTCATCTTTTGTTAGGAGGATCAGCCAAACCTTGCCATTTCTGAACACTAATCAGATAATTACTCAGTGGCGACACACACAATTTTGATCAAAGATTTTCAGTTCAAAGAGTGTACAACTAATTTTAAAAACATTTTTCCTTAAAAAGATCACTTGAAAGCAAGTTTTAGTCAAAACAGCTCCTTATTTAGGTAGACAACAAGACATTATTTGGGGGAGGGAGGGGTGTCTTTACAGTATATGGAGTTCAACTAATGTTATCCGCTCACTCTGAAAGTTAGTGTTGGAGTAGCCAACCTGCTGGTAGTGGCTGGAAATCCAATGTCCACTGTCATTCAAAGTGCACTGCATGCAATCAAGCTCTCCTATTATATGTTTGAGGGTCAGAGGGGGTGTGGTGATAGGAAGGTAAGTGCAGAGTCCAGGATAATGGGGCTGGGAGAGGCTGGTTCAGGAAGCCTGACTAATAGCTAATGCTGGCCTGAGTCTGTTCAGATTGCTTTGTTCCTACCAATAGTGACTTTACGGGGAAACGGATGTGGATCAAGTGGTTGGGCATCTGTCTACCATATGGAAGGACTGGTGTTCGATCCTCAGGACCTCCTGGTAAAAAAAAAGAGAGCAGGTGAACTGGGCCACAGGTCGGCAGGAATGCTTGGTGAGCCCCAAGCCTGCCAAACCACACAGCAAGATGATGATGCAACAAAAGAGAGACACAGGAGAGCCAAGTTGAGATGCGCCAGAAACCAGGAACTGAGGTGGCACAAGTGACAGTGTGTCTCTCTCCCACATTGGAGGTCCCTAGGATCAAATCCTGGTGAAGCCTGGAGGAGAAAAATGAGAAAGCAAGAAACAGACACAGAAGATCACCCAGCAAGTGGGCACAGACAGCAAGTGGCTGGGGTGGTAGGAGAAACTCATATGGAACTGTACACCCAAAAGAAAAAATAAAATTTCAATTAAAAAAAAAAAAATCTCATTAACAACAAAAAAAGAGAAAACTAAAGCTTTAAAAAAAAAAAAAAAGAGTGACTCTACAGGGAGGCCTGCCATTACCCACACACAACAGAGGGGCTCATGCAGCACTGGGAAGCTGGAGAGATAGGCAGTTGCTGCCACAGGCAGGCCAGGAATTCTGTGTGCCAGTGCCTCCCTGGGGAAACACAAGTTGATGAGAGATGAGTCCATAACAGATTATCTCCAGCAGAAGCTGTGGGCTGAGCTCTTGACCTGGTTCCTGAAAGCTAGACCCAGGAAACCTTGATGGAGGCTGGGGCCCTTCCCCAAGTGCCATTTTGCAGCAGCTGTGATGGATAAGGTAAATGATCCATGGCATAGCACCATCTGGGGCCTCATGCCCCCTAGCAAAAAGCAGAAGTGATACACCTATGGAAATCTGCTCTAACATCTTCCGGGATAGAGACCAGCATCCAACGAACTGAAGTGAAACAGATTTTTGTCAACAACCCTCTCACAGGCCACACACCATTGCTTTCCTTTCCTCCTCGGGCCAATCTCTTCTGCCAGATCATCCCAATCTTCAAAAGGATGTTACCTTCATGAAGGTTGACATTTGTGTTTATTGGCTTTTCACACTTCTATGAATTCTCAATTTTCCTTGAAAATCCTTTCCATATTGATTTGCAAGAGTTTTTTTTCCCTATATTAGCAAGAATAAGCACTTATCTGTCATAATTGTTGCAAATGCTCTTCATTTTTCTTTTTACTTCTATATTTTTATTTCTTTTTTATGATTATAGAATTTTATATTTTTATGAAGCGATAGTCAAGATGTTTCGTTTTATGATTTCCTTCCTTGTTTTTGTTTTTTTTTAAGGTACCAGGGACTGGGCATTGAACCCGGGACCTTGTATGTGGGAAGCTGGTACTCAACCACTGAGCCACATTGGCTTCCCTGAGTTGGTTTTGTTTGTTTGTTTTGCTTGTTGTTTTGCTTTTGTTGTTGTTGTTTTTTCAGGAAGCACCAAGAGCCAAACCCGGGACTTCCCATGTGGGAGGCAGGTACTCAATTGCTTGAGCCACATCCACTCTCGCCTTCCTCACTTTTATGTGACCAAGATGAATAGCCATCTATATTTTTCTAGTTCCCTTAAGTTTTTATTTTTCTCATTTAACCCTTTAAACAATTGGATGTATTCTGGTGTGAGGTAGAAAATCTAACATTTCCCAAATAGTTAACCAGTAGAGTCAGCCATCAATTACTGAATAATCTTTCCTTGGCAATTTGTTTATATCCCCAAAATGTTCTATGAGGGTTTTTTTTTTTTTTTTTTTTTTTTTGATTGGTTGATTGGTTGTTTTTGCAAGGAAAGTGAGAAAACAGCTCTATTTCCAAGGGGCTACCATGTGCTGGCTTCAATGCAGAACAAGGGATGATCAGGAAATATGTAAATTCTAGATCCTCTGGCCATCCTAGAGAGACCTAGCAGTGGGTATGAGCAGAAGCAGAAGTCTTGGTGGCCAATTACATAGTTCATTGTGTTACAAGGTAGAAGGGGGCAGAGACTTTGAACAAGAGGATGGGGAAGCAATAAGGCAGTTGCACGGATGGGAGATGGGAGAGGTATTTGGTAGTTGCTGTGAGAAATGACCTTTGGGAAGAGGATATATTTCTAGGGAAGATCTTTGGGAAGTTTGCTAAAGATGATTTTCATTAAGGAAATCTATAATAAAATTTCTACCATTCTTCAATGATTGAATTGAATATACTTTCTTTGAATACATACATTTAGCATGCTGTCTTATTTGTTTATATATTCTTATACTTAGGATATATTACTAAATTCTTAAATATACTAGAGTTTCTGAGATTTCTAGTCCATTCCATTCCATTCCATTCCATTCCATTCCATTCCATTCCATTCCATTC
>JAKSZT010005416.1:2551962-2563502 GCA_026826555.1 Tolypeutes matacus | reverse complement strand
TCCATTCCATTCCATTCCATTCCATTCCATTCCATTCCATTCCATTCTATTTTATTCTTGTACTAGGTCTTACTTTAAATGGTATGTAGATTCTCATCAATTTAACTCTCTGTTACAACCAATAAGGGGAATACATCAATTGTGACTCTAGATATCATAAATCAATATTATACTAAAATCTAATTTCCAGCAAAATGCTGCATGAGAAACACAGTTGGAGGCAGATACCTGATTTGCCAGGTAAAAGCAGAGGAGAATTCTGTCTTCCTGGTTATCATGTTGATCTAAGTAGAACACAATAGATGCTGAGCTGGCAGAGAACTCCTGGCTGCCAAAACTTGCTAAGCCTGACAGTAAACATATCTGATAGAAATGGGATACGTTTTATTTAAGCAGGAGGCAGGATACCAAACAGAAGGCTGGGATAACAGGACAAGCCAAAGAAATACATGTAAAAGGTTTCAGAGACATCACCCTGTAACTGAAATTTGGGTAATAAAATGGAAAAGTTGTATCTTATTATTACCTTTGCTGTAAGGCCCAAAGAAGGACCTGAGGTAGATGATGGATTTAGAAGAAATTCTGAGGGGGCACCATGGAGTTACCTGTAATTTTTAAAATTCTGTGTGCTTTACTTTTGCACAGAACTATTATTAGGCAAACTTTTAACATATTTATACTCAAATTCAGAACTTCAAATTTGAGTTTAGGAGAAAGTACTTCAGTAGTAAATATGGGGGGCGGGGAGCATTTCCATAAAATTCCAACAAAGACCATTCTTTTTACGCAAATGAATGTCAAAAGCATCTTCATTGTTATCGTCTGTCTGTTAACCTACCTTATGGGTGCCCAGGGCTTTAGTGAACATGTTCAACTGCATTGAAACCATTATTAGCCTTCTGTTACCCTCAGGATAGTTCAAGTTCATTATGATCCAGTCCTAGTCTTCCTTAGGGCCTCCTCTCAGTCTGCTCTACGCCCCTCAGGCTTCTCAAGATTCAGCTCAGATCTCCTCTGCCTTCCGAGGTCCCCAGGCAAAGTGACATTTTATTCCCACATCTATGAGAACAAGTATCATATCCTATTATAATTATTTTTCTGGAGAAAGCTGTCTCTTGGCCTGGAGATGACATTCTGAAGCCAAGCAAGTGTGCTTGATTTCCCCCTTTGTCTTCCCAGCCCAGTGCTTGGCACCCAGTATAAGTGCCTATCAGAAAAAAAAAAAAATAGTTGCTCAATATATGTTGGTTGAAAGAATATGTGTTATTTGTTGACATTTTGTTGAACCGCTGATCTTTTTAGCTTAAGGTGACATTCTGTCTTGGGCTTAAAATGATGGGATTTCATGCTCCTTCTAAAGTAGACTACTACTTAAGAATGAACAAATAGGTAAGGTTGATGACTACTAGAGTGTTACAACAACATTTCAAAGACCCCCAGCCTTGGTTTAGTCTGTCTGGAGTTGGAGGTGGGAGAAAGTGTGCCGGAGGGAAAAGGAAAGAACAAAATTCTTTCTGTTAGATCCAGGTCCACAGTTTCAACAATTCCCTCTCCAGACAGCTGAATCCAAAGGCTCCTTTTTTAAACACTGTCACTGCTGATGTGAACTTGGTGGCTTTCTAGGCCACACATTTTCAAGGACCTGAAATCTCAGAGGGAGAATGAACAGCTCTTTGGGAGACAGAATTAGGATTGGAAAAGATTTTGAGAAATTGGCACATGGAGATGAACAAGGGCCCTTAAGTCTAACAGAGCCCTGGCACCATCCCACTGAGACCAGCTCTTCAGGGTAAAAACTGAGCTGTGAATTGAAGACTTGGCCTTCGGTAACCTTATTTTGGTAGCTTCTCGTTTTTGCAGTGATCCCCAACAAAAGAAATCCATTTTACACCACAACTCCCAAACACTCATACATGCACAGAGATATGAATAAAGTTCTCATAGGTATTTTAATATAAGTAGCATAGCCCGATATTTTCAATTCTATTTCCTTTTTTTTTAATGCTGGTCATAACCCATTGCATTGGCCAGCATCCTAATTTCCTGTGATTGGGAAAGGAGAGTTTCGTTGTCAAATGCGAGGTTGTTAGCCAGGAGGACCCTCATGTATCTCCCACCACCCCCCTTCATCATTGTCTTAAATAGATTAGGAAAGTTTGGAATCCTCCTTTTTTAGAACAACACCAGCCATAAGCTTTTCATATCTTCCTTCAGTTTAAAAAATATTGTGTGTGTGTGTGTGTGTGTGAGAGAGAGAGAGAGAGAGAGGGAGGGAGGGAGGGAAGGAGAGAGAGAGAGAGAAATAGAGCTTACCTTGGGAAGAGGGAAAACCATTCAAAAAAAATATCTGTGCCTTTGTCCCTGGGCTATCCTGAGTGGAGTAGCCACTACTTCAGGAGGAAAAATTAACATAAAAGACACAGAAGAATGTCAAAAAAGACATTCGGAAAGAGAAATGCCTCCTACTCAGCTATTTGTTAACCCCACAAATCAGAATCTGTCTGTTTGCCTGACTGAATCAATCTGGAGATAGAAGCTCATATCTCAGTCCTGAGAACTGATAGGTAAGATCTAAGCAGACAGCGTGGACTTTCTAATAGCACAAAGTTCACAAATATTTTTCTCCCACTCTTGGGAAAGTAGAAGGAAATAAATTAGAGGCACATGCCGGGACCTTCAACCTCCTTGCCTCCCACCAACTTCTAGAACAACTAAACACCAAGCATCCCTTAGTGGTTCCCACTTTGTGTGAACATGCATGAGCGACGGAAAGGAGATATACTCAGGGCCAGGACATTTTTAACTCCCTGGGAGGTGTTTTTTATCTAAACATGCCTTTATTTGGGCCTTCAAAGATGAAATAATGAAGCACCTTTCCCTGTGTGCCGTATCTTATTATTTCATCAACTTTTTATAGACTCAAACACTATTGCAATTAACACCTTTTAACTCAGGACAAAATCCTCCTTTGGGAATAGTTCTGTGCTAAAGGGGATGCAGATATGGGAAGAGCCGTGGTTATACTGCAGTTCCCGATTTAAGCATTATCCTTTCCCCAAAACAGCAGCAGTAGATTCTGCTGTTGTATGCAGAATACGCTACCCACCAAAGGTGAGTCTGGAAAAAAAAGCTAATTTTTTTACACAAAATTGTATTTTCATTTCAAGCTATTCCACCAAACGACAGATGCTTAACCTTAGTCAATTCAGGAAAAATTCATCTCAGCTTTCCTCTCTTCCCATCTCTCTCCAGGATTGCATCTTTCGTTCTGGGGGCCTACTGCCTGGTTCCTGTCTATCAGTGATCCTTTCCCACATCCGCTGAGAGCTCCACATTTCCACCTCCCTCAGCATTCCTTGCTGCAGCCCCACAGCTGAGCAGCGAGTCCTTAGAAGGTCTGTTGCTTCCCACTTTCACCCAACATCTATGCCTTTTTGGTGTTACGGGAATGTTCAACTCCTCTCCATTGAAGTGGAAATTCTCATGAGATTCCAGGAAAAGGCACTTGAAGCTCCAGGATTCTATAAACCAAGAGTCTAATTTCCTTTTAATCAAAAAATATGTTATATGTTACATGCAGGAAACCTCCTACTCTCTCAGGCACCAGGTCAGTGTGGTCACCTTGGAAAGACAAGTTTATAGATGAGATGCTGTGTGCTAGCTATCTCCTGCTTGGCCTCCTGGTGCACTCTTCCCTCTTTACCCTGTTTTTTTCTGATTCAGTGTTTGGAAGGAACATGCATCAGGTCAAATCAAGCCCTGGGAAGCTGACCTCTGGGAAGCCTGACAATCAGGCTCCCTTGCCCTCTGGCTCCAATTCGGTTTAGCCAGAGCAAGGCACTGGTAGTAGGTCAATGGGCAGCAGGAGAGGAAGGCGGAGAGATGACAATTCCCAGCCCCCATTCCTTCTGAGTCACAGGTAGGCACCCCCATTCCTTTACTGGAAGCCAGGTACTGGGGGGTGGTCCTCTCCTACAGGCACAGCTCTCTCTGCGTTCCTGTGGCCACTCCCATCTTGCCCTTTAGGCCCAAAGGTGGTGATGGTCTCCAGGGTCCCAGGCCCCAAAACATTTCACTCTCCCTTGTCGGTTTCTCTTCATCCTTCTCCACAGATTTGCAAGTGGTCCCTTCATTCAACTCTCTTCAGTTACACTCCTTGAGTGTGCCTGTCTTCACCTGGGACCTGACTGTATCAGCTAATTTTACAGCTCTGGACTGGCAGGAGGACCTTTCTTTCTAGTTCTAGAGTGACATACTTGGACCTAGAGTAGCTTATGATGGCGTGTCCCATGGCCTGACACCCAACTCATTGGTCCTGGCGATGGCCCTACTTGTAACCTCTCCAGCAGGGACCATTCTGCCCTCAGCCCCCCTGAAGAGGCAGCCTCAGGTGACCATTTCTCTCCCCATGTGTTTCTGCTCCACATCCTGCCCTCTTGTCTCCATCTGGCCAGCAACCTGTGCCAGGCCTACTGTGCAGAGATAAACCAGGTGTATCGGTGTCTTCCTTCCAAACACTGAAACAGGAAAAGCAAAAAGATAAAGGGGTCAGTTGCTGGGATGAAAGATGAGCGCGCATCAGGTCGAATCAAGGGCACAACGTGCATGAAGTAACCGGGATCCATTTGCCGTCATGAGGAAAGTAGGACCGTGATCTGCAGGATCTGTGAGGGAGAGGAAAGCTCTGTACATTTGAGGAAAAGAACATGCATTAGAGGCACAGAGTGCCTGGTGGACAGTGTCCAAGCAGGGATAATAGTGGAAGCCTTGAGAACAGGGCCATCTGAGGGCCCCAGAATGTCCTCTTTAAAAAGGCTGAGGCCGCCTTTCTGGAATTCTTGTCATGAAGCTTGTGTTTACATGGCAAGAATGTTGTTTTCACTTAGATGCTCTGTTTATTTAGAGTGACTTGCAGGGAGCTGATAGACGTTGTGGTGGACCCTGGGTGCAGTCTCTGAGAAGCCCAGATTCCTCATGCAAGCATGGCCCTGGATCCTGCTGGAACAGCTCTCCTTATGTGTCCTTGGATTCCTGGGAGACTGCCGAGCAGGGTCATTAAGAGCCGGGTCTCTGGAGCCAGCCAGTCTTGGTTTCTCTCCCAGATTTGCCACTTATTAGCTCTGTGGCCTCTGGGCAAACTCCTACTGTCTCTGTCTCTGTTTCCTCATCTGTAAAATGAGGATAATAATCATCTTTCTCACAGGTCGTTATAAGGATTAAGTGAATTAAAATAGAGGGCAGTGATTGACACATGGTAAGCAGTCAGTAAGTGCTCCCTAAAATTGTTATTCTTACTATCTTAATAACCTACTCTGCTCCCCTTACTCATTAAAAAGCCATTGGTGGGAGTGGATGTGGCTCAAGCAGTTGAGTGCCCGCCTCCCACATGGGGGGTCCTGGATTTGGTTCCTGGTGCCTCCTGATAAAACAACAAACAAACAAACAAACAAAAATAAACAACAAGCAAAAACAAATGGAAAAACAACAACATCAACTCAGGGAAGCCGATGTGTCTCAGCGGTTGAGTGCTGCCTTCCAACATAAGAGGTCCCGAGTCCAATCCCTGGCCCCTGGTACCTCAAAAAAAAAAGAAGCCATTGGTGTGAAACGTAGAGGCTGTGCATCAGGCAGTCCTGGGTTTCCATCCAGCTCAGCCTTTTTACTAGCTGCATGACTTTGCTACTTAACTCTCAGTTTTCCACCTGCAAAACAAGAGCCCTAATCATGCCCTCCCCCCTGAAAAGCTGTTGAGGGCACAATGGGCAACACAGAGGGCATGCCCAGCAGAGCCTGGCATGTGAGAAACATTTAGTGAAGCTTGTGTGGTATTATTACTTGAAGTTTTAGTCTCCTTGTTGCTAAAGCAAATACCATGTAATGGGTTGACTTAAACAATGGGAATTTATTGGCTCACAGTTTGAGGCTAGGAGAAGTCCCAAATCAAGGCCTCATCAAGGCAATGCTTTCTTCTTGAAGACTGGCATTCTGGGGCTAGCTGCTGGTGATCCTTGAGGCTGGGCTCCTCTGTCACATGGCAACGCACAAGGCAGCCTCTCCTGGCCTCTGCCTTCTCTGCCTGGTTCCGTTAAATTTCAGCTTCTGGCTGCTCCCTCTGTGTCTTTCTTTCTCTGTGACCTTCTCTATAAGGTCTTCAGTAACAGGATTAAGACCCATTCTAACTGGGCTGAGCCAAGTAACCTCATCAAAAGGTTCTCTTTACAGGAGTTCACACCAACAGCAATGGATTACATTTAAGAATATGTTTTTCTGGGGTACATAGCTCCAAACCGCCACACTAGAGTTCATTAAAAGAAAAATGCAAGTCTATCAGAACTCAACTAAGAAGTCAGAATTAAAAGATTTTTTTTTTTCACTTACATGGACCTCTTCACCCTAAGATGTAATCTTTATCTTTATAATAGTTGTAAAGTTGAGCTTATGTTAATACCCACACCAAAAATACAGAAAACTTTATATAACTTCTTGGTGACTTCAATCACTAAATAGCTTCAAAACCTGAAATGGAGAATTATATTTTTAGGACCTGAGAATTGAATAAATGCATCCCTTGTCTTTTTTATTGAGCATCTGCTGGCCTTAATAGCTTCATAGAGATGAATTAAGACTTCATCCCTGGCCATGAGAAGTTTCTAGCTTAGTGAGGGAGATGGGCACATAAACTGGTAATTGCCCTACCATGTGATGTTTCCTCTAAAAGAGAACTCACAAATGGGGTACTGGTAGCTCAGAGGAAAGGGTGATTAATTCTCCTGGAGGTAGAGGTGGGAGGTATGCTCAAGGAAAGACTTGGTATTTCACATTTGAACTGTGTCTGAAGGATGCATAGGAGCTAACCAGAAAAGAAGTGGAAAGGAAGGGAATAGATATCCCAAGAGGAACAATGTGTCCACAGTCCTAGGATGGATTTGGGGGCTGGAAAGCATGAGCCAGATAGAGAAGGGATTCCGATGCCATGCAAAGGAATTTGGGCTTCATCTGCAGGCAGAGAAGAAGGGGGTCAGACATTTTTTTAAAGAGGACCTGGCCAATTTTTTGTTTTACTCTTGGTAGCACAGTGGAAGAGCAATTGGAGCAGGAGAGAAAGATAAGAAAAATAAGGCATTGTGTGCAAAAAAGACCCAATCCCAGCATATGTGGGGAAGTAAAAAAGCATATAACTTTTCAAAGGGATATTCAGATGAGCCTCGGATGAATAAGAATCCTTTTTGGAAGGGTGGAATTAGTGAAGTGTTTTGAGGAGTGGGAGAGAGAAAGGTAGGCTGAGGCTCCCACTCTGCCTTGCTCTGGCAGAACCTTGGTTATCATGCATGATTTTCAATCACCTGGCAATCAGGCAGTGATTACCCAACCTAAGTTCAAAGGCAACCACCACAATAGCAGGAATGAAAACAAGCTCTTGGACCTCCTTTCTCAGTTTTAAGCTCTGGGATACTGAACAAAGATCTTCTCCACTCCTCCCACAAGACAGTGATTAAGAATTTCCATGTAAGCTGAGGTCAGGGGAGCCATGGAGAAAAGGGCTAGAAAAGCTTTTGCGCAGCAGAAAAAGTCACTGGGAGGGCAGAAATGCAAATCTACTAGAATTTACCTGTGAAGTGAGAAGAAGCAAGGAACAGCATGTTTGTTGGTAGGAAATGGCCTCAGCTTTGCTCCTGTGCTCTCTGATGCCCAGCAGACAAGGAAACCTGTCCAGAAAACTGGCAATCATCTTCAAGTGACTCTGGAAGAGTAGCACATTAAAATCCAAAGGGAAAGAGCAAAATCCTGGTGGCCCCTTGCCCAGGTCCAGAGTTTGACTGGGTCTCCACTGCAAGAGGGGTCCCCAGATGCTGCCCAGTGGAACCCGAAGACACTTGCTTCTTGACATCTTTATTCTTTGAAAACAACGCAGGGAACTTCATGTTAATTTCTCCGAGAAAAACCATGACCATAATTTACCGCCAAGAAAAGCTCAACATTGTGATGAGCTTTCTGTTTATAAAGTCAGAGCCCTAGGAGCTGTGGTTTCCATGGCAATCTAATTCCAAGAGATCAGGGACCCCTAGGGTTTATTTTTTTAGTGCATCTATTTTCTAGTTATTGATCTAAGACCCACCCGGCCACTTCCCAATTCCTGAACGTCAAAGAACAATTTCAAATTGGAAACAGCCCGCAACTAGCAAAATGGATCCCACATTTAGCTTTGGACCTTTCACCAGAGTCTCCACAATGGCACCACACACAAACATCTGTGTCCCCATATGACAGCTGGGTCAACAGAGGCACACACGGTTGAGGGACATGCCCGAGGTTGCACAGGGAGCCCTGTGTGAGTCAAGAATAAAATCTGGTGACTCTTGCTGTATTCCCTTAATGCTCTCTGCCCTTATAAGGTGATTCAATGCTTCTTTTTCTCCTTAAAAAAAAAAAAAGGGTGGTTGGGGGAGTGGTGGGAGGTGGGGAGGGGAAGAGCAGAAAGGGGCAAAAATAATTTGAATGCAACTATTTTACCCAAGTCTGGGAACACTGTAGTTCTTTTATTCATTCGGAATGAGTGGGTATACAGAACAGCTTTGTTTTTCAATTCATTAACTTCCACAGAAAAAGACCATCCTTTCTGTTTATACTAAAGGAACTGGATGTCGGAGCCTTCGCCATGTGTGTGGTGTAAATAAGAAGGGCCACCAGTGGAGATCCGTCCCTTTCATGATGAGAAAATAAAAGTTAGTTACTTGGGTTCCAGGGGAAGTTTCTTAACTTACCAGATGTCAGCTTTTATTTTTTGTTTGCAAGAAGTAGGTAAAATAGCTGTGGTTTTAAATTCATTCCCTTTAACTTTTAGAGGCCCGGTGACTTCTAAAGCACTTCTATGGACATAAATGTTTTAATGGAAAAGGAAGGCATCCAGAAAATGTGACATTGGGAGAACAAAGTACTGGGGGTTATCATGGGATAATTATGTCCCTGTCCCCATAGCACTGAATATGGAGCTGAGTGTCAGTAATTCCCCTAAGAAGATTCCTAAGCCCCCAGGGAGCTCTGGTATTGCTGTTGCGACATTTCAGTGGTAAAGGAATGTGATAGTGGGGTAATCTGTTGCAAGAAGATAAATCTAGTTGTGTGCTGTGTCCAGAGGTAACAAGGTGATAGCCTAACAGATCTGGACTTTCCAAATCTTCCATCTGTACATTTTGTCTCATTCCATGCTGTTTAGCACTCTTTCCCTAAACAGCAGTTTTTGACAAGGTTTACAACAATCTGATGGGGTTGTTCATTTCATCTGCCCAGAACACTTTAAAAGCAAAAACTCTTAACTGCAGTGTGTTTATTATTCATCTCCAGTTATACTTGCATAATTAAAATATATAGCAAAGAAAACATTTTGGTCATGTCAGTAGTGACCTTCGAACTTGTGCTTTGCTCCCTCAGTGTTGTTTGATTTACAAGGAAGTGACAGTTTGTTTCTGTCTTAAGCTTGTAATTTTCACCCGAGGCCAGCCGTGACCTCAAAGGCACAGGCCAACTTCTGCGATTAGGGATGGATCAGCAATTCAGAGAGAAACAGACTTCATTTCCAAGCAGTAAGTAACTTGCCAGGAAGTTTGAGGAGCTTAAACTTCTCCTAGGCTGGAAGTTCAGAGGCTGAAGTGGTTAATTACAGATTTTAAATTGATCTGAGAATAATTCAGTCAGCTGAGCTCCAAGATAACATGTGGATTTGAAAAACAAAAGTCCCCCCTCCTTTGCTTCAACAGTTCCCATTCCCTTCACTCTCTTATTTCCAGGTAGTAGAAGAAGCTTATCAAATGACATATCCCCCTGTGTAGTTTGAGGACATAGCAGGTGCTAGAAAAATCTGGTTTGAGAAACCCATCTTCTTGTTCTGTGACTCTTCACTTTGATCCTAAACAGGAAGTTTAATACCTCATCAGCTTCTGGAGCCCCTTGTTAATTATGGATTGAAGAGACTCCCATGGTTAACTATTAACTGCTTTATCTTAACACCCCTTTCCTTCATTCCACCCCCACCCTGACACAGCCCTTTCCCAAGACCCTCAATTCTACCTCCTATATATGGTTCTAGCCTGTCCACAGCCCACATCCACCTCTCCCACCCAAGGGAACGACCTCCTCAAATTTTCCTTCTGACCCAACGTTTCCTTCTCCACGTAGCTGATCTTTCTGAAACATAAGTCAGATGAAGTCAACCCTCCCCTTAGAATTTTTTAAGGGCCTTCTCTTGCACTCAAAATGAAATTCACACTTGTTAGCATGACTCCTTTAGACCCTGATAATCTGGTCCCTTCTTATCGTCCCAGCCCAGTTGTCAGCTGCTCTCCCCGTGCACGCTCCAGCCCTACCACGCTGACCTTTATTCAGATTCTGAACCCTGGTGGAACCAAATTCTCACCCATCTCATGGCGTTTGCATATGCTCTACCTTCTGCCAGGAATGTTTTTCCTCCTGTGCCTCGATAATACCTACTCATCAATCAAGTACCAGCTTGATGAGTCACTTTTATTTTAATTAATTATTTTTAAAAATCATGGTAACATATATACAACATAAAACTTCCCATTTTAACCACTTACAAGTACACAATTATTGGTATTGACTACATCTGAGAGTCACTTTTTAAGGGAAGCCTTTCTTAAACACTTCCTATCTTCCTTCCCCAAACACAGATTTTCTTATCCACTCACATAGCTCTTTATCTCCTTCAGAGCACTTCTCACAGCTAATCATATTTGTTGTGTCATTAGTAGATTAACACCTGTTTCCCCCTGTGGAAGAGTCCTTTGGGGGTTTCCCAATATCCATTATCCTCTTCTTTAATTAAGGAGCCCCAACTTTCATCTGGGCAGATTGATACCCCTGTAAAAGGTCCATGTTTCCCACTCTCCCTTGCATCTAGAGTGCCCAGGTAATGAAACTCTGGCCATGATGCTGACCAGAATGTAGAGGTGATGGCTGAAGCTTCAGTAGCTATTTTTGACCATAGGCTTAGGATATTAGAACAGAAAGATGGGAGTCTGTGTCCCTGTTTATACCAAAATAGCTTCTACACCAGCCTTGGATTGCCAAATTCCAATCTTCTTCTCTTTATGAGAGAAATAAACTTCCATTCTTTAAACCTATGTTTGTTGTTGTTGATCTGTGTTGCATAAATATTTACAGGAAAAAAAAGAACACATCTCCATTTTAAAAGTGCAACTAATAATTGAGCCATAGTCTCCAGTGTGAAGAGTGGGGAGGATAGAGGAGCACAATAAAGGTTCTGGATTCAGTTTTGATCCTTCTGCTTGCCAAAGATTTTGGATCTGTTCAACATCTTTTTGCCATCTCACCCAACTTTCACAACGTTTTCTTTTATGTCTTTGAAAAACTGAAATTTTACTTTGCTTCTTACCACACCCTACTTTTTGCAATTCATGTGGTTAAGCTTCTCAGATCTAAGTTACAAGTGAATATGTTCTGCCAATAGATAGAAGAAGATAGATAGATAGATAGATAGATAGATAGATAGATAGATAGATAGA
>JAKSZT010005416.1:2495957-2551952 GCA_026826555.1 Tolypeutes matacus | reverse complement strand
AGATAGATAGATAGATAGATAGATAGATAGATAGATAGATAGATAGATGATAGATAGATAGATGATAGATTAGATAGATAGATAGATAGATAGATAGATAGAGCTTCATTATTTGAGCAAGTGAATTTAACAATATGGAATGTGTCTTGTAGATAAAATGTCTCAATAAGATCCCATACATCACAGATGAGGAAACTGGCATCCAGGGAGGTGAAGGGATTCGTTCAAAGAAACATTCATATTGGCTAGAAAATGAATGCATAGGGCCAATCCAAAGTAGACACAAGACAGTGGGGGTCCATGAGCTTGAACTGAAATTCAAAAAAACATTATTGTTGTGGAGACATGTTGGTGTGGGTGTGATATGTTTATTAAGTAATACACAGTATAGTGTGGACTTAGTAAGGGGTCCGTGGTTGACACCTGATTGGCAAAGGGGTCTGTGGAACAAAAAAGGTTAAGAACCCATGGTCTACAGGGTCGTCATCCATAGGCTTCTTAAATTAGTTTCTGACACCAATAAAAACAGAAACTAGTTTTTTAGAAGGTTATACCAGGGGTCAGCAAAGGATATGATCCACGGGCTAAACCCAGCTAGCTGCCTATTTGTGTAAATAAAATTTTACTGGAAACCAGCCATGCCTACTCATTCATGGATTGTCTAAGGCTGCTTTTGTGCTACCACATCAGAGCAGTTGCAAGAGACCATATGGCCTGCAAAGCAGAAAATATTTACTCTGCCTGGGTCCTCACCTCTTGCTCTCCACCACCATGAGGATACTCTAAGTGCCCATGGAGCAGGAATTTCTCCCTACCTATACTGAAAACTGCCTCACCTACATTCCCTAGTGTTTTAGTTGCTAAAGGCTGCCAAAGCAATATACCAGAAATGGGGTGGCTTTTACAATGGGGGGTTATTATCTTATAATCTGATAGTTCTGAGGCCATGGAAATGTCCAGATCAAGGCATCATCAGGAGTTGCTTTCTCCCTGAACTGCAGCTGTGGGCGATCAGGCACATGGTGGTATCTGCCAGTCTCTGCCTTCTCCTCCAGGCTCCGTTGCTTTCAGCTCTTGGCTTCCAATCTCCCAGGTACCAGTGACTTCAACTTCTTGCACTTTGGTTTTCTCTCTCAACTTCTGTGGGTTCCTCTGTGTCTCTGCAGCCTTCTTCCTTTGAATATTTATCCCATTTATAAAGGACTCCACTAGGAGGATTAAGACCCACCCTGGGTCATGCCTTACTGAAATGATCTAATCAAAAAGGAAGGTCCCACCTACAATAGATTTGCACCCACAGGAATGGATTAGCTTAAGAACATAATTTTCTGGGGTCCACAAAAGACTCAAACTACCACACCTAGAAATCTACCTTGAGTCAAAGGTAGATTCCACGAAGGTGGAAATAGCTCTTTGCTGAAGGGTAAAGCTGGACGGAACTCCCTGAAAGGCACTCTCAGGAACCATGGCCCTGGTTAGGTTGCTTGGTTCCTCTTTAGCCTGCAGGGGTAAGGCCTCGTGGCTTGGTCCTGGGAGGACCCCACTGCCAGCGCTCCAGCCTGGGGGATGGTTGCACGGGAAGTTCCCTCTTTCTCTCCCTCCCCCATCTTCTCAGTTCCAGCATACCTTTCCTGTAAGCGCTACCCCAGCTGGGGTCCGCATTCCCCACTCCCTCTGTACCCCAGTGTTGCCACTCTCTCTTCAGAGAGGAGGAATGAGTCCTGCCCCAGTGTTGGCAGACTAGGCATGGAGTTGGGGAGAGCTCTGATGCAGAAACAACTGGTTCCTTCCTAAAGTTTCTGAAATCAAGCACACCTCACCATGGTGATACTTAATTTCTTTCTGACCATGTTTATCTAAGACATCAATACAAATTGGTCAGAAATGTGTGGTCCTCCTTTTAACTTATCTTTAAAGCAGAAATCTTATTATCCTAAGGAAGTCTTCATTCCCTCCTATCCTGAGTGACCCCTCAAAGCTTCCCCAAAGCAACCACAAACAAAAGGCATATTCACTTCCTCAGATTCTCCTTTCCTGCCCACAGATGGGGTGGTGGGAAAGCCTCACCTCCTCTTCACCAGTAGCTTGAGTTTGTCAGTCATGCAGACACTGCTCTCCTGGTGTATTTTATCCTCACAAACCATTAGTATGAAGCAAAAAGTTTGCACTGCATCAGCAATAGTTTTCATTTGGCCCAATTTATTTTGACCCTCCATTTCTGGGAAAGGATTAGCAATGAGCCTTCCTAGTTTGAAGGGAGAACAGCCTTATTATACTACCCTCCTCTAAATTCTACTTTTAAAAAGTTTTCCCCAGCCATTGCCAGCCTCCCAGAAGGCCTTGGCAGAAATTTAGAAGTCAGCTTTATGGACCATTTGGCATTTAAGGGCCCTGGGATTTTTGCTGAGCATGTGGGAAAACAACAGCAGCAATAATAAAAAAAAAATAATAACTAACATTTGTTAAATATTTACCATGTCAGTCTTTACATATATTACATCACTTGGCTCACAAAACAATTTTATGATGTAGGATTATCCACATTTTCCTGGGCACAGAGATCAAGTAATCTTTCAGGGTTGATTCAAACTCTGGCAACCTGATGGCGAATCCCATTTTTAACTGGCTGTGCTTCTCCTATCTCAACGGGGCTCTCTCCCATGCTGCTGCTGCTGCTGTTACATAGTCATGCCATTTTTTCCGAGAACCTTTAGTAGCATGTTCCAAAAGTCTTTCAGGGAAGTGGATGTGGCTCAAGCGATTGGGCTCCCATCTACCATATAGGAGGTCCTGTGTTTAACTCCCGGGGCCTCCTGGTGAAGGCAAGCTGGCCCACATAGTAAGCTGGCCCATGTGGAGTGCTGGCCCACATGGTGAGCTGGCCCATGCGGAGAGCTGGCCCGCGTGGAGTGCTAGCCTGCACAGAGTGCTGGTCTGAGCAGAGAGCTGGCACAGCAAGAGGAAGCAACAAAAAGAGACACAGAGGAGAGACAATAAGAGACGCATCAGACCAGAGAGCTGAGGTGGTGCAAGAGATTAAGCACCTCTCTTCCACTCCGGATGGTCCCAGGATCGGTTTCCGGTGCTGTCTGAAGAGAAGACAAGCAGACACAGAAGAACACACAGCAAGTGGACACAGAGGGCAGATAGTGAGTGCAATAACGGTGGGGTGGAATAAATAAATCTTTTTTTAAAAAAAAGTCTTTCACCAAGCAGTTCTGCTTCTTGGAACTTTTCCAAACCAAATAATGAGAGGCATGGGCAAACATGTATATATAAGAATGTTCATGAGAGAGCAGATGTGGCTAAAGCAATTGGGCGCCTGCCTCCCACATGGGAGGTCCTGGGTCCAATTACTGGTGCCTCCTAAGGAAGACGAGCAGATGCTGCAACCAGCAGACACTGCAACCAGCAGACATTGCAACAAGCAGAAGCCACAATGAGCAGGCACTGCAACTGCTGCAACAAACAGAGGCCTCAATGAACAGATGCCACAACCAGCAGACGCCACAACCAGCAGGAAGCAGAAGTGGCTCAAGCAGTTGGGCACTCGCCTCCCACACGGGAGGCCCCGGGTTCTGTTCCTGGTGCCTCCTAAAGAGATGAGCAGGCAACGAGCAGACAGATGAGGGAGTCATCTTGGGGGGGGGGGGGTGGCGAGGGAATAAATTTAAAAATAAAAATAATTTTTAAAAAGGAGATGCAGGATGTCTTCAACTTTTAAAAAATAAGAATGCTCATGAAAGTTTTTTATTTATTAAGATGAAAAGTTGGGAACAATCTAATATCCAACAATAGGGGATTAATTAAATACATTTTAGAATATTTTATTAGTCAGGGTTCTCCAGAGAAACAGAACCAGTAGAGAATTAATATGAGGAAATGGCTCGCACAACCGTGGGGGCAGACAAGTTTGAACTCTGTAAGGTAAGCTGTAACTCTGGTAAAAGTGATTCTGAAGTCTGGCAAGTCTGTATTCCCAGGGGAAGCTGACTGACTGAATATGAGGCAGAAATTCTTCTTTCTGATTTCTGAAATCTTCAGTTCTAGCTTTTTAGACCTCCACATTGCTGAAGGTAATCACCTTTGTTGATTGTAGATGCAATCAGCCATAGTTGTGATCAACTGATCATAGATGCAAATTTACCTATGAAGTACCCTCATGGTAACAAACAGGCCAGTGCTTGCTTGACTAAAAAATGGACACCATTACCTAGCCAAGTTGATACATGAAATTAACCATCACAAATATATATATAACAGACTATCATAAGACCTTTAACAATTATGGTATAGAAATACTTATTGAAATGAGATGCCATTCACTGTATATTGCTAAGTGAAAGTATATTATAAAATAGCATTCCATAATATAGAAAAATGCATACATAAATACTAAAAAAGATTCCAAGATCATCATAACCAAATATTAACAATAATTTTCTTTGGTTGGTAGTATGTGGGGACTTTTTAAAATGAAGCTCTATGTTTTCCAAGTTTTCTGAATTATAATTAGAAAAAACAATATTTTTTTTTATATTCATCTATTTAGAGGTCCATCCTCAATTCTCTCTTGCCAGAGGGGATTTTCTGTATCATTGCCTTCACTTCCATATCACTTATCACATTGCATGAAAATGAGTTACTGAATTCTACCTAGGCAATTGTCTATTTTTGCCCCCTGAACTCTGAGAAGAAATACAAATAGATTACACATCAGAAAAATAAATTTATAGTTGGGGTTGAAGAATAAACTCAAATAGCCTCCATTACCAAAGACACACAATGCCACCCATCTATTCTGGCTTAGCTCAGCCAGAATCAGAATTACTCAACCCTGGCTCAATTTATTTACACTTAACATAATATATGCAAAAAGAGAGAAATTTTTCAGAAGAAATATGCATTCAAATTTTTGCAATAACTCTGGTTCTCTAATGTTTATTTTATAAATAAATATCAATGCCACCAAGCTAGATTTCATGAGAACAAGTTATAATAAGAGATGGCTGGAGAGGTATCACTTTGAGAATATTGAGCTCCAAGTAGAGCTGGCAGAAGAGGGAAGAGAAGAAAGGGAGAATAAAAAGAAACATGGATTCCATTCTGGATGAAAACTAATCTCTACTTCCTGCAAGAGATTTGAATTAATGCTACATTTCATCCTGAGTCCCTGAGCACTTTCTGAAAAAACCTGCCCTCTGCCTCTAGCACCAGCAGCATCAACGTCACCTGGGAACTTGATAGAGATGTAGACTCTCAGGCCCCATTTCAGGCCTACTGGATCAGAATCTGTACCTTAACAAATATTCGTATGCACATTAAAGTTTGAGAAGCACTAACCTGGCATGTCTTCCAAAGCCTATGGCTTTTCTAGAATTAGAAAAGATTGAGACAGTCGCCCATCTCTCTTTAGTGACTCCTAGTGGTCAACCCAGAGGTAACATGATCTATATAACTGAAGAGTACTTAAATTTGATCTCCAGCATGAAGCAATAACTATCCAACCTCCAGCCAATTGAACTATCCAAAATCTCAAGCACTTGGAAGGTTAGGATCCGAACTGGCCATTATGGTTCAGAAAATACGATGCTATACAATCCAAACTGGGGGAGTAACATTTTAATGCATATCGCTGCCATTGAAATTCAAAGACAACATTCCTGAATGGGATTATTCTCTGAGTACCTGGACTCATGACCCCTGATTCTCAATCCATTGCTCTGTGCACTATATTATGCTGCACCCTAAAATAGTTTCCCATTTTTACCGACTCTGATCTAATCCATCAACCCTCCACCATTTTGTGCTCTGTGGATAAAGGTAGAGGTGTGGAAGAGGAAGAAAAAAAGCAGAAATAAAAGAAGGGAAAGAAAAAATAAGAAAGGAAAAAGAGGAGATGATGGAATGAGAACTTTGCATCAATTTGGAAGTGAGGAATTGGAAGTATCAACCAGATGAAGACCTGATTTCCCTTGATGCTTTCCTTCTCAAGCAATGAATCCTTGTTAATTGGGCACAATGATGACTCACACCAGGCCACTGATACGTGGGTCCAAGCGGTCCAAACCGCTGCCCTGTCAATGGACAGAAAACACCCATTTTCAGTTCATGGGTAGGCTGTAGTTACAGCTTCCACATAAGTCACTTTAGCCTCTTTAGGACTCTTGGTGAGACGCCTTTTGCATCAGGGCCTTTGTTCTTCAAAGGAAGTCTGTCCACCATAAGCACTCTCCAAGAGAATTCTTGGGCATTGAAAAGCTCATGTTGTCTGGCACTTGTGCCTTGCTGGATGGGTCTATTGTCGACTACATTTCCCTGAGGCCCCTTCCCTAGATGGGTCCAGGTTAGGTTGGCCAGAAATGATGCTGTGGGAGACTTAAGGGACAGAAGTGAAGCAGCAGCCATTATATCCTGAAGGTCATTGCTGAGTGTGGAATAAGTGGTGCCAGTGGGTTAGATTGTCCTTGCGCCTTTCCACTCCACATCCACTTGTCTGTCCCAACCGCTGGCCCTGTGGATGGATGGCAATGCCAGGCCCATCACCAGATGCACTGCTGTGGGCTCCCAGAGGTGGTAACCTCAAAGGGCCAATGGATCAACACCAACCCCTCTTCACGGTCCCAACCCAAGAGCTGGATGTGCTTTGCTTCAAGAATTCTGGCAAATTCTGCTTTGTTCACTTGCTCCAGGGCTGGTTAGAGACTTTTCTCCAAAACTCCCGTTTTCAGGCTTTTACAGCCCCATCTCTGCCCACAACTGTATAAAGTCCATTCTCTATAGGAAGTTTTCTATTCCTTAATATATATTTATGGTGGTTCTGTGTCTCTGACTGAACCCTGAATGAAACACACATGACCTCTGGCTCTTTTGTTCTGCTGCTCAGATTTCACTGTTTCAAATTGAGCCTCCCTACTATCAGATTCTGGTTGTACTTCCCTCTGCTTTGTGTGTATGTGTGTGTGGTCTGTCCAGCTTCTGTCCATCTTTCATTTTTGCTTTGGTGTCCTTGTTCTCACATTAGCATTTTTAGATGCTACTTCATGTCACAAGCCCAGAATTTACCCTTTATTTTTCACCCTTTCGCTAATATTTGACAAAAGTCTCTAGTCAAAACGAAAGCAGATAACTAAAAGCTACTAAAAAATGTAGTAGAATTTCATACTACTAAAGAATTTAAAGGCAGCATAAAGAAGGTTTTACTTACTGTGTCCAAAAACAAAGCCAGGTGTTTGTAACGGAACTAGAGATAATAAAATATGTCCAAAGAGCAGTGAAACTTCTGGTTGGGGAAATAATTAATTGTAGGTTATAGTTTAGTTTGTTTTTGGAGTTAGTTTCTAACTCTTAATAATATGTGATTTTATGAACACTTCACTCCAGGCTTGGTGAAATGGCAGGATGCTTCTTTTCAAACACCACTTTTGAGATTATCATATGGTCATAAAATCCGTAGGAGTAAATGAGTACTGTACCATATACAATATTTTTAAAAGGAGGGGCGATTACAGAATATTCTATTAGTGCACATACAAGAACTCAGAAGGAAAAGCCCAGGGTCTGCAAGGTTGTAAAACAGAAAGGCCTGGTCTGCTCTGGAATGGCCACAAAATCTTCTTTGGGAATTGCTGAGTTGAAAGATGAGGAGTCATTGGGTATTTCTGGGGGGTTGCAGAGGTGGGGGTAGAATATACTTTTGACTTCCTGTTGACTTGGTGATTTTACAGCTCTGTAGGGGTAGAGGTTATCTTGTAGAAAAGTGATAATGCAAAATGAGTCTTGGAGGTTAATACAAATGATTCCTGTTCATAACAATGGGAAGGAATTTTGTCTATTTAGACATGGTTTCCATCTGGTAGAAAGATAGCCCCAAACATGCCCAAACATTACAGTTTATTACTTTGTAGAATAATAAACAGTTTTGCATTGACTAGCACGTTTATTTCAGTATTCATTTGACTGACTGTTTTAGTTTGCCACAGGGCTGTGATACAAAGTACCAGAAATGGGTTGGCTTTTATAATCAGGATTTACTTGGAGTAAAAGCTTATAGTTCCAAGGCCGTGAAATGTCCAAATTAAGGCATTAGCCAGAGATGCTTTCTCACAAAGTCAGCTACTGTTGATCATGTTGCCCAGCCGCATAGTAAATCAAGCTGGCTGCCAATCTCTGCAGTGTCTCTCAGAGCCCAGCTCCCGGACCTCAGTTGTGAGCAATCAGGCAGGATTTCACAAAGCAGAATCAAATATGGCGGGTCCCTTTTCTTGTGGGTCTCTCTCTCTGAGTCTCCATTTTTATCAGACCAAGCAAGAGGGCAGAGACTCAACCCTGAGACATGCCTCACTGAGGTAGTCCAGTCGAAAGGGTCTCACAGCCATAAGAATGGATTAGTTTATAAACAAAATTTTTCTCTTTTTGAGATTTATAAAATAATTTCAAATTTCCATACTAACTATATAAATCTGTTCTTCAAATTCTCCTTTGAACCCATATTGTTTACTGGTCCTCTCATCAATTCATGAGTTGCATATAATTTTTGGCACATGCATAATGTATATTTATATATGAATTGTGTTTTAACTTTTTTTAAAGTATACTTTACCAGCAGCCAAAGGGAGAGTCATTCCTTCATCCATAATTGCTTGATGGTTTTTATAGCATGTTAATATAAAACCAACTTTGAGGTTTCAACTCATTTAAAAATCAAAGGGCGGTTCCCTGGTCTCAACATTTCTTCCCCTATATTCTAAAACACTTGGATATCTTACCACCCAGTCTGGTCAATATTTCAAGCACTACTACTCATACCTGGAGAGAGATTAGAGACCCATGTCAAACAGGTTGGGCTATCTGTGATGGCCTAGCTCCTGTTCCGCTGATAAAACACGTAGAAATGCCTGGAGTTTGGAAATTCTAAACCTCTCAGCTCTTCCTTTAGGATAAAAAAGTAAAAAGAGGGAACCAGGAAACCACAATTGACATATTAAAGTAGACTAAAGAGTTAAGAAGTATCACAGTATTTATTTTATCAAAACAAACATAAGAACAAACAAATCAAGCATACAAGTTACACAAGGGAAATAAGGCCATGGGAGATTCACTCCTAAATTCCTATTGTACTTTATCTTTATCCCTCTAATGGATTTTATCACTTTCAAATTTTACTGGACTCATTCATGGTTAGGCATTATCCATTCTTTTCTACAGCATGTCCCTTGATGTCAGAGAACATCTTCCTGAGTGTTTGCTTTCCAGTTTCTTTGCCTTTTATTCCCCTCCCTTCTTCCATATCCTAGCTTTCTTCTGCATCCTTGAAGGTTATATGCTCTTTCTGTACTTTCTGGAAAGTTCTGCCCCCACCGCTGTCACCTCCCAGAAACACCCAATGATTCCTGCTCATCTTTCAGCTCAGCATTTCCCAAGGAAGCTTTCGTGACCATTCCAGACCAGAACAGGCCCTCCTGTTTTACAACCTTGCAGACCCTGGGCTTTTTCTTCTGAGTTCTTGTATGTGCTTATTTGTCTCTCTCCCCCATTGTCGATAAAATCCGGGATCATTGTATCGCCACTGTATCCTTAGGCCTGGCAGAATGCCTGGTACATAGAAGGTGTTCTTGAATGAATTAATAAGAGCTCAATGCCTATTTGTTGGACGGATGAATAGATGGTTGTTTGGTCTGTTATAGTCCTTCAAAGCAAAAGAGGCTGTTAAAATAGGAAAACCCTGACTTACTCTTAACGTCTGAATAAAAGAGACCATTCAAATTTTGGGCTGAGTTTGATAATGAACTGTGTTGGTGAGTTGTGGGGAGTCAATCTCTTACGTTGCTGGTGGAAACTGGTAAATCTCTTTGGAGGCCAATTTGGCAAAAGCTTTAAAGTTTACAAATTCACATACCTTTTGCCCCAATAATTCCACTTTCAGAAATATGCTCTCTATACATGCTTGTACATGCACAAAATGATCCATGTTCAAGGATATTTATACCAGCATCTTATATAATAGTAAACTATTGACATAATGCACATGTCCAATGGCAGAGGACTAATTAAATAATGCAATGAAAATTCTAAGCAATGGAATACTCTGCAGCTGTTAAAAAGAATGAGGTGTGTTTATATATGTTAATACTGGAATCATCTGAAAGCTATATCAAGTAGAAAGAAAATTACTACTTAAGTGAAACTTAAGTGTTAAAGCAAGCTAGATAGGGAATCAATAGATGGATCTGGAACCTGGCAAGAAGTCCACATGGACATCGATGTCTCCAAGATGGCTGCTAGAAGACCCCCCCCACACACACACACACAAGATTCTACCATTCGGAATGAGATTTCCTCTGGAAGCCAGGAGAAGCTCTGGATATTCTCCAGGGACATTATCATTCATTGGGCCCTCCTGGGGGATTGATGGTTGGGGTAATGAATCAAAACAGCAAACAGCTGGAACTCTTCCCATGCCATTAGCAAAGGGGTGGAATATTAATGGTTTAAAAGGCAAGCGCAAAGGCTGAGCCACCCCCCCTCTTGACTTTGGACCCCTATTCTTGCCTTCTGCTCCCTGCTTTCACTGTGTAACCCCACCCCCCCATGGATCAACATGCAAGTAAAACCTGGGCATTTATAATCTATAATAGGAAATTGTAGTCTGTAAATCGGCCCTCTTTATCACTCTTCAGCCCCTTCCTCTTTTCCTGGAACCTATGATCTGCTATTTCCTCCCATTTCTCTTCCCTCCCTACCTTAATGAATTACTGGCCTAATCAACCCGATATGCTCTTGAAATTCATTTCTTGTAGTTTAGTCAAGAACCTAGACAAAATCCAGTTATAGTGTCACAACATACACATTTTTAAATTTTTAATTTTGTGCCATGACCATGCATTATCTATTCCAGAAATGAACAAATGCAAAAAATAATAATAATAATAGACTTAACTACATAGCAACTGAGAAAAATATAACTGAGTAGAGGTGAAAGTCATGGATTAATTTTTATTGATGTTTCTTTGACTTTTTCAAGCCCCAATTTTCAGACATGTATTCAATGTATCATTGACTCAAGCGGTCCCTTTAGTCATCCCTTCTTTCCCAATCTCCCCAGACTTTTTAGTCTTTCCAATATTCCCAAAGTCTTATCTAATTTAGAAACAAGGAACCCCTTATTTGGGAAGCCCAGTAACAGGGCTGCATCTGGATGAACGCTGAGACTTGTGACACAAAATCTCCACCCTTGTGAAACCTGCTTGGGACATCCTGGCCTACTGTGTTGACTTTGGCAATACTTGTTGGCCTTGTCATCCCAATAACGTTACTGAACCTAAATTGAATGAGCATGTGGCCATGTCCCCCAAATGTTTCCTGATACAGTTAAATGGAAAGCTGTAGATTACATTTATTTATTTTGTGATAAAACCTTTGTTTATGTGTCTGGTGATCCAGAAAAAGTGGTCTCGTACAACGCACCATGACCTAAACAACGACAAGTTGAATTACTATTTCATTTACCGTAAGAGACTTTCCACCGTGTGCTTCACAGAAAGGGTTTTTGACATCACTTAAGAAATGATAAATTACACCCAATAAAAACAAAAGAGAAACTCGGATTTTCGTAGCAGATAATTGTAAAGAAAACAGTTATTTGCATCTCCGTCTCCCACAGTCTCAAAAAACAATGCACTTGAAACAAAGACAGACCCAAGAATAGTAAAAACAATTTAATTTTCCTCTTATGATTGGAAACATTTGGAGAAAGCACTTTGTCTATTCAAGCTTCATATTTAGCTTAATTTTACATAGGGAACCTTACCATACCATTTCCTCTCATTTCATTGTTATTTCAATCTTCACAAATGGCCAATATTACCTTACTGAAACAAATGAAACAAGTACAATAGCATTCCCACACACACACCCATATAGTTGTCTTTTGTATTCAAAAGCATTTCTGTTGAAGTGTTAGCCTTGTCTTCAAGTACTTATAAAAGAAGGAGGCTGAGTTGGAAATGCTTTCCACACCCTATTCAGTTTTGATAACAATTGTGTGGCCAAGTTGCATGAGGACAATATGAACTTCTGGTCATTGATGCTCACACAAAACCATCATAAAAATCAAGATTGGCATAAGTAGACTCACAGGACATTAATACATCAAATAATAACTCTGGTTTAAACAGGATTATGGTGTTTTGAAGCCTCCTTTTGCTTTGAATTATCTCTTAATTATTTGGAACTGCTGTGAGACAAATAAAATGCATGTCACTTTGTGGATGAGACAGTATATGCTTATTGTTAAGAACCAGAACTGATTTCTGCTTTTCAGAAATAATAACTTTAGAGTTGTACTAACTTTTTGAAAGCTAAAGTTATCTAACAGTTTCCAGAATTCAATATATTGAAATCAAATAACCTCAAGTTGCTGATGAATTGATTCAATAATTAATGGATATATTCTCCAGCTCAATTCTCCCAGTAAGAGCATTAAGACACCATGTTGCTGTTGTTTTTTTCCAATCAGTTGACCCAAGCTAGATATACCAGGTTTTACATGGCTCTGATGGGTGACTACCTATTCCTGTTAAAATTTTTTAGTGATCAAAACCAACAATCACATAGGCAATTATTCCCATGCGGTTATTCCTAAAATTCCTAAAATTATTCCTTGAGGAAAATTCTGACTCTGTGTAGGTCCCACCTCTGTCTACATATGAATTGGACTCCTTATTTTCATAATAGAAGGTGAATCTCCCCAACTGCTTATCTGTTTTTTTGAAACACACAGATTATCCCTTCACGAGGGTAACAGAACTGCTTTCAGCAGCAAGAAATAGAACACGTCACTGCCAGTACCATACACCATTTGGTTATTTTACAGTTTACTTAAGAACCTGGAGGCGAGTTGCCTCAGGATTGGACTGGCAGCTCCTTGTCAGCAAGGACCCAGGCTCTCTTGGTCTTGTCCTCAGCTGGTTGGCTCTTCCATCTCTTGCTTATTGCCTCCTGATGGCTTCCACCGTATCAAGCATCACATCTGTGGTCAAGACAGGAAGAGAGGGGAAGAGATGATGCCCGCATCTCTCTTCTCACACCATTTTCTTTACTGGTAAAGCACAAACAATGAAGCAGGGGTGGGAGGGGAAAAATAAATAAATAAAATAAATCTTAACAAAATGATCACTCAATATCTGAGTTCACTGAGTATTTCCTTTTCAACAGATGCAGTCAGGGTAGCCTATCTGCTCTAACAAATGACCCAGTGAGATCACTGACTTACCACGATAAAGATTTATTTCTTGATCATGTTACAGTCCAAAGTAGGTTGTAGGTTGGAGGTGCCTCTGCTCCACGCAGTCATTCAAGGGCCCAAGCCCCTTCCGTCTGGCTATTCTGCCATCCCCTAAGGCCTTGGAGGCCTCTACTGGATCACCCACATCAGACCAGCAGGAGAAGGGTGATTTTGATGGTCTAGGCTTGGATGTAAGTAAGCATCACTTCTGCCACATTCTCTGATCAGAGCCCAGTCACATGGGCCCACCTATCTGCAGGGGAAGCTGGGGAAAAAAGCCTACCTGGGTGCTTAGTGAACGTTTAACATGCCTCTGTCACAGATATAGATGTTCAAAAAAGGGTCCAGATGAATATTCCCAACAGTGACCACAGCCAGGAGAGTCCTGCCCCCGAGGTCTCAAGATATTTGTGCTCATATCCCTCTAAGTTGCCTTTATAAATTGTGTACCACCTTGCATTTTAAAGTTTACACCTGAAATTTTTCACCGTAAGTTTAAAGAGTAGTGGAAGGATATATTTCTGGCATATTAGAAACACCCATATTTGTTGTGGTCATGATGACTCGCAGTGCCCAGAACCCCTTCAAGGAAGAAAGAGTCATTGCTCTGCCCCCACCTCCCCACCCCACCTCCAAGCTTCCCAGGGCTGTGAGCTCTGCCAGTCCTAAGCTCTTAGCCGGTGGGGATTGGCCAAAGTCACACCCACTCAGGGGCTGCCCAATTCAATGACTGAATATGTCCTTACTTAGTTTTCTCACTAGTGAAATGCAAACTATAGAATATCCCATCTCATCTCCTTTCCCCCCAACCCTCACTTCCAAAGCTCAGATTGAAGGGGAAAGTAAAATTAGAATGTACAGGTAGGAGACTGGCAAGGGGGGTTAGAAGACCCAGTCCAAGGAGGGGGGCAACTCTGATGGAGCTCCCCCTGGGGTCAGCCTAGACTGTTTTCTCCCTCGGACCTCTCCTGCTTCCTTCTCCCTCCCACTGATGTTGATCTCAAGGACACTCCCTAACAAACATTCTGCACATAAAACTTGGTCTCCGAGTCTCATTCCAGATACTTGACCAGCAACCACATTTCAAAAGAAAATGGTTACATCACCATACAAAGGCATCCGATAGAATCTAAATACCCAGGTGATTTGAATCCAAGCGGTATCCCTTTAAAACACACAAGCAAGCTCTTCTTTAAGAGTTGTACATTTTACATTGTGGTTTTTTTTTTCATCCTAATGGGATGTATCTTGGGCTTCAAAATCTATTATGATGACTCTATCATATTTCTCTGCCACAAAAATGCATAAATAAATATAAATTAACTTTTAAAAACATTCCTCAGAACGGAAATGTTTCAGGCAATTAAAAATGTATTCTCGATTCCATTTATATAAAATGTAAATATAAATCAATTTTTAAAGACGAAATGAGATTAGTGGTTATGTAGGGCTGAGGAAGGAATGCTAAGTGGTGTGGAGTCTTTCTTTTTGGAGTAATGAAATTGTTCTAAATTTTTTGAAATCATGAATGTACAACATTGTGATTATACTAAAAGCCATTGATTATACACTGTGGATAGAATAGCCAGAAACTGCAGCTATGTACAGTGGGGAAAACAGAGGGAGATTGAGAGGTGATTCTTGCTTGTTTGTATGTTTTTTTGTTTATTATTATTATAAGGGAAATAATGAAAATGCTCTAATAACGATTGAAGTGATGAAAGCACAACTATGTGATCATAACAAATACCATTGATTGCACACTTTGGATGAATTGTATGCTTTATTAATATATATCAATAAAATTGATATGTTAAAAAATGTATTCTGGATTGAGTTGTCATTTCATAATTATTAATCTATAACTGACCAGAGGAATTACTCGCATTCATTTTGATGATTATTTAAAAGAAAAAGTCATATTTTATGGGCAATATCTCTTTTACTGCTATAAAAGGAGATGTTTTATGGTCCTTGGAATAAGGAATTGATATTGGGGGGGCCACCAATATTTGAATTATGCCCTTGTTAGGCATGCTGAAGAGTTTTTATATCATGAAGCAAATCACTTGAGAATATTCAGGAAGGATAATGAACTAACTTTGCTTTTGTAAATTAAGAGAAGGCTAACTTTTAAAGTGGACATGAGAAAGGAAAACCAGCATAATACTCCCTGATCAATTTTAGGAAAGAGCTCACCTACAAGTCACTTCTCTGAAATACATCCAGGTTTTTCTAGCTCACAGATGACAGAGCTAATGTACACTTTGCAAAATATGTGTATCCCAGCTTGAAGACTGCTGCCCCACTGTACAAAATTCTACTACCATTTGTTCTTTCCTTTATTTTGCTCTGGACGTGTCAATTATGTCAGTCAATTCCATACTCTAGGAGAAACTTCCCCTGAAATGTGATTGTGCATTTCTGCCAGCACCCGCCAAAGGATTGGACGAGAGATAGTGTCTGATTCCACAGCAGCCCATCTACAGGAGAGCCAGCCCAGTGCACCGTGAAATGATGAACTGAGCCAATCAGAGCCTCTCTCTGGAGGATTTCAGAAGAGGAGCTTGGGAATGCCATGCGGTTCAAGGAGCGAGCAGAAGGTAGAAGGACCAAGAAAGAGAGGAGACAAAAGGGGGAGTTACACGGGGTCACAGCAAGTCCCAGACCCCATGCTCAAGGCCCAAGGGAAGAGGAGGCAGGGAGCGAGAAGGTTCTATGTGCTACCACTTCTCTCCAGAGCGCTCAACATGCTTGCCATGGCGGGCTTGGAGCTATGGTGATTCCTTGGAATCCTCATGCATGCCTCAGTTCTTGACAGTCCATAGTCATAATGAGTATTCCTGTCTGTGGCTGCATAAAACTTAGTGGCTTAGAACAATAAGAATCATTTATTTCGCTAATGACCGCAATTTGGGTAGTGGTTGTACTCCAAGATGTCTGGGGCCTCAGCTGGGATGACGATGGGCTCAGATCACAGAGCCCCTGTCCCAAATTCAGCCCTCTCAGCTCCCATGCCCCTTCTTGCCTCTTGGGTGGAGAGTAGATATCACCTGAACCTGCAGGCTGCTGGAGTCCCTTTACTTTTACCTCACGCTTCACCTCCGTGGCCAGCACAGGACTCTCCAAAGTTGGAAGGAGGTACAATAATCACTTCCACTACAGTCCAATTGTCTGCAGTTTGCCCTGAACACTGCTTGTTCAGGGCTCAGTAGAGTCCATGTCTTATGGGTGGCTGAAGGCAAAACCTGGTCCAATGAGTTACTGCTTCATCTTGAAAGAATTAATTATGGGAATGTTTGGAGCACCCAGGAAAGAGTACAGGGAGAGCACAGTGCTCTACACAGATGTCCCAATCACCTTTTCAACCAAAATCCTCAAACTGGTGCCTATAGGAAAAAAAATCCAGCCCATAGATATTATTTTGCCGATACTGTGCTTTAAAAAAAAAAAAAAAAAAGTGGTTAAAATATATATAAGATAAACTATAATCCATGCTTAGTGGCAATGCTCCAAAATGTGTTCATCAATTGCAATAAATATACCACACTAATGAAGGATGTTGTTAATAGGGGTAAATGTGGGTGGTGTGAGGAGTGGGGCATATGGAAATCCCCTATATTTTTTATGTAACATTTATGTAATCTAAATATCTTTTTAAAAAATTTTTTTATATATGTATATATATATGATACCATTTGCCATCTTACCATTTTAAGTGTACAATTCAGTGGCATTGATTACATTCACAATATTGTACAACCATCATTGCTATTTATTTCCAAAACCTCTCCATATTCCCAAACAGAACCTCTGCGTCCATTACATCCTGTGCTTTAAAAAAAAAAAAAAGCCAACTTTTAAAAATTGGGAGAATTTGCATTGAAAGAAAAGTGAAAAGAGAGAAAGATGTGGAAACACTAAGCCCGCTTTCTCACTTGGGATATGCCAGTGGGTTGTGGACAGCCGCTGAGTCCCCAGGCAGCCTGCTCTCCTCATTGAAACCTCTTGCCTGCCTGCCTCTTCCAGGCTTCTGAGTTTGAGATCTCCATGGCTTTCAAAGGGATGGTCATTGACTGGGAATAACATGGGTACTGACATTTGACTTTTGCATTTCACAAAATACTTTCCCAGACTCCTGTTAATTTTGAAGAGCTTTGTTTCAAAGACTTGAGTTAATACATGTAAATGGGTTCCATGCAGCAGGACAAGATGGCAGTTGGCCTGGGAGGTCAGAGAGAAGTACCCACTACTCTGTGCTGTAAAGTACAAGCTTTCACTTTTAAAATGACCAGCTATGAACTTGGTTTAGTTTAAAGATTGTTGTCCAAGTGCTGAGTATAAGGATTCTGCAAGAATCACATTTGTCATGTAATACTAGGCTATCCCAAGAAACATTGATATTATTTTTCCTGCATTCTTCATAATCATAATAATTGTATTACCTATTAAATGCAAATTCCCAGGTTCTAGTCGTTCAGCCCATGACAGCATCATTGGCACAGTAGACCACTTAGATCAGCTCCACTCCCTGCAGAGTGTCGAGTCTTTTGTCAAGAAGCTCTGGTGACTGGAAAGTCTTGTCCTCACTCTCACGTCACCCCAGGCTCCCGAAAAGCCAGGGGGCTTTCTTGAATCATGCTGTTCTCACTGGCACTTGAGACTGACCTTAGATTGCCAGCAAGTGTGGTCTGTGTTTCTTCAGAACACACCAGCCTAGGGTAAGAGTAACATCATAGTATTTTTCCAACTTAACCCCCACCAGAATAACTCCGGAGTCCCCAGCTGGTCCAGGGACACCCTGGGAGGTCTCTCAAATGCACTCAGGAAGTGGCTTTTTTAGGTACCACACCTTCCTTCTCTGATGCTCTGTTTCTCTCTGACAGTACCTGCAGCTGATGCCACCCAAGCTCTAGGGAGGCTGTCAAGTCCAAACAATGGCACCTGGCACTGTTGGCATCTGGCCATGTGTGGCCTCCTGTCCCCCTCCAGGGGAAAGGAATCATCATCACCCCCAGCCCCAGAGCTTCCCCCTGTCGTGGAACCACAGAGCAGTGTCGGCTGGAGCCCTACATCTTACAGCCCTGAGTTTTGCTGATGACTGCAGCTTCCTCACCCAGGACTCAGGACTGGGTCCTGGGGCTGGGCTTGAGGACATCTGCAGGATGGGCTCCCCAATACACATTCAAAGCCACCTCCTCCTTCCACTTACCCATTGCTCTTTAGCCAAGCCTGCCTGGGTCCTCAAGCCTTTCTCCTGCAGGCATTTCTTCAAGTCCTCCCAGCCTCCTAAGCTGGTCTGGATCTTGGCCCAAAACAGCTTAGGTTCCCATCGGTGCCTGGAAATGGAAGCTCATACCTTGGTTTTCTGGAACACCAACTGCACTGACAGCTCTTACCTGGGTTTTCTCCTCTTACATGCAAGTGAAGATTCTTTAGAGTGGTTGTAAAAGGGATATCTCCTTAGTTGGTAAGGCCGACCTCGTCAGTCCTCTGCCCTGACTTCCTATCTCAATTGGAACAACAGCCAAATTCCTTTGCGCGGCTGGCAAGGCCCTTTACTCTCTTGTGCCTGCTGCCTCCTTGGGCACATTTCCTGCCTCTCCCCTTGTCATCCACCTGCCTCCACCGCACTGGCCTCCAAGAACACTCCCACCTCAGAGCCTGCGGCCCTGCTGTTCCCCCTGCCCCGAATTCCCTTTCTCAGGTAGCAATGTGGTTTATTCCTCATTCCTTTCAGAGGCTTGGTCACACCACACCATGACTGATCATGCCCCTTAGAGTGGTTCTCCCCCATCCCTCTCAGTCCCCTTGCTCTGCTTAACTTTCCTTCTTATCACTCTCTGACATTGTCTATCTTTAGTTTTTATTTATAGTCTGCTTCCCATCCCAGAAATGTAAACACCATAAGAGCAGGGACTCTGATTTTGATGAATGCTGTATTCCTAGCACCCGCAACAGTACCTGGCACACAGTAGGTGTATAATAAATACACTGAGTAAAAAGTAAAGTAGAGAGAATTTTGTTTTCCATTTTAGAAGCATGATTTCTGGGAAGCAGATGTGGCTCAAGCAACTGGGCTCCCTTCTACCATATAGGAGATCCAGGGTTCAATTCCCTGGCCTGCGTGGAGAGCTGGCCCATGTGGAAAGCTGGCCCACACAAAGTGCTGGTGCAGCAAGATGACACAACAAAGAGAGACACAGAAGAGAGACAATAAGAGACGCAGCAGACCAGGGAGCTGAGGTGGCTCAAGAGGTTGAGTGCCTCTCTCCACTTCGGAAGGTCCCAAGATGGGTTCCCAATATCCTACTAAAGAGAGGACAAGCAGACACAGAAGAACACACAGAGAGCAGACAGAGAGTGCAAAACAGTGGGGGGCAGGAATAAATAAATAAATCTTTGGGAAAAAAAAAAGGAAGTATGATTTCTTTTTTTAAATTTATGAGCCACAGTTAAAAAACTGAAGACATGGGGAGTAGAAGATAGGCTGGGAGAGACTTCAGGGGCTCTCCTGTTTTTTGCAGTCTGCATTAGCAAATAAAAATGGCCACTGGAGAGAGGTAAGATGCTATGGTTCCTTCACAACTGATGTGAGCTTGATGAGTTTACATGATGATGACATTTCCATGGGATAAAGAAAGTCTTAGCTCTCCTCACTCAAATGCAGGGGATTGTCCCGTGTCCCATTGTGTCTCTTGTGAATATGGACACTCCATGTCTTCTTATTTGTTGTGTCTGCAGCACCCAGAACAGTGATTGGCACAGGGTACGGTCTCAATTGGTGTCTACCATAGAATGATAATGTGCCTGGTGCTCTGTTATGCCCTGGATGCACAACAGTAGATAATCTTCCCATGGTAGACTGGATTACGAATCTCAGCAAAGACATGCTCTTATTCTTTCTCTTCATTCCTGTGGGTGTGAAGCCATTGTAAAGAACACCTTTGAAGATGCTATGTATAGCTAAGGTGTGGCCCAACTGAATCAGGTTGGGCCTTATTCCAGGTTACCAGAGTCCCTTATAAGCAGAAGAAATTCAGATTCAGTTGGCCAGAGAAGGCTATGTAGGAGGCAGAAGCCAGAAGCAAGTAGAAACCAGAACAGACACAAGGAGAGATAGCCATGGGATAGGAGGCAGAGCTGCAAGCCAAAGTACCTCAAGGATTTTGGCAAGCCATAACGAATATGCCACAGATTCCCAGGAGAAAAAAGAGCCTTGCTAATACCTCGATTTTGGACTCCTAGCTCTGAAACCATGAACCAATACATTCTTGCTGTTTAAGCCAACCCATTGTGTAGCATTTGTCATAGCAGACTTGGCAAACTAAGACAGTTTGGGAGGGAGACAATAAATAAGTCATCAGACAAATAAACAAGATTATTCCACTGGATAGGGACAAATTCTTCAAAGACATTAACAGCAAGTGATATGAAGAGGAGAAGAATAGCACCACGTGGATATTTTGTACATATTTATAGAAAGATGCCTCTTAGGGGCCTGACTCATAGAAGATTTATCTTATTTAGACTGTGGCAGTAAACCCCTTTGAAACAGATTTAAATATATCTAGGGAGCAGATATGGGTCAAGCAGATGAGCACCCACCTCCCACATGGGAGATCCTGGGTTTGGTTCCTGGTGCCTCCTGAAAAAAAACAAAAACAAACAACAAGCAAAACAAACAAAAATTCAGGGAAGCCAATGTGGTTCAGTGATTGAGCGCTGGCTTCCCATATATGAGGTCCCGGGTTCAATCCCCGGTCCCCAGTACCTTAAAAAAAAAAAATCTCTACCCAAACAGGAGACCAAGAGTGTTTGATCTGGAAGCCTTCACTACACTTACAAATTCATTGAAAACTTGCTGGCCTATATTATTTTATTGTTGAAGATGATGATAGGTTAATGATCCTATCCTACTTAACTTTCTTATTCATGTCCAATTTCTTTAACTGGCTCAGTTCCAATAAGCATATATTAAGAGTCTACTATGTGTCAGGTTCAGGAGCCAAAAGAGATACCAAAAGGAGTACGACAAAGATGAATGAGTCTTCTTGGCATAGTAGAAAGTGCAGGGACTTTGGAATCAAGCGTATCTGATTAGAATCCTGGCTCCTTTCCTTGTGGTTGAATCTTGCCTCTTTGAGCCACTTTCTTTTTTTTTGTAAAATAGGACTGATCATATCCAACTTGCTGAGTTGTTAGGATATTTAAATGAGATAAATGGAGTAACATATGATGTCACATAAAGGATGCTCAGTAAAAGGAAGCAGTTTCCTCCCTGAGACACCTGGTTTCCAAAAGCCAGTAGGAGTCTAGAAGGATTCGATGGCAGATTCCCCTGAATAGGGACTTAACATTTAAGGAATTGGTACAAATGGAGACTTGGTGTCATCCTGTTTTCCCAGAATGGTGGGGAAAAGGAAGCCATGGTGGGGACTGGTGTTTGAATATTCTCTGTGCTTGGGGTATAGCTACCTCCCTGAGAGCAGTCAGCTTCTGCCGGGGCAATGGGTCCTTAGGACACGATTATCATACTTCATGACAATATGGGAATGTAGTAATAGTCTATTTCCTTCTGAAGAGCAAGGGGCTGCTCTGCATATTTTACATCCTTTGTTTTGTTTGTTCTTTGGGTCTTGTTTCATGCAAAGATTGAGCAAGAGGAACTTGGTTATAAACAGCTTGCAATTAGTTAGCGAAAAAACAAATACGAAAGTAAAAGTTGGGTGAGCAGTTTTAGAAAGGGGCTGTGAGAGCTGTGCTCACTCGTCAGTCAGGCTTCTGGACAAATCCAAATTTCTGTATCAAGAATGGCTAAGTGATTGGTGCACCACGGGTTCTGACTATGGATCTTTATTCACCTTGACTCTTAAAGCTGGGGAATTTCTGCCTCTAGACCCTCTGGTCTATATATGAGTGGCTTGGATCCATGGATGAGTGAAAACAACTCTCCAGAGCCCACCCAGTGGGACGCATCCACCCAGATGGAGTGTCAGCCCCAGAAAGATTTAGGAAAGCAACTCTCAGCTGTAGGAGGAATAAGAAATTCTATAAAAAGAGTGGAGTGGAAGTTTTCATCTATTTTCTTCTGGTTCATATTTTCATGTTTATGAGTTGCAAGCTCCATGTGGCTTATGAAAAGTCATCTACTCCGTCTGCCACTTACTTCATCACCAGGAAATCTACTGGTGGAAAAGAACAAGTGGGTCATGCGTGGATATGTGTGTTGTGTGCATATTGTATGCGTGTATGATGGAGAAAGTTCTCTTATGATTCCATCACTCTGATATTCTTGGAGAGTAGCTGCAGTAGCAGCAGACGTCTTGAATTGTGTGTTCAGTAAGTCATTGTGACAGGAAGATCACCCAGGGAGTTGATCTTCTGGGGGTACAGTCCAACTGCTGAGGACAGAGATACTCTGCTAATCGTGTCCATATCTTTTTTGATCAACAGGCTCTGTTCTTTGTTCTACCCCGACATAGTTACTGCAACTTGCCTATGACATTTCCATGGTTCTGCAATCTCCCTCTTCACAAACTTTATAAATGACATCATAAATAACTTTATAAACTAAGAATGGGCTCTATTTCCATTCTTGCTTTACTGCTTTTTCTGGTGTCTGCTGGGAATGTTTTATGAATGCTTGATGCCTCCATGGTACATACTTAAGAAGAATAGCATGTTCTGCAGTAGATGAAGTTTAACATTTTTCTTTCTACAAATAGAACCCGAGAGGAGCTCTTTCCCCTACATTCTTTCTCAAATGGAGCCACTAATGCAGTCGATTTAAATGACATAATTGTATGTATGCCATGTGTATATGTATATTTTGACTAACCATGGGAATACTGCTCTGGTATTCCTTAGATTGATTACTCCTACCCCAAGATTTTGCTGTCAGTTCTGGGCCTTTTGTCAGAGGCCTTTCTGCTTGAGTGAGAAAAGCAAGGCAGCAATGCACTGCGTGGGGAGAACACGTGCTCTGTGTTCACTGATGGGGAAAGGCTGTGCCATCCCAAAATGACAGCGTGAAGACAAAGCAAACAGGCTCCACTTTCCTGACATAGATGTTAGCTTAGGAAAATGTGTCTTCTGAAATTCCACCTCCCCCACTGCTTGGATCCAAATGAGGGCTCTTTCCAATAAAAATATCAGCAGTTCCAGCTCTGGTTCCATTATCTTGTACATGAAGTCTCTGTTTTAATATGGGCACGGCTGGTTATGTTTCAATGTTTCCAAGAGTGGAATAAAGCAGTACGCTGCCCATCAGCCTTATTAGCAGTTGATGACAGGTGTTTGCAATCCACACAGAAATACATAAACATGGAGGAGACCGAAGCAGGTTCGTGTGATATTTCAATAATTCCCTGCGCCCCACCCCCAACACCACTCACACAAACTGAGTTAGTCACCTCCTCCTCTGCTCCCAAAGTTCTTTATTCAGACTGTAACTATAGAACTGACATTTTAACACGTCTGTCTAGGCCACTTAACTGTGAGCTTCTTAAGCTTAAAAACGTGGCTTGTTGAGATTTGATTCTCAGTGCTTAGGACAATGTCTAGAATGTAAAGTGGATGCTCACAGATTGAGTGGTCGAATAGAATTTCAACTGCCTTATCCCTTACAAGGACTTCCACTTACATTAGCATACCTGTTAGATTTGAGAAGTCTGTCCCTTCCAGTCCTCCTCACCTGTGGTTGAAATAGCTCTTCATTTCAGCTGCAAGATGACCAAAACCAGGTCAGCTCAGAGGACACCAAACAACTAATTTTCCACTATTTAACTGGCTGATTCAATATTCTAACTAAATTTTATAATCAATTCATTTATACGCACACAAGCAGCTCAAGAACAGCTGTGGCATCTGGTTGTTTTTCCAAACTAGCAAGAAAGATAGAATCATCTTTTAAGAAAACATAGAAGAAAATATTTTCACATGTTCTGTGCCATCTGAATTTTTTCTGATTGGCTTTTTCAAAACCAAACCATTTTGACTGCAGTAAAATAAGTGAAATATCTAAGAGGAGAACATGGAATTAACCTACAGAAGTGTTTCTCAAATTTTGGCGAGCATTGGAATCACCTAAAGCCCTTGTTAAAACACAGATGACCAAGTTTGGGGGTGGGGGCTGGGTGGGGAATGTCCAAGAATTTGTGATTCTAGCAAATTCCCAGGTGATGATGGTACCACTGGTCTGGAGGCCACACTTGGAGAACCAGTGACCTGGAGAAGGGCCTCAGTCAGGCGGTGATTTTAATGATTTACCACAAGTCTACCTGTTGTTTGATTTGGTATAATCAAATTGATGTCTTGTCATATGATAGACAAAGTCTCGATTGCCATTGATCTTATTGTTTTCTCCATTTAAAAAATGCATGTGCTGGGGAGCGGATGTGGCTCAAGCAGTTGAGCGCCTGCTTCCCACATGGGAGGTCCCAGGTTCGGTTCCTGGTATCTCCTAAACAACAACAAAAACAAACAACAAGCAAAAACAAAGAAAAAAACCAGCTCAGGGAAGCCGATATAGCTCAGTGGTTGAGCGCTAGCTTCCCACTTATGAGGTCCCTGGGTTCAATCCCCGGCCCCAGTAGTTCAAAAAAAAAAAAAGCATGTGTTTAATTGAGAGAGACACCAAATTGGTAGGATGGTAAAATAGTATAGTGGTGAACAGCTGACTCTCGACATCGGAAAAAGCCCTGATTTCTAGGATTTGCCTTATAAGGGGTGAATAGCCGCACCACAGCCAATTTCAAGCAACCAACATGAATTCACTGAGCTTGGAGTTGGGAAGAGACACACACAATCAATTCTCAACAGCACTGGCTTTGCAATTGGACCAAGGCCCAGCCCTGTTACTTACTAGCCTCATGGCTCAGAGCATGCTGGTTAATCTCTTTAAGCCTCAGTTTTTGGATCTGTAAAACAGAGATAATAATACCTTACGGGGCTCTGGAAGGAGTAAGGGAAGCTGTGCTGGTGTGCTGCAGAGCAGGGGGCTCCCAGACCACTCAGTACTGGGTAGCAGTGATTTTAAAAAAGAAATAGCTTTCCTGACACTGCTCTCAGCCGCATGCGCTTTTGCTGAGGAAGGTTATTTTAAATGCTGCCTTTTGGAAAAAGGCTGCTGACACTCTGAAAATCTACTCAATCTCTCTACTGTATAAAACTTCCTGTGGGATGGTCCCTTGGTCTGTACTTACATACGATTACTTAATTTGCTTAAAAGTCTCAACAGCTCCCAGTCTCAGCTCTGCTGGCACAGTTTTAATTGCAGTTAGAAGTTTGCACAGAGTGTCTCCTTTACGCTTTTCGTTTCTATTTGCATCGTTGACTTGGTTCTTTGTTCTATCACCGAGAAGATTTCATCTCCTGCGTCAAGCACCGTAAGGATGATTGGGGGTTATTAGCCATTTATTCCCTGCCTTTCTCAGGCAAATTCGTCATCTGAACATTGGTCTGGTGCTTGGATTGTAAATTATCCTGCATTCCTTCCACACAACTGCATGCTAAGGGGTTGGCAACCTGTGAGCTGTTAAAAGTAGGCATGGGATTTATAATTGTGAAAAAAGCTGTAAACAACTCAAAGGGCCAACAATGGGGGATGGGTTAAGAGAAGTCTGTGTAGCCGCAGGAGGCCTGTTATGGAGCGATTAAAGATGATATTTGCAAAGTGTTGCTGAGAATATAGGAAAACACTACAGTTTGTTCTCTGACAAAAGCCGTATATGTGCACGCACACACACACACACACACATACACACACACACTGTGGTCTAGACTTTATGCAAACAACAAAAATGCAAAGAGAAAAAACTGAAAGGAAATACAGTCAAATGTTAAAATTGATTATGGCTGGGTAGACAGACTAAGCGTGAATCCCTCCCCTCCTCGACTTCTTCCTATTGTTTTCAGGTTTTATATGACAATAGTTCCCCTCTGTTGAATGCGTGTGTGACAGGCACATTGTCCCTCTTCCTTAGGACAGAAAGTCAATGTAGGTTTTATTCCTACTTCACAGGTAAGAAAACTGAGCTACAGAAAGATTAGCTGACTTGCCCAAGATTATAACCAAGTAAATGAGAGAACCAAGATTTAATGAGGCATCTGTTACACACCAAACCCCAAGTTCTTTCCACCACACCATGCTGTGAAGGTTTCGAACGATGTTGAAACCATGTAACAAACTTTGTCAAGAGCATGGTATGAAATTAATAAAAGAAATAGTTCTGAAAGCCAAGACTTTTAGAACAGAACTGTATGGGTGGAGAGGGTTGCATTCAAAGTCAGTGCTTGATAATTCTTTTGGATAATTTAGAAAAATGTCTTTCTTTCCTGCTAGCAGAGTTAGCCTTGCACCAAGGCCTATGGCTCAGTGAGATGAATGCAGATTCGATTGCAGCCTCCATTTCCCTTTGAGCAGAATGCACTGATGTGGTGAACAACCTGTGCCAATGGACATAGCCATTGTGGCTGGGCTTCAGAAACAATATCCCCTCTAAGAGATATAGGGAGTATTTGTTTTCCAATCTTCTCTCCCCCCTCTCCCACTATCCCCTGCTCCAAGCTCCTTATCACTTGGGTTTAGTCAAGACTGCCTTCAGTCAGTATATACTGAGAGGGGTGTGTGCTTGCTGTAGCCCACCCTCCAGTGCCCTTCCTTGGATGGTAACATCTTTGGTCAAAAGATTCATGGGCAGAACCTTGCAGTGTTCAAGGTGACAGTTATGTACCCTGAGGATAAAATTCAAGAATGTATACTTTTTTTTTTTTAAAGATTTATTTTATTTATTTTTCCCCATACCCTCATTATTTGCACTTGCTGTGTCTGTTCATTGTGTGCTCGTCTTCCTTTTAGGAGACAACGATAACTGAACCAAGGAATTTCCACGTGGGAGGGAGGCACTAAATTGCTTGAGCCACCTCTGCTCCGTGATTTGCTGTGTCTGTCATTAGGTTCTCCTCCTCGTGTCTCTTATTGCATCAACTTGCCATGCCAGTTGTCTTTAGGAGGCACCGGGAACCAAACCTGGGACCTCCCATATGGTAGGCAGGAGATCAATCGCTTGAGCCACATCTGCTTCCTGTGTATGCTATTTAAACCAATGCTCTTCGTGAGCTTTGAGCCTAAGCTTAAGTCCTCTCCAGTCCTCTTAGCCTCCTCTGTGGTCCTAGAACTTGTTATACCTATCTCTATTGTTGTATACAGCACACTTTACTGTAATGATCTGTTCATGTGCCTGTTGTTATTGGTAGACCAGAAGCTCCTTGAAAGCATGGACTATGTCTTCCTTTCTGTGTCACTGGCACATAAATTTGCTCTGAAAGTTTGTCAAGACGTCATCTCAGAAAAGCAAGATGCCACATATGACCTTGAATAATAGTACGGTGTAGCCCAGATGAGTGTCATGGGCCATTCAGGACACATTGTTCTTAAAGTTCCTCATGAACTTTGTCTCCTGGAGAGCCCAACATTCTTTCTTATATCACCCCAAATCCTCTCCAGCTTTCATTTAAAGCTATTCCCTTTTTATTTTAAAGAATATTGATTGGTATTTGCTTCATAAGAGCAATTACACTATCATGTATGTGTTTATACTTGCCTGGTTCCAGAGGATTTCAATCGGCTGATAAGACAATAAAACCTCCAACAAAAAGGCAGAAGTGTAGGAACAAAAGAGAAATGAAAGAAAGAGAAACAAGGGTGGGGCCATAATCATTCCCAAATTGGAAGTCAGATATCAAGTTCTTATGAACAGGGTCGACAACTTCTTAGCCATGGGGAATATTATACAGTGTCAACTTTGGTGCAGCAACATTTAATTAAGCCACCCCTACTACCAGTTAATCACGTCTCCTTCCAAAACCACCAGGCATGGTTGTCCTGTGGCACAAACCAAAAGTCACCCCTATAACCAATCTACGCTAAAACCTGTCCAAAGGAGGAGGTAACTAGATTTTTCTCTGTCCTGCTACTGATTAGTTTTAAGCCCAATCTGAGTCCTCTTAAACCATGCGCATTCCAATTAGTGTGATAGCAAGAAGAGAAAACTGCATCCGAGTCTCACGGTCCTCTAACAAGTTCACTTTAGGAAAGGAAAGATGCATAGGTATATTTGGTAAGAACCTTCTAAAAATTCACAGGAGATGGGGATTTCTTCAATGTTTGATGAGCAGAAAGACATCAAGAAGTGAACAAGGAGTATATGCCATTATCCCAGGATCTGTGGATCTTTCAAAAATTGTATTTTTTAAAGTTCTTGAATATAAAGGGAGTTATGCCCGGGGGAGGGAGACACACATCATCCCAATTTCTTGGACACTGCCCATATATAAACTGTAAGTACATAGATATAGTGGAGTCACAAGTTTATCTGTGATACTTTCCTCCCCTTTAAAGGATGTGCCTTAAATAACTCTAGATTTCATGGACAAGAGGGGTTTTGTAGAGAAAGAGAATTGATCCACTCACCATAAACCTGAGGCTCTCGCCACCATAATTCCCTTCAGACTTCCTTTATGATATTCATGTGGTATCTCAAACCTGTAAAAAATCAAATACTTCTGCTCACATCCTTAGATATCCAGGAAAAGGGAGTTGGTGGGATGATGGGGAAGGGAGAAGATACCATCAGATTGGTCAAGTGTAATCAGTGTAGCTCAGATAAAATGGGACTTTATCTTACAGGCTGATAGAGACTTGAGTAACCAAGCCATGGGCAGGGCAGAGAAGCAGCAGTCTCAAAGAATTAGACCTAGGCTTCAACTCTGCCAAGATTTTCTCTTTATCTCTTATTTCACCCAGGTTGGCTTTCTCCATGTGGCAAAAATGTGCCTCTTATCTCTCAGCATCACCATCAGAGAGTGAATCTTTTTCTCCGTTGCACTTTGAAAACTCCCAGGGAAAGACACTGATTGGCCATGATTGGGTCTGGTGGCCACCCCTGAACCAATCAGCCATGGCCAGATGTGTGTGGGAGGGGTATTATGATCGACATCATTAGATAGAGGACTTCTGTAGTCAATGGACTAGTGCTCAGGAAATGAGGTTGATTAAAAACATGGAAGCCCCCACTTGAACCAAGACTGGAGACCTAAAAGGAACATTTCTTTGAAGAAGGGGGAGAAGAAGCTGAACAAATAAGACACCAGATGTCCATCACAATTACCCACCTCACAGGGACCACATGTTTGCCAAGCAGGACACCGTAGACAGGACCAGCAAGTGGAGTATTAGAAAGCAACGTGTGCACTAACTGGACTTCCCCTGCCCCTGCCTCCTTGGCAAGAGAGTGAGAAGCTTTATGGTTCATGGAAGGACAGTGGTGGGGCCCCTGTAGCCCAAAGACTAAGCATATCTCCATTCATATCTATAGTTCAGGGTTTAGGTAGTTCTCCTTCCTTATTATTTCTCAGGAAATAAATAATGAATATATTGGCCAAAATAAGAAAACAAATGAAGAATATACATTGTCCATATCATTTTCTATATGCTTACAGAAATGGCCTAAATGTATGTATGTCAAACAATAAAAATACAGCAGTGAAATAGTTTTTAAAGACTGCTCTACAATAAATGCATCTGAGTATTTAACAAAAACATTTAATAATCCTTAATAGTTCTCATTCCTTCTTGGTGTTGTGGTTTCTGTGTGACCTTCTGCAGCTCTGCCAGATTCACAACACCTTCTTGCTAAAAAAGATGGCTGCCTCAGACATTCATTGGGCCACAATACGGTGTGGCCATATTCTGTTCCAGGCAGTGTGCTAAGAAGCTGTCTTGCTCTCACAGAGTTTACGTTGCAATGGAGAAAACCACTGGAAACAAGTAACTGTAGGTGTGGTCTTATGGAGGAAACATTCAGGGAGCCATGAAAACTTTAAAGGGGTAGACCTATTGCTGCACAAAAAAAGGGTCATTATCTTAGAAGCTAAGCCCAAGCCTGTCCTGGTCCAGCTACCTAGAGCTACATCTTCCCCCCTCATTGCAGATTAAACCTCCAGGCACTTGCAAACCAATTAAAATACAGATAGGAGGGGTGAGGTGGGGGATTTTCATTTCCTATGGAGCTCTGTATCTCTCAGTTCCCAAAACTAAAAATAAAGCCATAGATTGAATGATTCTTACCCACTTGCAACAAAAATGTCTCATAAGTGGTAACTGTGTTCAACTCATTGACATGCTACAGGAGACACCGAAGAAAGTTCTTCTCCCTTGGATTCAGGGAAGTAAATTGTCCCTTTTTGAATTTAAGACAAAACATCTATGCTCATGTAAATAAACAAAAAAATAAATGTCTTAGAATACTAGTGAAGAAGACAGGGACTATGTGGAACTGTGAGATGCCTTCATATATCAGATTAAAAGCTCAAAGAAGATGGGTGTTTTTTGAAAGAGTGTTAAATTCTAAAGAATAACTGCATCCGTCAGGAGAAATCTAGTTTATGCTGAAGTAAAAATTGACCGCAAAAGGCTCAGTGGTTTAAACAGCAAGGTAATTTCTTATTCATACTTACATAGGCATCATGACTAGGCAGGGGTCTCTGCCCATCACAGTGCCTCAGGAACCCAGGTTGTTGGAAGCTCCATCTCATACACATTTTCACACCAGTTGGGCATATAAAAAAAGCACATAGTGAATCAGGCATTGGTCATAAATCTTCTGCCTGGAAATGACACTTGTCACTTCTGTTCACATTTTATTGGGCAAAGCAAATCAAAGCAGTTTGATGGTCACGTTAAACTTAAGTAAAACAAGAGAGTGCAATAATACCACATGGATTGACTTCATAAAAGATGATTATCATTTGAAAGTTATTTTCAAGTATTGGAAATCTAATTCAGTTACTTTTAATGTGCCATATGTTTTGATTTTTAGAAGATATTTTCCAAAGCATTAATCATCTTAACCAGGTACTCGATTAATGCCTAGTCTTTGCAACATTCTCACTTTAATTTTTTACCAGTAAAAAGTTATATGATGATCTTGACAAAGGATTGTGACCTGTTGGCACATGAGAAAACAATTCAGAATAAGAAAGACCAAAAACTTTGAGTGTTGGATTTAAGAAAAGCCTATCAATGGCTCATTGAGATTCACACTGATTCCTAATTGAATGCCCACTTTTACATTTTTTCTAAATTGGACCCAGAAGAGGTTGATTTCTTAAAACAAATCATCTACGTTGGCCAGAGAAATTCTTGCCACTGACTAAGTCTGTTGAATAGCCGATATTGACAACTGGAATAAAGGTGGAAGTGGGAGAATCAGACCTTCACTAGGAAATCAAGTCCTGTGTCATTGTGTCCTGGTGTTATGGACCCACCAGGTCAGGAATTCATGGGAAACCAAGCAACTAGGATGATCAAAGGCTAAGCAAGATCAGAACTATGCATACCTCTTATTCATTGTATGAAAGTCTTGGCTGGCAATTTTATTGGGGATAAAGGAATCATTAGAAAAAAACATCTAGCCTTCTATGGGGCAGATAGTTGGCACTGAATAAATGTCCAGCAATGCAAAAATATGCTCCTTGGCCTCTTCGGGCTGAAAGGAAGACGGATTCACTTAAGCAGCTTAATGGAAGTAGACTCATTATGGTAGATATAAGATGGCTTCAATTCTTTGTCATTCCTCTCATTGAGGGGTAGGGTCTAATTCCCCTCATCTTGAATCTGGGCTGGCTTTAGTGACCTGCTTGGCCAATAGAATGTGGCAGAAGTAGAGTTCTGAGATGTTTGAGGCTAAGCCTTAAGAAACCTTGTAGCTTCCACAAGTCTCTGAGGGACTATGGTGGACAGAACCATCTGCCAACTTTGGATATACTTGGAACATGGAGTGCTTGCTCTTGGAGCCCCAAGCTGCCTTATAACAAGTGCTACTACCTGGTGACATGCTAGAGAGACCACATGGAGAGACCACGTGGTAAGAGGTCATGTGAAGAGAGAAATGCCCCTCTGAATGAAATGGAAATGAGCTTATTTCTTTTGTTTGAACCTTTCAGATAAATTCATTTCTGCTTTCTAAATGTTGTGTGAAGATATAAATATCCCTGAGAGTAATAAATTCCTCCAATTATTTTCTTTGGGCTCCTGAGTGTGATTTAGTGGATCTGGAGATATTTGTCTCTGAAGGGAATGGAAGTCTTGGTTCTCAAAGAGAAGGATGAGGACAGGAATCATTTTGAGGTTTGGGTTATTGCCTGGGGGAGGCATACTTGTATGGTGGGAAATACAGGGGACAGCCAGCAGTCAGCATAAAAATGAGGCACAACCAGGGGAGAGGCCTTTGGAGGACCTTCCACCTTCAACCCCAATCCAATTTTGCCAGGACCACCCTGGTGTTTTGAGAGATATCATGGATTCTGCCTCATTTCCTGGAAATCCACCAGCTTCCTATGGAAGTTGTTTGGGTCTTTTGAGGAGAAATAATAAATATCAGCCTTTTTCCTCAAATTGAGAAATCAGAAAGCTCCCCCAAATTACATAGTGTTCATATGAGCACTATTGACCATGGCCAAAGGGTGAAAACAACCCATATGTCCATCAATGAATGAATGGGTACACAAAATGTGATGTGACCATATGATAGAACATCCTTCAGCCATAAAAAGGAATGAAGTGCTGATACATGTCACAGCATGGATAAACCTTGAAAACATTGTGCTAAGCAAAAGAAGCCATATATTGGATGGTTCCAGTTATATGAAATACCTAGAAAAAGCAAATCCATAGAAACTAAAAGTAAATTTATGTTTGTCAGGAAATGGAGGGAGGGGGAGTGGGGCTCTGTGGATTCTGTTGGGGTTATGAGAATGTTCAGACACCAGATAGTGTTGATGGTTGCACAACATTGGCAATGTGCTAAACACCGCTGAAATTTACACTTTAAAGTAGTTAATATGGTAAATTTCATATTCTCTATATTTTACAACAATTGAAAAAATGAAGGAAAATGTTTTTTAAAATGAAGTGTGTGAACTGGGGATTAGAATTCAATTTATTCTGATAAAGCTGATAATGGAGAATGCATCTTTAGGTCTATTGGTCTCATGGACTTATTCTTGAACTCTAAAATTAGGCAGATTAATCACTTAGTCATAGAAGGCATTACATGACTGTGGGACTCCCACTGTGGGCAAAACCTAAGATAGGGATGATCACGGAGCTTCCCATGGGCAGCTATCTACCAAAAAAAGAAAAGAGAGAAGTTGAAATGGCCAAGTTCTAGCATATTGCTCCCAAATTTATCTAACAGGTAAGTCATTCCACATTCCTGGTATGGATTAAACAAAGAGGCAGAGAACACACCTATTAGACTAATTGAGCTCCCACCACAAGGAAGGAAACACTAAGAATGGAAAGAATCATCTCCCCCGATGGTAATCTTTCAAGATGCATACAGCCTTGACCCCTAGCAACACAGAGCTGGAATGTTCTTGAGACCTGAGATATAGGTTCACCAGACCAAGTACTTGCTTTTCATTTCATGCCAGCAAACATTTTTAGATGTCTTCTATAAACATAACACTTGGTTGTGTGTTACTAACTCTAAGAACCTGAATTAGTGAAGGATAGGGAAAGCCGCTATAACAAAAAGGCTTTCAATACAAAGGCTCCATACCAGGCACTCAACCAGTTTATGAAATAAGGAGAAGAAGAGGACAAATACCCTGCTACTAAGGAACTCTAAATTCAATGAGTGAGGCAAACAAATAGACAGAAAATTATAGAACAACAGTATTATTTTAGGGGCATACTCACCACATCACAGAAGTAAAGAAACATTTGGATCTGTGTGGGGGCAGGTGGAGAAGGGGCACAGAGGAAGTGGTGGCTGAGCTGCATGTTGAAAGCAAAGTAGAGATTTGCCATGATTGGGGAACAGCCTGTGCAAAGGCATAGAAAGTAGAAGAGAGCAAATCATATGCCCAGACTATAGCTAGTTTCTTCATTCAACAGGCATTTATTGAGCACTCCTGCTGTCAGTTTTAGGAATTCCTTATTGAATGAGATAGGCACAATGCCTTCCTACTAGTCCCTGTCTGGGGAACTCATTAACTCACTCTGTATAGAAGATGGAGTTGTGGGACACAGGACTGGAAAGATGGGCAGAGACCAGATCATGGAAGGTCTTATGTGTCAGGCTGCGGAGTCTGGGCTTTAACCCCACACCTGTTCCCCAGTCTGTTACTGCCCACATTGTACTACAGAACCAGCTCTTGATTGCGATGAACCACATCTTCAGTCAGGGTCTATGGTCATGGTGATGAGAAACAGAATGTCCAACAAAATAGCAGCTTTTCATGTTCTAGAAATTCTACAAGTCCATGGAACCATAAGAGCAAACCATAAGAGCAATGAGTGAAAACACAGTGTAAATAAACCAAAATTAAAACAAGCATTTGCCCCATCATTACCCTTCACAATGAAAAGCAATGTGGAAAACTTTCAGCAAATCTTTTGAAATTGCCATAAAAATTAAGTAAAGCCTCAAAAGAAAATGTCTTCCTGGCCAATAGAAAAACAAAAAAGGAGGGAGTTTTTAGAGTTATCATGAACTCCAAAGACCTGGCCAAATTTCTTCTAACTTTCAGGACTCTTTGTTTTTCTTTACTTAGGTTCAGATGACATTTAGACTGTTTGGGAAGATAGTTTCTTAGAAAAAGTTGAAGAGGGAAAAACAAATTCAAAAGCAAATATTTGTTAGGCACCTGCATGTTCAATGCTCCTTGCATCTGTCTTAAAACTTCACTAGGCTCAGTTTAAAGATGTTCCTAAAAGGATCTAAACCCTTGTGCAAATTTCAAGTCTATTTCTGATGATCAAGGGGCAGAATTTTTTTTTTGAAGAGAGAAAACTATTCCCTTCTGATTGGGGAAATAAAGATAAAGATGGGAATTCATATTGCTAGACTGAAAACTTAATGTGTGGTACAATTGTCTCTCTCTTCTGCCTTTTTTCAAGCTGCAAGGAAGGAAAAGTGTGGGTCTTTGAAAAGTTCTCATTCCAGTTGGTAAGCAAAAGAGACTTCAGTGCCTTCATTCCCAAATATTTCCTGGATACTGTGGTAGTCATTAGAATTCTTCACAAATATCCTTGTCCCCTTGCCTGCTGGGCTCAGGGTACATTTGAACTTCCTCACCCTCTTTGATGGTAGGTTTGGCCATGTGAGTTGCTTTGGCCAATGACATGTAAGACTCCTAGAGAAGCCACTTCTCCCTGCATTGTTGACTACAAGAGCACATGACAAGATGACACCTCTGTCATCTTGAGTCTCTGAGTTGATTTGATGAGAAAGCCTCTCAGCCAGACATAAAATTGTTGCATTAGGCCATGAGATTTGGCAATTGTTTGTTGTTCTAGCATAATGGAGCCTATGCTGACTGACACGGATTCCAGAATGTAACCAGCATGGGACTAGGTTCTGAGGATACAAAGGTGATCAGACAGCCTCCTTCCTCTCCAGAAGTTCCTATTCCAGAAGGAAAAGAGAACAGAAAACATCAGACAGCAGATAGCCACAGCTGAATAGTAAATCTAACCTCAAGGGAATTCAAAAATGAAGAAAAATTATGATACATTTCTTTCCTTTAACACATGAAAGGAAAAGACTAGAAAAAATGCTCTTACATATTTAGTTACAATTTGACATATGCTTAATTATAGTCTATGCTATTTATAGTGGAGATTATGCTTAACTGTTATAATTGAACTGTTGCATGCTAGTGGAACGCTTGATATTCTACTTGATGAATTTAAATATTTCTGTGGAAATTCTAATTCCAAGATAGCAAAAGAGAGTCATATTTTGAATCAATCCCAGCAGATAAGTGGTAGCTTCCTGGCATTTTATCTGAGAAAGATGATGATGATGTAGCCAAGCTCAGGAGGAGAGAGACATGATCTATTAGCAATGTCTGTCTAGTGTTTAACAGAGGGGAGTAGCAGTCCAGAGGCCTCTCTGAAACAGAAGACAATAATAATTTGACAGCTTATCATTTCCCACACATTGAAATGAATGAAACAGCCATGAAAACTTGCATCTATGATATAGCAAACGTATCCGGCAAATAACCAGAAGTATGTTATGTGATTTCAATCCCCACCCCATCCCCAAAATTACAACACAGCTATGTAAATAAAGCTAACACACGTGAAAAAGAAAAATATATATCACTTTTTTAAAAGATTTTTTTATTATTATTTATTTATTTCTCCCCATCCCTTCGTTGTGTGCTTGTCTTCTTTTTAGGAGGCACCAGGAACCAAACTTGGGACCTCCCATGTGGTAGGCAGGAGCTCAATCGCTTGAGCCATATCTGCTATATATCACCCTTGATTGTGCTGTCCTAACTCTAAATACCTGTGTTAGTTAGAAAGTAGGCTAAGCGTCTGAAATAAAAAGGTACCCTCAAATACAATGGCATTATTTCTTCTTCATAAAATAGGCCATGAGCCCTTCTGCCATCCTTATTATGTGGCTTAGTTTGGGACTAAGGTGGCTACTTCAAGTATCCTTGTCTGCCTGGCTGATGATAGATCCATGAAGGCTAGAAAAAGACCCTTTATCTCTGATCATAGGCATCATCTCCACTCACATCACAATGGCTTCAACTTAATCAGATTCAGGGGACTCCAGAAAATGTAATTTCTAGTTAGGCAGCCACATGCCCAGCTTAAACTTGGGAGGGTCTTTGACAAAAAGAAAGACGGAGCGAACTTGACTAGGCATAGTTAACAGTCTCCTCTATAATGATAGGAGAAGGGAGAGACCAATTTGTACTGTAGTAATCAGGACCGCTTCATGAAAGAAGGAAGAGTTTATATTGAGAACTAAAGGCAATAAAAGGCCTAACTGGATGAGAAGATGGGAAAGAGACTCAAACTAGGATTTCTTAAAATTTTTCCTTTGTTAGCATCAGGAAAAAGACATATTAACATCACGTTCCTTCAAACATGACACACTGAGAGAGGCACAACTTCACTTTGTATTCTTGCCAAAAATGCATAACATCAATCTAAACGTGAGAAAATATTCCACAAACCCAAATTGAGAGGTGCTTTACAAAATAACTGGCCCAAGCCCTTCAAAAAGTGTCAAGGTCATTGTGGTGGTTAAGTTCAGGTGTCAACATGGGTAGGTTACAGTGTCTGTCCAGTTGTTGGTCAAGCAAGCCCTGGCCTGATTGTTACTGTGAGGGTGTTTCGTGGATTTAAATCATTTAGTCAGTTGACTGCATCTATGACTGATGACATTTATGATCAACAAAGGAGATTGCCTTCAGTTGAAAGCCTTCAAGGGCAAACTGACTATTTCCACAGTCAGAAAGAAAAATGTCCATCTCTACTTCAGCCAGCCAGCTTCTCCTGGGGAATTCATTGAACATTCATCAGAATTGCCAATTTGCGGCCTGCCCTGTAGAATTCAGACTTGCTGATCCCCATGGTTGTATGAGCCAATTCTTATAATAAATCTCCTAATATATATTTTTATATCCTGTCAACTCTGTTTCTCTGGAGAAACCTGACTCATACAGTCATGAAAGACAAGATTGAAGAACTGTCACAGATTGGTGGTAATAAGGAGACTTTACTAAACTAAACACAATGTGAGACCCTAGATTGTACCCTGGACCAGAAAAAGGACATTTGTGGGAAAACTAAAGTCAAAGGAGCATTGTGGGTTAGTTACTAGTATTTTTCAATGTTAATTTGCTAGTTTTGTTCACTTTACTGTGGATGTGTAAGATGTTAGCAAGCTGGGTGAACAGTACTTGAGAACACTATTATTTCTGCAATTTTTCTTTAAATCTAAAATTATTTCAAAATGAAAAGTTGAGAGAAAAAAGTCCTTATCATGTCCTATTAACATATTTTACATAAAAGGCTTTTGAAGACCATAGAGTCAGAGATCCAGGCACTGGATCAAATAGCCATTAAACTCATTTCCATCCCTCTATTGTCTCCCCAACCCTCCAGCCAGGAATGGCCCACTTACAGTCCAGCTCTCATTAATCCATTGCCCCGCCTAGAACCCTGCAGCAACTTCCCATTCTTTGCCACATGGATTAATTCCCCACCCTCTACAATGGCCTACAAGGCCCTTTAGAGCTTAGTGCCAACCTCCACTACATTCTCAACTCCTGCCACTCCAGACATTTGCTCACCTTTCCAGCCCCACAGACCTTCTCCCGCATTTTCCAATATCCCATTTTCATTCCCACTTCCTGAATTCATTTATTATGCTGGCTACCTGGAATGCCTCCCCCCCCCCCAACTCCCTCCCTTTGCTGTCTGGTGAATTCCTATATTTCCTTAGAGACCCAGCCTATTCCCTTTGGCAGTGCTGTTTTCTAGGAGCACTACTTTTTTTTTTTTTTACAACTCTCATAGCTCTTATTATTAATAGTGTAATTCATCTATTCTTTCATGATCAGAAACATTGTACTCAAATGACAAAGATAAAAGAAGAGCCTCTGCTTCTAAGGAACTCCCGGTGCAGTTGTTGAGGCTGGTAGGTGATCCAACACTATAATAGAGTTTGATCAATGCTATGATAGAGTCAACAAACAGGAATTCCTCCAAACTGGAGAAGTCAGGAAGCTTCTCAGGGGAGATCATGCATGAATTGGGTCTTGAAGGATGAATGAGGATTCCCAGGATTCAACCTATGAATGGATAAACAAAATGTGGTATATACATACAATGGAATATTATTCAGTCATAAAAAGGAATGAAGACCTGATGTATGTGATAACATGGATGAAACTTGAGGGCATCGTGTTGAGTTAAATAAGCCAGACACAAAAGGACAAATATTGTATGATCTCACTTATATGATCTAATAATAATAAGCAAACTCATAGAGTTAGAATCTGGAATATAGGTTACCATGAAATAGATTGGGGTTGGAGAATGGAGAGCTGATGCTTATCTTATACAGAATTTCTATTTAGGCTGATCGTAAAGGTTTGGAAATGGATGGTGGTGATGATAGCACATTATTGTGAGTGTAATTAACAGCACTGAATTGTATATGTGTGTAGCAGTTTGGCATTATTTATGAATTCCAAAAATAGATATTGGATTATGCTTGTAAAGTGGTCTGTTCCTCTGGGCGTGATTAAATTATGATTAGGGCTTTGATTGGGCCACATCAGTAGGACTTTGAGTCCCCGCCCCTTGGTGGGTGGGGACTCAGAGATAAAACTACATGGCAGAGCAGAGGAGTTAGTTAGGGTTTTGATGTTGGAGTTCTGATGCTGAGTTTTGAGCTGAAGTCCCAGGAAGTAAGCACACAGAGGAGCTTGGTCGTGAGGAAGTAGAGAACACCCCAGGAAACAAGATGACCTGTTTACCTGATAATCTACAGCTGGCCTTGTGGAGAGAGGCAAAGCCTAGAGAGCCTCATAGGCTACAGACCTTGTGGAGATAGCAGAGGAGCTGAGCCCAGAGACAAGCAAGCCCCGGGAAGAGAGGAACCCAGGAAGCCGGAAGCCTTGCAGACATCGGCAGCTGTCTTGCTCCAACACATGGCAATAAACTTTGGTGAGAGAAGAAACTTATGCTTTATGGCCTGGTAACTGTGGGCTTCTACCCCAAATAAATATCCTTTGTGAAAGCCAACCAATTTCCAGTATTTTGCATCAGCCCCCCTTTGGCTGACTAATACAAGGTGGATGTGATTAAAAGGGGAAAATTTAGGTCATATATGTTACTAAAATAAAATTTAAAAGATAAAACATAGGACTGTATAACACAGTGAACCCTTTTGTAGATGATTGACTGTAGTTAATGGTACAAGACTGTTCTTTCATGAATTATAACAAATGTACTTACAGCACTAATAAAAAGTCTTAATAATAGGGTGGTACATGGGGAAAATATACCTAAGGTAAAGTATGGATGATAGTTAATAGTACTATTTTAATCATCTTTCATCAGTTTTACAAAGGTACCACACTAATGCAAAGTGCCAAAAATAGGGGGAGTATATGGGAACACTGTATTTTTACATGGTTTTTCTGTAAACCTACAACTTCTCTAATTTTTAATAGAACTCATTTCACAGGCCTGTGTATTGGGTGTTTTAAATGAGGTAATCCAAGTACATTGTTTCATACAATGCCTAGAATATGGACTCTCTCAATAAATGCTGGCTACTGCTGTTTTTTAAAAAAAGTACAATTATTAAAATTGCTGCCATCAATGGTAACAAATGTTCCACACCATTGCAGAGTGTTGGTGGTGGGGTGATGTATGGGAGTCCTGCATTTTATGCACGATTGTTCTGTAAATCCTCAACTTCTCTAATAAAATAATTTTTTAAAAAATGTATGAGGGTGGGTTGGGGGGAGATACACCAAATGTAAGATAAGGACTATAATAGTAGTAATATTTTGACAATGCTCTTTCATAATTTGTTACAAATATTTCACAACAATGCAAGGTGTTTGTGGTGATATCTGGGAGCCCTGTATGATGTCATGCATGTTTGTTTTGTAAGTTCACAACTTTTACTATACACATATTGCTTATGTATGTTCATATATGCATAATACACTTCAATAAATTGTTTTTAATATGAAAAAAAAAAGCAGAACTACAAATCGCCAATAAACATATTAAAATTTTAAAAAACAAACAACATGTGAGACAGATGACTCTTTGTGTTGACCCTAGTTACCAACAGAACAGACCAGCAAAACATCGAGACTTCAAAGCAAACCACAATGAACCACATTCTACAGCTTTCAAAATAACTACTTGGGAATGATAAAAATCATCACCATTGATAGTAAACCAAGGATATATTTATTAATATTGCTGACAGCCATGGTTCTCAAACCATGTCTCTCGGGCTGCTGCAGTGAACACCCAAAGACTTGTGAGGATGTTTTGACTTTTCAAGGGAAACAGCACTACTTGACATCTGTTGGACTGAACTACTTCCTCGAGGATGTTCACAGTTTCAACATTGGGTTGCACTACAATCCTTTCTGATGATGTCATATCTTTGCAAAACTGAGTTTTCTGCGGTTGCTGTGATAAAAGTGTACGAAAAGCTATGTGGAACAGGAAATAAAGGGGGCGGTGGTCAGCCTGATCCCAGGATTTGAGAAGGCATGCAGTGCCAACAGGCACATACATTCCATCAGGAATTGTGGCTATTCAAAAAAGAAATAAAATAGTATTTGTTCTTTCCATTTATGTTTTGATTTTTTTCAAATGGCTGCTGAGTTGTTGGGGCATAAATATCATTAAGGTGCTTGGGCGTCATAAATGAAATTATTGTGTCTTTCTTTTGGCCTAGAGTGCCATGAAAAAAATTACTGGACATTAAGGGAGCCATGAATTCAGAAAGTTTGGTACCCTCTGCCTGCACTGCTCTTGAAATGACAGTGATTTGCTCTTTTTATCTCTGCTGCTTCTGGAGGCCACTGAATACTTTGAAATCCAAGGACATGGTATAAAGCCGAATAAAAGAAACTCCTTCTATAATTAAAGAAAATTTAAAGGACCTATTTCATTACTTCCTACTTCATTGTGGGTTCTTACAACAAAATATGAGCCTGTTCTTACAGATCAAGATGCCATTAGGAGTCTCATCTAGGACCTAGCAATGGATCTAACCAAACAAATAGGTTTGCCAGTTGGGTAGCCAGGTTTGAGGTTGCTTTCAGTGACTGATCATAACACAATGAAATTTCTTTGTTATTGTTCTTCGCATCAAACTACTTGTCTCATTCAGATTTATATTCGATACTTTGACCTCATTTAGCACTTTGATCACTGTGATTTTAATCAGATAAACTCACCAGCTCTTCTCTAAAGCTACTCCTGCTGTGCAATTAAACCCGCCAATTGAATTATAAGTAAGAGTCTTTAGCCTTTAGGAGAAACCCTGGATTGGGGTTAGGGGAAGAATGAGAGACACTGAATTCACTTATTTCACCAAAAGTGAATTAAGAAAATTATTGTGTTTGTGTAAAAATAAACAACAACAAAAAATTACAACCTCAACTAAAGAGTTGATTAATAAAAATACCTGGGGCATTTGAAAGCCTTTTTTTCACAATATACAAATAAAACTTTCAACTGAAGAAAGAGTCTATGTTTTCTTAATTCTTTTAAAGCTGAAACAAATGTTCAAAAACAATAATATTTCAGAATGCACTTAACTAGGCTGGCAAAAGTAAATACAATACTTTTGCACACTGGGTGCCTCACTATTTCATAGCATTTACTTATGCAAAATAACTACTTAGGGATGATAAAAGATTATCTGATCAGTCATACCTCCAATGCATTTATGGAGAAACTGCTGTGTTCCAGACTAAAATGCCAGCAAATCTGGGACTTGGGAAAGGGCATAAATCCAAGTGGATTATGTCTCTCTCACCCAATAATGAGAATTTAAGGAATTACACTGTGCTACTAACACAATGTCCTTTGTAGATCAAAGAAAGTCATTTTCACCCTGAGAGTGAATGACACAGGGATGTGGTCAATGGCAGAAAAGACTGTTCTTCCTTGGCTTAGAGGATCAGTTCACATATCATAAGAGTGCTTTTGGGAAGCGGCTGTGGCTCAATCAGTAGGGCTCCCGTTTACCATATGGGAGGCCCTGGGTTCGGTTCCCGGGGCCTCCTGGTGAAGGCAAGCCCGCCCCCACGGCGTGGTTGGCTGACCCAGCGAGCACAAGCAGCAGGGGGGGGATAAATGAATAAATAAATAAAATCTTTAAAAAAAGAGTGCTTTTCATGATTGGCCACCACCGATGAATCGCAAGATTGTCCAACCATTTTTTCTCTCTTGCAACCACATCCTGTTTCTGAAGATTGAGGCAGTGAATTTAAGGAAAGTTTCAAAATTTAAGGTTCTCCAGCTCTCTTTTTTGTGTTCAAATTGGGTGTAATGAATACATGATACTGAGAATAGCCTTTAACCCCCTATAAAGTGGGTAAGGTAGACTATGTTATCCCAGGTTAGGGAGACCTAGTATGATTTCTTTAAATAGCAGCAGGGTTGATATAATACTCCTTATGATATCAGGAAGAAATTAGTCGGCAAATGCCCAGTTATCTCAATGAAGTTTCTCTAAAGGTACAATAGAAAATCCAACCCTGAATGACTAGAGTAAAAAAGAATTATATTGGCTCACATAGCTGAAAAGTCAATAGGAAGAGTGGTCTTCAGGGGGCATAAAGAGAGAGACATGGGGGAGCAGATGCAACAGATGTAGCTCAGTGGTTGAGTGCCTGCTTCCCATGTACGAGGTCCTGGGTTCAATCCCCAGTACCTCCTAAAAAACAAAACAAATGGAAAAAACAACTCTCATTGGGGAGCAGATGTTGCTCAGTGGTTGAGCGCCTACTTCCCATATATGAGGTCCTGGGTTCAATCCCTGGTACCTTCTAAAGAGAGAGAGAGAGAGAGAGACATGCCACGAGGACCCAGGGGCATTCCTCCATCCCTCCATCTCACCTTGACTTCTCAATGGGTGTGCTCTTGAAGTAGCAAGATGACAGCAGCCACTCCAGATCTTACATCTTTGTAGTTTGATTCTAGCCAAAAGAGCTAGTGTGTCTCTGTCAGACGTCTCAGCAGAAGTCTCACATGCTTCATCAATGCCAAATTGATCACATGCTCTTGCCTGCATTGCAATCAATCCTCATGATTTGATGATTCTGTACTTGGGAATCCATCTACTCGCTAAAGTGTATTTGCAACCACAAAATCAATACTCACAGCACTTTTTTTTTTTTTTTTTAAGATTTATTTATTTATTTATTTACTTTTATCCATTTTTAACTGCTCCCTCCCCTTCCCCCGTTTTTGCTGTTTTTGTGTCCATTCGCTGGGCAATTCTCTGTGTCTGTTTCCTGCCCTCTCTTCTCTCCTTCTCATCATTGGAGACCTCCAATGTGGGAGAGAGGTGTTCTGCCACCTGCGCCACCTTAGTTCCTGGTTTTTGGCAGGTCTCGTCTTCGCTCTCCTTTGTGTCACTCTCCTGTTACATCATCATCTTGCTGCATGGCTTGGTGAGGCCTGGCTCACCCGCTCATGGGGCCTGACAGCTCACCTGCGCATGGGGCCTGGCGGCCCGCATGCCTTCTATATATACATATTTTTTTACCGAGAGGTGCCAAGGATCGAACCCAGTACCCTCCATATGGGAGATGGACACCCAACCATTTGAGCCACATCTGCCCCCCAATACTCATAGCACTTTCGTGGTCATTCATGGACATGCACAGAATAATGAAAACTTTGCTGACATGCACATTCCCAGGTGAGGTCAAAAACGGTGATGCTCTGTGTTGTTGTTTCAAATCTCATACTATATACTATATTCATGTCCTTTTCACAATATAGTTCATGCCATGTTTTCACACTTCTGTGCTTTTTCTTGGTGATTTCACTATCTAAAATGTTCCCCAAGAAAAGTGCTGAAGAATCGTCTAGTGTTCCTAAGTGCAAGAAGTTTGTGATGTGCCTTATGGAGAAAATGCATGTGTTAGATAAGAGTCATTCAGGCATGACATACAGCACTGTTGGCCACGAGGACAACATTAACAAATCTACAATATATATTTGGTAAGGTATTTTCAAACAGAAACATGCATGAAACAAAGGTACCTATTGATTGGTTGATGAAAATATGCTCAGAGGCTCACAGAACGCTAACCCCATATTTGCCCTAGGGGCATTGGTTCAACAGCACTAATTTCGTGTTCATGGTGACTTTTTAGACCATAATAACCACGAACAACCATGAGAAGTGACTGTACCCTGGCAGGAGGAAGGCAGTGCTCTGATAAGCTTTGGCCTAAATCCCACGCTCCATTTCTGAGCCAGGAGCAAGCCCAAACCAAGGCCCTGGACTGAGAGTAAGTGAAGGAGGAATGTGTAAAAAAAAGGAGACAAGTTGGAATACAGTTACCCGGAGAGGCCCAATGGAGGAAGGGAGCCAAAGATCCACTTCAGAAATAAAACTCATCTCCTTTGCCAAGGAGGGGCATGTCATAGAAGCCACCTTCCTAGATTGTGGAGTTCTAGAAGTATCTGTAACTTAAAACAACAGCAGGGCCAGGCTTGATCAGGTATTGAAAAAATAGTGATAAGAAAAGGAGGACTGATAAGTATCTGACAACCAGTCCTCTGGAGGGGATGATTTGTAGCATCTACTGATCTCCATGATGTAAATGTTCCTACCACGGCCAATTTCAAGCTACCAACATGGCGCCACAGGCCATGGGTTTGGAAGAGATGCCCACAATTGCCTTCACAAACTTGTGTGAGCCCGTTCTGCATACAACTGGGAACAGGAATGTTCATAGAGTCTCGGAAATCTTAACATCTTACTTATGACCCCAAAGGGATCAGCAAAATCCCTCTAAACTTGTCCAAATTAAGTCAGACATAAAGATTGGGGTGAGAGGGGACAATAATAACAGAGACCTTTGTTACCTGGTCCAACAGACACATATTTTTAGCTGCTTTTGATGGAACTGTGCAGATAAATCCATCATTTGATTGGTCATATAGCCACATTAAAATAGCCTTCCTCACTCTAAATAAAATGTTGGAGGAAAACAGTAATTATGTAGCCACAATCCCCTCCGATCCCATGAACCGCTGCACAGTAAGGGCATTTCTGCACACGTATCCCCCAAGATGTTGCTTCCCCGGGTGGTCCTAGGCTCAAAGTTTTCTGGCCATAGAAGACACATCTGTTTGCTGATATTTTTCTAGACGGCTAATTACATGAACCCTATGATTTTCCACTCTGGTGAATGAACAAAAACAAGGGTTACAGTCAATACAGCAGCCCAGAACACTGCTTGTTTGTTACGAAGGAGAAAATAACCACAATGGTCGATGGTAAGGTAAAATTGTCACTAAGAAAAACATCTCAGAGGTTTAAATTTGTTCCTGAGAGTTAACTGCTCAGACAGCACACCAAGTGGAAAGTTTATGACATGTCCTTGGGTTCATTTTGTGAATAAGAATAAATTTTTTTTATTCTGGAAAACCAGCTTCCCATGGCATGCTGTGTGTCCAAAGCTTGCCTACTTGAATTAGTACCTCTGGCAAAAAAAAAAAAAAAAAAAAAAATCTTCCCTCAGTTTTGCTTTCTCTTCTGCCATATTAGAGCCAACTTTGGGGACATCAGGGTCATAAATACAAATCAGTCAAGACTGATTGGCAAAAAAGAGGCATGGAGCAAAAAAATAATCTTTTCAAGATTTACTTGCCCTTCTTCCTTCAACAAAGATACATACAGTTTGGGGTGTTGCCATAATGACACAACAGGTACATTTCAAATCCTGGAGCACCAAAATGCTGGAAAAGCATCAAAGTCTTCCCCAAGTGCCTAAAGTGTCACACAATTTGCAGTAGTTAAAGTGCAGATTCAGTAATAAGTGATATTGAGTGTATATCATAATGCTATCTGGGGAAAGATCTTGAGTTGAAATCCTTTTCATCTACTAAAGACAGGATATTAATAAGCTTCACAGTAAGTCAAACTAATATGCCCTTCCTAACTCTCCCAAAGAATTCAGACTTAATCCCCAAAATTATTCTTATTATTATTGTTATTTTATAATAGCTTACATTTACTGAGGGCTTCCTTTGGGCTAGGAACTGTACTAGTTTTTTTACAAGTTTAATTCAAAGGATCATCGAAGTATCTCCAAGCTCCTAACTACCCCATAGGTATGTTCTAATATCCTCATTTCATAGACAAAGAAACTGAGGCTTAAAAATACTCAGTGATCAAACCAATGGTCACAAAACTAGTATATAGCAGAGCCAAAGGTTGAAATTTGAGCTCTTGAACATAATGAATTTCTAAGTCAATTAGGCAAAACCACAAAGTCTATAGAAAGAGAATGGAAAGATATTTGGAAGCAATACAGCAAAAAACATGCAGACAAATTCAGCATTTGGATTTAGAATAACAATAACTAATATTTGCATAGCATGTTATGATTTGCAGAGCCTTTCTATTTATATTTGATCCTCATGGCAATTCTGGAAAACTGGAAAAAAATCAGTGATTCTTATTTTACAGAGACAAAGGCTCAGGCTATGATTTATGAAAACAGATAATTCTCCAGGACCCCCTAAAAGATGAAGAGCTTCTTAGATCATTTGCAAAGCTAAAGGGATAGTGGTAGCACAATATTGTGAATGCAATTAACAGCACTGAATGGTACACCTGAAAGTGGCTAAAATGGGAAATTTTGTGTTATGTAGGTTACCAAAATAAAACATTTTTAAATAGAGAGAGAAGAAAATGAGCTGTTACCTTTCAACTTGGTTGAAGTCCACTTTCAACTAAACTTGGAGGAGACCAATATGCTGTATATCTGATGTATACACATATTATATCTGTCTGGAAAGCCTGCACACAAAGCCATAAAAAGCACAGGACACACCCTGCTCAGTTCCTCCCATTGCAAGCCCTTGGCTATAGGAAGGCAGGTACAGAGAAACATCTAGCTCTATCACTAACTGGCTCTCACAATGAACCACTAACTGGGTAAGGCCAAAATCTGATAGCCATGAGCAGTGAGAGCTCATTTCTATTTCACAAGCTGATGAAGTCATCCTCAGCACAAGGGGAGATGACTCTGGAGCACCTATTCTTGGTCTGTGTACCATCCTCCAACTTCATTGGCCCCTTGCTCTCACCTGCGTATCCTCAGATGTTTGGTTAATTGAACCTAAACAGCAAAGGCATTTTAAACTGCACGAGGCAAGTGTTTTTGCTTAGCAATATTATTAATTTGTGAAGGCAACACCACCCATCAGACTAAAATGGATACATAAAAATGAATCCTTAAACTCCTATGTGTTTTCTATTTAGCCAATTAATTTAAAATATGCTGACATTGTTAAAATGCATCCAGAAACAATTTCCTTTTTTTTTTTTTTTTTAACAAGGATATTTAATTTTAGAAACCACAGAAAACTAAAGTCACTTATGTCAACTGTCAAATCCGTTGACCTAGGTCCAAGTTAAATCTATTACGCCCACATACATACATCCATGCAAACGCTTTCAGTGGTCAGAGACTAAGGCATACTAGATGTTTTTGTTATTGTTGTTGTTTGGGTTTATTTTATTTTATTTTCATTTTTACAAATACTTCCTTTACCTCCCTTCCCCAGCACCCACCCCATAACCTCTAATCTGCTTTCTATGTCTTCAAATTTATTTCTAGTCTTCTCTTAAAAGTGATTTCATACAATTCTTGTCCTTATTTGCTTTGCTTATTTCTTTTTTTCAATTAATTTTGAGAATTGGATGTTATAAAATAAAGTAGCATTCTAGGAACCACTCAATTTATTATAGTATGATATGGACTGATATTATATAATTCTACTCAATTAAAAAAAAAGACAATTAATTTGTCTTGATTATTTCCACTTGCTAATGTGTACACTAGGAGAATTAATGCATCTCAAATATAGTCTTACATGTACAAAAAATTATCTCAAAGAAAACAAGTCTCAATAGAATTTCATTCAGAACAGATCCTTTGTAAAAATTCAGTATTTTTTATGCTAGAGAGAAAGCAATATGTTTGTTGTGGAATTTGAAATCCCAGCTGAACTAAAAGATTAAAACTAATTCTTTGAGTCTGTTCTTGGTTCATCTTTTTCAAACTGTGAAAACTCTTCTCGGCACGCATTTTACCCACATACACATTCACAAAATACAATATGAGCATATTTATAGAGTTTAAAATTCAAGAGGAAATCAGAGAAAGAGTTGAATGGCAACATGGAGATAATCAAATGGAATAAATTCAACTTTGATTAAGTGTCCCCAACAACATGAATATGAGGGCAGAATGGTCCAGTCTTGGGTAAATCTAGGATGGAAAATAGGGCAAAGTTCCATGAACAAAATAATCTTACAAAAGTACAAAAGCCCATCCATGAAGTTTGAAAAACCTGGTAAGAGCCTTTGAATATGATCATGGTACATTGGGAAGTTACAAGTCATCTGATAAAAAGGATTATGATCAGCACAAACACAGAGTCTTTGACTCACACCGTCTATTTCATGTTCAAACATTCTACCACATCATGAGTTGTACACAAATAGACTCTATGTAGAGCTTAACATCCATCCATACTTTTAACAAACACTGTCAGGCTCACCAGTGGGCAGATAGAGAACATCCAGGGATAAATAGGTCATGTCTAACCAGGGATACATGGGCAGATAAACTAGTAATCATCACACAACATGATAATTTGCTATACGATGAGAAATGAGAGAATGGAAGAGAGAACAGTTAACTCCATCTGGGGAAGAGGGATGGCATCATAGAAGAAGGGAGCTGGGTTGTAGAAGGATGAGGATGCATTAAAGAGGGAAGTAAAAATTATCACTCTGGGATCATCCCTTGAGTGAACAGCAGAGTCATCTTAACGGCTACAGGAAATGTGGAGCCCTGTCTGTATGTTCTAGTCAAGAGCAAATGCAGGGCTGAAAAATCGGGGTGACAAATAGATTTATAGCCATGAGGGAAGAGCAATAGATTGGGATTTGGATGACAGGGTTATGGACTGTGAGGTCAGGAAAAGCAAGTACAGACAAAGTTCAAGATGATAGTCTTCTGCTTTTGGTAAAACACATGACCATTGAGACATATTGAATTCCTTGGCTATTTTAGCTTGGAAAGGATATAGAGACCTCCCTCGGCCCTCTGTTACTATTTCCCAACATCTTTTTTTTACTTTCCAACTTCTTGTTAACCACTAAAAAATATTTTCCTTAAACCTTTTAAAATTTTGAAATAATTTCAAATTTTCAGGAAAGTTGCAAGAATAATACAAAACCCATACAAAGAACTCCAACATATGTCCCCCCACATACCCAGATCCACCAATTTTGTCATTTTGCCATATTTGCTGTATCATTATCCATTATCTACCTATCTATTTATTTTCTAAGCATTTGAGATTAGGTTGTAAACATCATGCTCTTTGAACACATCCATATAGATTTCCTAAGAACAATACTCCAAAGTCTTTGGCATCTATAAACCATTTGGGCTGAATATTCCACATTTAGATCTTTGAAACAATTATAAAAGCCATTAAAGTAGATACAAAAGAGACCCTTCACACAATGTCGAGAACAATAATGAACTCTTTTTACAGGTTGTAAATTTTTCATAAATTTGGCTTTGGGATTTGCCTCCATCTCCTCACAAGTTTCTGTTAAATTGTAAGACACCATAACTAGACCCAGTAATTCCATTTGTTCACTGTTCATTATCCATGCAAATAAAAAATCTGAAACAACCAATAGTTAGGACAAATGAGAAATATCCAAATAAATTATGGTTAACCATCTGATGGAATATTATGCCACCATTTTTAAATTGTATTACATTTAAAGATATGAGTAACTGCCCATAATATTAAGAGGATAAATGTTTACCAACTATATACATCCTTTGGCCCCATTTTTGTAATATCAAAGGGGAAAAAAGATTGGACAGCAATAGGCCAGAGGTTATCAGTGATTCTCTCTGGATAGATTTTATTGTCTTCTTTATACTTTTCATCATGTTCTAATTTTTCTGCAATAAACATTTATTCATTTTATAATCAGAAAAATGCTTTTGAAATTGAATTAATTTATTAATTAGGAAAAGATATCTGCTCAGAACTCTACTTATAAAATACAACCTGGCATGCTAAAGATAAAAGTTCATTTTCTGTAATTTTGCAGTCTTCATGCTAGGTTTTGGCAATAACATTGATGAGTGCATGGTATGTGCTACTAGGGCTAAAAAACCTCCCATGCTTCTCCACGTGCTGAGGAAACTCAGCATATCTGTGATGACCAATGATAACGTTGATGAAGATGATGTTGAATACCTAGTGTCCCTAGAGTAATAGCGGAACCATTACAATCAGCAACATGAATTCCATGTATAAAAAGTTCCAATTCAGGAGCAGAGGTGGCTCAACTAATTGGGTGCCTCCCTCTCACATGGAAGGTCCTAGGTTCAGTTCCCAATGTCTCCTAAAAAATATAAGAAGACAAATCGTGAGCAGAAATCAGGGGCGGGGGGGGGGGAATAAAAAAAAAAAAAAAAACTTAAAAAAAAAAAAAAGTTCCAATTCATTGAAATGTTTTGAAATATTCTGCCTTAATTAAAGCAAGTTGAAAAACTTGGGAAGTAACCTCAGAATGCCTTTAAGTCCCTAACTTCAGTAGCCTTTTGGGAAGGCCCCAAGGGCTGGATGAAGAAAGCCTTGAATACAGAGCTAAAGACTAATGAAGTGCCACAGAGGGAATTATCTCTAAATTGGGAATTGTTCAAGAAAGGGAATTCGGGGGTAAAAAAAGAGAGAGAGGAGAGAATATAAAACCAAAAGGAGGAAGAAGAGAAGAAGAGAAAAGATTTATTATCCCAAATAATGATTACTTACCATGATGGGAAAAAAAATCAATACAAGAGAAAAAAAGTTAGAGTCAGACCTAGAAATGAAAATGACAGAAATAAGCACCAAGGGTCAGGGGAATCTAGTTTACCAAACGGAAGCATGAAAAAAAGTGGAAGTTTTTCAGAACTCTGCAAAACTTGGAATAATATCCCATGCATTTTATTTCATCCACTAGCCTTGAAAATACTTTGTCCAAAATAAAAATTACAGCCCTTGGTGACTTTTGATTGTGTTCCCTAAGCTAAGCATGATCAAAGTTGGCTTTATCCTGGGAGCTAGAACCCAAAATCGGGTTCAGCGAATGACACAAAAAGCTAAAAGCCTCCAGGCAGAAGAGGTGATTCCTGGCTCTCCACCAGAGAGGAGGTCAGACATCTGGCAGCCATAGGTGGCCCAGAGCTAGTCAGCAGAGCACAGGCAGGCCACGTGCGTGCGCTTAGAGACCTACCTCCCAAGGAGCAGGGCAATGAAATGGGGCAGAGACAAGTATCTGGACGGACCAGCTCATAGCTCAGGGGGAGTTCCAGCAGCAGCAGCAGTGCCATCATCACAAAAAGAAAAGGGCCACAGCCTTCAAATGTAAAAGAACTTCTCTGTTGTGAGAAATCCCATTTAAGATCTAAAATCTCACTAAACTGTTCACCTTGTTTTAAACAAAACATGTATTCATTGCCTTCCTCCATACACTTAGGATCTCTTTTCAAACACCAAAGGGGAACAATATAAGGTGTTTAAATGGATTTTTAAAGTATTTTAATAGTTTTTTTTTAATCTTCATTTTTGGTGATTTCACTCTCCCTGTAGCTGTTGCTCCCCATTCTCTCTCTTCTCCAAGGCTGTTATCTTCCCACCAACTTACTTACTCCCAGGCCCGATGCACTAATCCTTGTCATGACTAGCCCCAAACGCCCCCATCATCTCCATTCCAACACTCTGCTTCCTGAGAGATTCAGTGGAAGCTGCAGTAGTCATAATTGCCTGGTGCTCCATGGAGACCTGCGATATCCACACAGTCCCTTCCTCAAGCCTCTCTTCAGAGCTTAGAATCGAGAGTTTGTCATTACAAACCCTCCCTTGAATCCACTCTCATCTGCCTTGCCTCTGCCTCACCTCATCACACTCACCTGATATAGGGGTCACTGGCTCTGCCACCCTTCAAGATCGGGGCACTCATTCCCTCAGCTCCAGGAGCCTTGGCCACTGAAGACTCATAGCTCAGTTGCTCTCTGGAAATTGGTCTCGGCAAGAGGGAATTGGCCAATCCAAACTTACATCCCATCTCCAGGGACAGCCTGCTTCCAAAGACTGGCCATAGATGGTGGTACAAATGCCTGGTCCTCATTCCTTGATTCTAAACAATTCCATATGGCCACCCCAGCTTCAGAACTTCTGGAAGGATCACCTGAGGCCTTTGTTGCAAATGCTTCACAGTTTACCTTCCTCTTCCACCCCAATCCTGCTTCTACTCTCTTACAAGTGTTCTTCCCAAGAGCTCTCTCCAATAACCTCCTGCTTGTAAATCTCCTACTTAGAATCTATTTCCTGGGGAACTCAAGCTAATACATCTAGCAAGACCCCAACTCTAGCCTTATCGGGCAGAACCCCAAAAAGAGATGACGCCCTCAAAGGGGTGACCAAAGAGTTCACTGAAAGGACAGTTTACAAAGTTGCAGGGCTGAGTAGAGCAAAGAAGTTTGGTGAATTATTCAGGGAGTAGTAACAGGGTAAGCAAGAAGAAAGAGAATATTCTTTAGTTCCAAGTTTAAGTCAACCTAATGAAAAGAATGAACATTCGTGATGGTGAGGTTTTCCCTTGTTTCCCATTCCAGTACTAAGAAAAATATGTTAAATTCCAGAAATATTTACTTAGCACCTACTATGTATAAAAGAATTTGTTAGGCCCATCACACCCCAAAATAGCAGTTAATGAAAGAACACCTCAGTCTTCCAACAAAATGTTTTGGTTACATGATGCTGATTGATTTGAAAATTAAGTTTACAGAATCAACACATTCTTCTGGAATCTGGAAAACAAAGCCTTAACAATGTAATTAGCACAGTATTCACCATACAAGATTAAATTTAATCACATAGATAAAACTGTCTGGTGAGCATTTCTTTTAATCGATTAATTCATGTAAATTTATCAGACATCCAACAAAAAGAGAAAGCTCTCTCTTTCGACTTCCTTCCACCTCACCTCAAATTTGCTTTTTGTTATATTTTATACTCTTTAACCTATTCGTTCTTAATTTACAAATAAATCTTCCTATGAAGTTTATGTTAAAATTTTGGAACTTGATTTTAGAGTGAAATGATTGTATTTTTTAAAAAGGACTTTATATTTTCACAGGAGCTCTATATTTATCAAGGACCAGACCAATTCCTTTAAATGTACCGGTGCAGTCTCTAATGAGATGTCTATTGTCATAAATTTATTTTTTTCAATATCACCATTCCTGAATTCACTGCTGGAGAATGTTCATCATCTGTTCATCAGTCAACTAAACAAAATTTCTTGAGTGTTTGCCAAGTCCAGTGCTGAACCAGACACTGTAGGAATTGTCAAAGAGCTAGAAACTGTGTTGAGGAAATGGGGCGGCATTTATTGAGAGACGGTTACAGATCTGACTCTTTGAACTAGGCTGACACCAGTCAGATGCCTCTTGCCTCTCAAAGGTATCTCATTAAAAAACACAGACAGCGATGATCTCTTGTATTCATCCCCTCATTTCAAGAAAGACTATTTTAAATCTGTACCCTAGAGTAAAGACTTTAAAAGAGGCCTACCAATCTTTGCTATCTGCCAAGTTAAACAGATCTTTCAGACAGATAATGCCTTGGCATTATTTGTCTCTATTCTGAGTTTGCACATTTACTCTAGTTTTTATGCAAATTTAAAGAAGAGAGAGAAATTTGAAGTGAGATTTAAAGACAGAAAGTGAGGAAGCAGTTCACTAAAAATGCATATTACATACTAGTCCAGAAAACAAGTCTCAATAAATTTCACTGAATTGAAAACTGACCACGGTTAGAAATCAATTACAATAAGGATTTGTAGAAAAGGTGCCTAGAAAGTTTTCAAATATTTAGAAATTAAGCACAGATTTCTTAAAAACACATGCTAAAAAAGGAAGTAATCACCAAGGAAATTAGGAAATATTTCAAACTGAATAATAATGAAAACTCTGCCTGTCAAAATATGTAGGATGCAGCTAAGAGTCCTTAAAGAACAATTTATTATTTTATATGTTTCCATTAGAAAAGAAAAAAGGTTCAAAATCAACAATCTACTTTCCACTTTAAGAAGGTAGAAAAGAGGAACAAATTAAACCCAAAGTAGAAAAAATCAAATAACATAGATAAAACCAGAAATAAAAGAAATAGAAAACAAACCATAGAGAAAATCCAAAGTCAGATATTGGTCCTTTGAAAAGATTACTTTCTTAAAATGCACATATACAGTACATGTCCACTCTCATACACTTTTTATGGAAAAAAACTTACTTCAGGAATATTAGAAGACACTGAAACTTACTCTATTAAAAAATAGGAAAAGATCATATTTACTCAGACAGTAAACACAGTTTTGCTTCATATGTTCTATTGAAATGAAGTAGTCACAGAAAAAGAACTAAATCATATATATATAACATATGGGAAGTTTCCAAATATCTCATTTCTTTTTTTTAGAAAAATAAGGTTGAAAGTTGTTTTAAAATAGTAAAGGGAGCACATGTATCTCAAGTGGTTGAACACCTACTTCCCATGTACAAGGTCCCAGGTTTGATCCCCAGTACCTCCTAAAACAAACAAACAAACAAACAAACAAACAAATGTAAAAACCAACTCTCATTAAGGAGTGGATGATTGAGAGCCTGCTTCCCATGTACAAGGTCCTGGATTCATTCCCTGGTTACCTCCTAAAATAATAATAATAATAGAGAATTAGAACTGTGTGAGAGTGACACCAGAGAAAATGGCAAAGTAGGGGACTTGAAAGCCATGTATATGTCCAGGGCAGGATGTATATAAAAGACCTGAGAAGCCCATACGCTTTTTATCTCTGGCTGACCTTTAAGTTCAGAACAAGCAGAAAGTGAAGGTTAAGGCATTAGCCTTAGCATTGAAGGAGTCAATCTAAAAAGACCTGGATATTAATTTCTTTTCTTTCTTTCTTTCTTTCTTTCTTTCTTTCTTTCTTTCTTTCTTT
>JAKSZT010005416.1:2267634-2495947 GCA_026826555.1 Tolypeutes matacus | reverse complement strand
TTTCTTTCTTTCTTTCTTTCTTTCTTTCTTTCTTTCTTTCTTTCTTTCTTTCTTTCTTTCTTTCTTTTTTCCTTTGTGGGGGGTGTTTGTGTGTCTGTCTGTGTCTCCAGGCATTGAAGGAAATCATTGTTAAACCACTAGCTAAGTACTAAGCTAAAGGAAAACAGACTTCAGAGACCACACACAACAGAGAATAAAGTCTTTTAAAAATAGTTTAGAAAAGTCACTAAACAAATGAACACCTACAACCCACAGTAAACAACAAAATTTAATCCAAAGAATGGAGAGAATCTGATCTCCAAAGTTACCACATTATAACACTCAAAATATCCAATTTTCAACAACAACAACAACAAAAATAAGGCATTCAAAGTAACAAGAAGGTATGGCCCATTAACAGGAAAAATCAGAAATTAATAGAATCTATCCCTTAGGAAGCACAGACATCGGACTTACTAGACAAATACTCTAAATCAATTGCATTAAATATGCTTAAAGGTCTAAAGTAAACCATGGACAAATAACTAAACAAAACCAGAAGAGCAAGATCTCAACAAATAGAGAATATCTATAAAGGGGTAGGTAGAAATTACAAAAAGGAATCAAATAAAAATTTTGGAGCTGATGAATAGAAGAATAGAAATGAAAAATTTACTAGAGGTGTTCAACAGCAAATTTGAGCAGGCAGGAGAAGGAATCAGTGAATTTGAGAATAGGTCAAATGAAATAATCCAGTCTGAGGAGCATAAAGTGAAAACAATGAAAAAAAATTTTTTTAAAGAACTTAAGAGATATTTTAAAAAGAAGAAAGACCTCAAATCAATAACCTATATTTACACCTTAAGTGATTAGGAAAAAAAAGGTGATATAAACCCAAATCTAGCAGCTGGAAGGAAATAATAAAGATTAGAGTAAAGACAAACAAAGCAGAGAATAGAAAAACAATAGAGAAAAATCAACAAAGCTGAAAGTTGGCTCTTTGAAAATATTGAAAAAGTTGACAGGTCTTAGCTAGACTGACAAAGAATAAAAGAAAGAAGATGCAAATAAGTAAAATCAGAAAGGAAAGTAGAAACCCTGCTACTGATCTGACAGAATTTAAGAGTATTATAAGAGAATACTATGAACAATTGTATACCAACAAATCCAAAAATCTAGATGGAATGGACAAATTTCTAGAAATACACAATTTATTTAAACTGATTAGAGAAGAAATCGATCTCAACAAACCTATAACAACTAAAGAGATTGACTTAATAATCAAAAACCTCCCAACAAAGAAAAGCCAGCACCAGATGGCTTCACTGGTGAATTCTGCCTAATATTCAAAGAATTAACACCAATCCTTCTCAAATTCTCCCCAACATAGAAGCAGAAGGAACACTTCCAAACTCATTCTAAAAGGCCAGCATTTCCTGGATACCAAAGCCAGACAAAAACACCACAAGAAAAGGAAACTATAGACCAATATCCCTTATAAATATAGATGCAAAAATCCTCAACAAAATACTATCAAACTGAATTCAACAGCACATTAAAAGGATTATACACCACGACCAAGCAGAATTTAAGGACTGCAAAAGTGGTTCAACACACAAAAATCAATCAATGTGGGGAGCTGGTGTAGCTCAGTGGTTGAGTGCTGGCTTCACACATACAAGGTCAATCCCCAACCCTAGTACCTCAAAAAAAATAAAATAAAGAAAGAAATTTAATGCACCATATTAATAAAACAAAGGGGGGAAAGAGACCTTATCATCATCTCAACTAATTCATAAAAAGCATTTGACCAAAGTCAACATTCTTTCATGATAAAAACATACAACAGGAGGCAAATGTGGCTCAAATGATTGGGCGTCCATCTCCCAGATGGAGGGACTTGGGTTCAATCCCTGGAACCTCCAGTAAAATAAAGAAAAATATAGAAGGCACTTGGGCCGCCAGGCCCCACAAGCGGGCACGCCATCAGGCTGCCCATGTGGGTGCATTGCCAGGCCCCACATGCAGGCGTGCCAGGCCCCACCAAGTCATGCAGCAAGGTGATGACGTAACAGGAGAGTGACACAAGGGAGAGCCAAGACGAGACACGCTGAAAAACCAGGAACTAAGGTGGTGCAGGTGGTAGAACACCTTTCTCCCACATCAGAGGTTCCCAGGATCGAATCCCGGGGAAGACAGGAGGAGAAGGATGAGAAGGGAGGGCAGGAAACAGTCACAGAGAATTGCCCAGTGAATGGACACAGAAACAGCAAAAATGGGGCAGTGGTTTAAAAATGGATAAAAGTAAATAAATAAATAAATAAGTCTTTTTTTAATAAAACAGTTTATTAAAGTATATCATTCATACATGAACATATATAAACTATAAGTGTTCAGTAAACATCGTGATCTTACAAAGCAAACATGCATAACATCGTACAGGATTCCCACATATCACCCCCACACACAAACAACCTGCATTGTTGTGAAATATTTGTTAACAAATCATGAAAGAGCATCGTCAAAGTATTACTACCAACTATAGTCCAAATCTTCCTCCCCTATGCATTTTTTAAGGATTTATTTATTTACTTACTTTTATCTATTCCCCCCCCCCCATATTTGCTGTTTCTGTGTCCATTCTTTGGGCAACTCTCTTTGTCTGTTTCCTGCCCTCTCCTCTCATCCTTCTCCTCCTGTCTTCACTGGGATTCAATCCTCGGAATCTCCGATGTGGGAGAAAGGCGTCCTATTACCACCTGCACCACCTTAGTTCCTGGTTTTTCTGTGCGTCTCATCTTGGCTTTCCCTTGTGTCACTCTCCTGTACGTCATCAACATGGGGCATGGTGGCTCACCCATGAACGGAGCCTGATGGCTCACCTGCTCACAGGGCCTGGTGGTGCACCCATGCATGGGGCCTAGTGGCCCACGCACCTTCTATAGTTTTCTTTTTTTTTTTTTTTACCGGGATGTCCCGGGGGTCGAGCCCAGGTCCCTCCATATGGGAGATGGACGCCCAAACCACATCTGTCCCCCTGCTATATCTCTTAAAGTTGACCAAAGATACCCAAAGTTACAGTCTTTTCCCATATAGGATAGCCATATAATAAATCAGACTTAGTTTATCACCAGCATTCTAGAAACCAGACCTAGTGAGAAAAACTAGGTCTGGGGACACATGCATGGTTTCTAATATAGCGAATGTTTAGCCTACCCTGATTATCACAAAACCAGGACAACGAGAATATTCGCAATATAAAAATTCAACAAACTAGGAATAGATGGGACCTTCCCCAATGTGATAAAGACATTTGTGAAAAACCCACAGCTAACTTCATACTCAATGGTGAAGGAGCAAAAGCTTTCCCCCTAACATCAGGAACAAAAGAAGGATGCCTGCTTTTGCCCCTTCTATTCAACATTGTACTGAAAACTCTAGCCAGAACAATCAGGCAGGAATAAGAAATAAAGGTATTCAAATTGTAAAGGAAGAAGTAAAACTATCTTTAGTCACAGATGACATGATCTTATATATATAGACAATCCTAAATATTCAACAAAAAAACTACTAGATTTAATAAATTAATTCAGCAAAGTTACAGGATACAAGATCAACACATAAAAGTCAGTGGTGTTTTTATGCACCAGCAACAAACAATCCAAGAAGAAAACTAAGAAAACAATTCAATTTACAATAGAATAAAAAAGAAAAAGGCTCACTGAAAATACAAAACATTGGATATGGAGAAATTGAATCCCTCATACATTGCTGGTGAGAATATAAAATGGTAGAATTGAAAAAGAGTTTGGCAGTTCCTTAAAATGTTAAAAATGGAATTCCACAAAACCCAACAATTCGATTCCTAGGTCTATACAAAATATACATACTTATAATAGCCAAAATGTGGAAACAACCTGAGCATCCATCAACTGATGAATGGATAAACAAAATGTGGTATATCCATACAAAGGAATATTATTCTGTCATAAAAGGAAATGAAATCCTGTCACATGCTGCAACATAGATGAACATTGAAAGCATTATACTAAATGAAAGAAGCCAGGCACGTAAAGGCCAAATGGTATATGATTCCACTTTTATAAAGTATTCAAAATTGACATCCCATAGAAACAGAAAGCAGATTGGTGGTTGCCAGGAGCTTTGGAAAGGGGGGATTGGGAAGTGATTGCTTAATGGGAATGGAGTTTCCATTTGGGATAATTAAAAAGTTCCACTGGAGGACTAAGAAGGCTGAGTCTGATGAAGTAAGACTCTGCTGATACATTCCTCCTAGAAAATAAGGGTTGGAGAGAGCAGCCCTTATTGGAGAATATCACAGGGCTGACTGTACTACCCAACATTTAAAAAAAAAAAAAAAAGTTCCAGAACTAGATTGTGTGATGATTGCACAACATTGTTAATGTACTTAACATCATTGAATTGTAACTTTAAAATGGGATAAATAGTAATGTTTATGGTTGATGTATTTTACCACAATTAAAAAATAGAGAATTACTATTTCATTTCCATTTTTCTTCATCACATCTATGAAATACAGCAGTTTGAAATCGTTTGTAGGTATAGTTCAGACACTTTTCTTTCCTCCCTCTTTATGGTTATCTCTCTCTGTCTCGCTGCATCAACTAATTATTTTTTAGTGAAAAATTTCTGCACAGCTAAAATAGCTTCCAAGCCTCCATTAATGTTATACTTGCTATAAATAATCCATTCAATATATATATATTTTTTAATCTAGAATGTTTAATCCCATTAAAAGTCAATATAATGGGAGTTCTAGGAAGATGGCATCAGAGTAGGCAGGCAGGGCTCAACTCTCTCACAAAAACAACAAAGAAAGGGCAAAAAGCTCTCCAAAGGACCTGTTTCAAGGTCCAGCAGACCAGGACAGTGCTGCACAACCCCCAGGAGGACAAGGCACAGAGAGACGAAGAACCTGAAACAACAATTATGAGTTACTAAATCCCCATGGCAGCCAAGAAGGGCACACATCCCCCACCCTCAAGACATGCAGCCTAGATAAAACCTCTGGCTCACTGCAGCCAACTGAGAGGGGAACAGACACCTTCATCCTTGGGAAGAGAGAGGGTGCATTGGAGGGTGGAGAATGGTTTCTCTTCAGTGAATTTGGCCATCAGAGCCTGCACTGAATCTCAGCTCTGGCCAGGTCAGAAACACCTGCAAGCTAAAGTTGAAAGAAACACCTCCATGGAAAGGTTTGCCCATGAGCGCCATCTGCTGGCTTGCAAAAAACTTCAAGGAGAAAAACTGCTTTTAGTTTTCTCTTAGTCCTAACTTCTGGGAGAAAATCTGTGCCCCATTAGCGAGTCCCTGGCCCAATTTTGATAACTTAACCTGGGAAATTTTAAAGACTAAGTATAAGTGAACCAAAAATCAAAGAAGTGCCATGAAAAAAAAAATGACTAGGGAAGAGCAAGAAATTAGCCATCAGAGTAAATTCACCAATATATTCAGATGCCTAGACATCAGCAAAAAATTTCAAGCCATTCCAGGAAACAGGAAGAGATGGCCCAGCCAAAGGAACAAACCAAATGTCCTGATGAGATACTGGATTTAAGACAACTTGAAAATGATAATCACACAAATCTCCTGAAGCAATTCAAAACCTTGATGGAAAATAAGAGAAAAAAGATAAAGGATATTAAGAAGACACTGGGTAAGCATAAAGAACAACTTGAAAGCCTGAAAAGGAAAGTATCGGATCTTATTGGAATGAAAGACACAATTGATAAGATTAAAAATACATTAGAGGTGTGGGAGGTGGGCAACATGGGAATCCCAGTGGGTTCCGTGTAATATTTTAGGTAATCTAAGCACCTCTTAAAATATATGTATATATATATATATATAAATAACATTTTTGTAAGCAAATACACATATATGCATATATATTTATATATCATTTTGCAAATGTTTGTATGTATTGTGAGAATTTTGATTTTTACCCATAATAAAAAAAAAAAAAGAAAATAAAACCAGAAAGAAATCTAAAAAAAAAAATACATTAGAGGGGAACCAGTGTAGCTCAGTGGTTAAGTACTGGCTTCCCACATACAAGGTCCTGGGTTCAATCCCCAGCCCCAGTACCTGAAAAAAAAAAAAAAAATTAGAGGCACATAATAGCAGATTTGAATTGATAGAAGACAGAATCAGTGATATGGAAGATAGAATATCTGAACTGAAAAAGAAAGAGAAAAGAATGGAAAAAATGGACCAGGGTCTCAGGAATTGCATGACAATGCAAAATGCACAAACATAACTGTTATCAGTGTCCCAGAAGAAAAAGAGAATGGAAAAAGGGCAGAAAGAATATTTGAGGAAATAATGACTGAAAACTTCCCAAGCCTTATGAAAAAAATAAATATCAATATCCAAGAAGGACAATGCACCTCAAACAGAATAAATCTGAATAGACCTGCTCTGAGACACCTACTATTCAGAATGACAAATATTAGAGATAAAGAGTGGATTCTGAAAGCAGCAAGACAATAGAAAAGCATCACATACAAGGTAACCTCAATAAGATTAAGTGCTAACCTATCATCAGAAACCACAGAGGCAAGAAGAAAGTGGTATGATGTATTTAAGACACGGAAAGAGAAAAACTGCCAGCCAAGAATTCTGTATCCAGCAAAACTGTCCTTCAAAAATGAGGGTGAATTTAAAGTCTTCACAGACAAACAAAATCTGAGCAAATATGCTACAAAAAAGACCAAAATTACAAGAGATACTAAAGGGAGTACTGCAGCCTGAAAGGAAAAAACACAGACAATATACTTGGAAAAGAGTATAGAAATGAAGATTATTAGGAAGGGTAAATTAAAGGGTAAAAAGACCGACAATAGTACGATATGACAATGGAAAGCCAAAAGATAAAATAGACAAAGTAAGTAATAACTTTACAATAATAACATTGACTGTTAATGGCTTGAACTCCCCAATCAAAAGACATAGACTAGTAGAATGGATAAAAAAATATGAGCCATCTATGTGCTATCTACAAGAGACTCACCTCAAATGTAAGGACACAACCACGTTGAAAGTAAAACTTTGTAAAAAGATATTCCATGCAAATAGTAACCAAAAATGATCTGGGGTAGCAATACTACTATTATATGAAATATATTTTAAATGCAAACAGTTATAAGAGATGAAGGAGGTCATTATATATTAATAAAAGGGGTAATTCACTAAGAAGAAATGACAATCATAAATATTTATGCCCCTAACCTGGATGCCCCAAGATACATGAAGCACACTGGCAAAACTAAAGGGAGAAATAGATATCCCTACAATAATAGTTGGAGACTTCAATACACTACTCTCAGTATTGAATAGAACATCTGGACAGAGGAGCAATAAAGAAACAGAGTTCTTGAATAATATGATAAATGAACTACACCTAACAGACATTTGTAGAGCATTACACTCCCCAAAAAACAGGATATACATTCTTTTCAGTGCTCATGGATCCTTCTCTAGGATAGGCCATATGTTGGGTCACAAGACAGTTCTCAATACTTTTAAAAAGACGGAAAATTAAAAAGAAAAAAGAACTGAATTTGAAGATCTAATTGCTCACCTGGAGGAACTAGATAAAGAACAGCAAATTAATCCCAAATCAAGCTGAAGAAAAGAAATAATAAAGATCAGCACAGAAATAAATGAAATCAAGAACACACACAAATAAAACAAAAAACACTGCAGAACATGAACAAAACCAAAAGTTGGTTCTTCGAGAAGATCAGCAAAATTAATACACCCTTAGGTAGATGGAAGGAAAAAAGGGAGAAGATGCAAATAAATAAAATCAGAAATGAGAAAGGGTACATTACCACTGACCCCACAGAAATAAGAGCGATCATAAAAGGATACTATGAACAACTAACTGTACACCGACAAAACTATACAATATGGATGAGAAGGAAAAACTCCTAGAAACACACAAACAACCTACACTGACCCTCAAAAAAATAAAAGATCTCAACAAACCAATCACAAGTGAAAAGATAGAAACAGTCATCAAAAACCTCCCAAAGACAAAAAGCCCAGGACTAGATGGCTTCACAGATGAATTCTACCAATCATTCAAAGACAATCTAATACCAATCTTGCTCAAGCTCTCCAAAAAATTGAACAGGAACAAATGCTACCAAACTCATTGCATGAAGCCAACATCACCCTAACACCAAAACCAGATAAATATACCACAAAAAAAGAAAATTACAGACCAATATCTCTAATGAATATAGATGCAAAAATCCTCAGCAATATACTTACAAACCAAATCTAAAAGCAATTACAACAATTTTTGCATAAGGTGTGGGATAGGAGATCTCAACAAACCAATCACAAGTGGGTTTTATACCAAGTGTGCAAGGGTTTTTCAACACAAGAAAATCAATTAGTGTAATAAACCACATTAATAAATTGAAGAAGAAAAATCACACTATCCACTCAATTGATGCAGAAAAGACGTTTGACAAAATACAACATCCTTTCTTGATAAAAGCACTCCAAAAGGTAGGAATAGAAGGAAGCTTTCTCAATATGGAAAACTGCATATATGAAAAACCTACAGCTAGCATTGTACTCAATAATGAAAGACCGAAAACTTTCCTGCTGAAATCAGGAACAAGACAAGGATGCCCACTGTCATCACTGTTAGTCAATATTATGCTAGAAGTTCTAGCTAGAGCAATTAGGCTAGATAAAGAAATAAAAGGCACCCAAATAGGAAAGGAAGAAGTAAAACTTTCACTATTCGCTGATGATATAATCCTATCTATAAAATCCTGAAAAAGCTACAACAAACCTACTAGAACTAATACACAAGTTCAGCAAAGTGGGAGAATACAAGATTAATACACAAAACTCAGTAGCATTTCTATACACTACTGACGAGCAAGTTAGGAGGAAATCAGGAAAAAAAAATTCCATTTATAATAGCAACTAAAAGAATCAAATATTTAGGTATAAACTTAACCAAGGACATAAAGAACCTGTATTCAGAAAACTATAAAACATTGCTAAAAGAAACCAAAGATGACCTAAATAGATGGAAGGGCATTCCGTGTTTAGACTGGAAGACTAAATATCCTTAAGTTGTCAATTCTACCCAAACTGATTTACAGATTCAATGTAATCCCAATAAAAATCCCAACAGCCTTTTGTGCAGAAATGGAAAAGCCAATTACCAAATTTATTTGGAAGGGTAAAGGGCCCTGAATAGACAAAAATGTCTTTAAAAAAGAACAAAGTTGGAGGACTCTCATTTCCTGACTTTAAAGAATATTACCTAGGTATAGTGGTAAAAAACAGCATGATTCTGGCATAAAGCTAGACAGATTGACCAATGGAACCGAATCGAGAACTGAGAAATAGACCCTCACATCCACAGTCAGTGATTTTTAACACAGCTGTAAAGCCCTCCCAGCTGAACCAGAACAATCTATTCAACAAATGGTGCTGGGAGAACTGGATATCCATATCCAAAAGAAAGAAAGAGGACTCCTATCTCACACCTTATGCAAAAATTAACACAAAATGGATCAAGGACCTAAATATAAAAGCTACAACCACAAAACTCCTGGAAGAAAATGTAGGATAGTATCTTCATAATCTTGTGGTAGGCGGTAGTTTTTTAAAACTTACACCCAAAGCACAAGCAACAAAAGGAAAATAGATAAATGGGACCTCCTCAAAAATCAAACACTTTTTTTCTTCAAAAGACTTTGTCAAAAAAATAAGAAGGCAGCCTACTCAATGAGAGAAAACATTTGGAAACCACATACCCGATAAAGGTTTGATATCCATGTTATATAAAGAGATCATACAACTCAATGATGAAAAGATAAGGAACTCAATTTAAAACTGGGCAAAGACTTGAATAGACATTTCTCTAAATAGGAAATACAAATGGCCAAAAAGCACGTGAAAAAATGCTCAACATCACTAATATTAAGGAAACTGAAGATCAAAATGACAATGAGATAGATTTTCATATCTTATAGAATGGCCATTTTAAAAAGCAAACAAAAAAAAAAAACAAATAAAACCAAAAAACTGCAAAAGGATGTGGAGAAATGGGAACACTCCTTCATTTCTGGTGGGAATGTAGAATGGTGCAGCCTCTGTGGAAGACAGTTCGGCAGTACCTCAATATAATATAGTGGACCGGGTGTAGCTCAGTGTTGAATTCCTGCTTCACATGTATGGGTCCCAGGTTCAGTCCCCCATACCTCCTTAAAAAAAAAAAAAGGTAAAAGAAACTGAATATAATATAACATAGTGATTTCAGTGGTAAATGAAGATTGTGGTTAATAGTATAAATATAAGAGTGCTTTTCTTTTACAAAGTGCTAAGAATATAGTGATACAAAGGAAAATCACAGCTAATGTAACTTATGGATGACAGTTTACAGTTATATCGTAATATTTTGTAGCACTGGCAAGAAGATATTTTAATATTAAGGAACAACAATAGGGGGTATAAGGGAGTATGGGATTTTTCCTTTTGGAGTAATGAAAACATTCTAAAATTGACTGAGCACAACTCTGTGATGAAAATGAGAGTCATTGGGTGTACACTTTGAATGGATTGTACAAAGCATGGGACTGTATAACAAACGGAATCCGGTGGTGGGTGATGAACTGTGATTGACAGGGCAAACATGAGAATGTTTCCTCCTGAATGATAACAAATATATAATAGGGTATGAAAAATTGGGTGGGTTGGGGAGAAAATACACCAAATGTAAGACATTGGCTAGAGTTAGTAGTAATATTTTGATGATACTCTTTCATAGTTTGTAACAAATGTTTCACAACAATGCATGGTGTTGATGGTGGGGAGAGTATGGGAGCCCTGTATGGTGATATGCATGTTTGTTTTGCAAATTCACAACTTTTACTATACATTTATAGTTTATGTATGTTCACGAATGAATGATATACTTCAATAAAATTTTATTAATAAAAAGTCAATATAATGGGATACTGCCTATATTCATTCCTGGAAACACAAGATCTTGGTATACTCAGGGGCTTTCCAAAAGTCCAACTTAATGGTAGGTGAAATGGCAACTGGAAGCTCCACGCAAAGGAATTGCAGCCACAGTGACTGGGTGGGTACCCTATGTGAGCAGAATCTCCTGGACTGTGGCCCAAAAAGCAGAGAGGGGTCGGGGACAAGAGTTCCAGGAAGAACAGGCATGGTATCAATCAACTTTGGAGATCTGGGCTCACCCTGTGCTCCTTCTCTCTCAGCTACAAGGCCTAGTGCAGATAATAAACCTGGAAGAAGGCAGTAAAGAGAGAAAACCTTTGGAGCTGGAGAACTTCAAAAACAAGTTTCAAGGCAAAGGTAAGACTTGAGCTGGCCTTTGAATGGGCTCTATAAGAACAAGAACATCCAGGTGCTGGCCAGTAACTCCAAATATAGGACCAAGAAATGATTCACTAGGAGGTTTTGTCAAGTTGCCAGTTTGCATGAGCTAGGAGAAACATGAATTTACTTAAAGCTAGGCACAATAAATTTCCTTTTACATTTGTTTATCCCATCAACAAATATTTATTGAAGATCTACATGTGCCAGTCCCTGAGTTAGGCATGGAGATAATTCAGACAAGCTTTCAGGAAGTTTCTGTTCTCATGGTGGAGGCAAACAACAAGAAAAGAAAGCAGATTAAAAAGATAATTTCAGAGAACAATCTTGCTATAAAGAACACAAGCGGGGTGGGGTCATGGAGAGTGGGGTGATTTTAGGTAAGGTGGTCAAAGCAGGTCCCTGAGACAGGGCTGACTTCATTGTCATATGACTAGTTCAGTCACACAGGGCCTTCCGCTTGCAAGGGGCCCCATGCTTGGAGTTTAATGCTCTTGTAGTTGCCGTGTTGAGTTTTTGTTTTGTTTTTTTTGTTTGTTTGTTTTTTTCTTTATTTTTAAAGAAGGTTTAGATTACATAAATGTTACATTGAAAAATATAGGGGATTCCCATATGCCTCACCCCCTCCCCCTCCCACACTTTCCCCCTTTAACAACATCTTTCATTAGTGTGGTACATTTGTTACAATTGATGAACACATACTGAAGGACTGCTACTAAGCATGGTCTATAGTTTACATTACAGCACTGCACAATTTTATAGGTTTTGACAAAATGTATATTGGCCTGTATCCATCATTGCTATGTCATGCAGGACAATTCCAATGTCCCAAAAATACCCCATGTTACACCTATTCTTCCCTCTCCCTCCCCTCAGACCCTCTGGTGACCACTGTCTTTATAGCAATGTTACAAGTTCTTCCATTACTAGAATAATAATAAGTCTACTTTATTATTATTTGGTCCATAGTTGCATTCCCACCTTACGTTTGTTTGTTCCTCAATCTTGAGGATTTGGGGATGGTGATGCCCACTCTGCTTCCGATTGAGAGGGGGCTTAGATCCCATGGGTCAGATGGGTGGAGTTGTCTTGCCTGCAGTTTTAGATATGTTTTTTTTGGGATGGGCATTGTCCATCATCATCCTTTTGTTAGTTGCCCTGGGAGAGTCCAATGAACTGGAGAGTAGGTGTGGGCTGCAACTCTGCTGAGATTCAGGGCTCAACCAGCATATGAACAGCCGGAAGATTTAAGTCTCTGAGACACAGGTTTAATGGATATAGTGCTAATCATAGGTTCGCACTTGGAGTTTAATGCTCTGTAGTTGGGGAGTTAAGAATCCTGATGATTTTGTCTTTGAATTTGTGGCTTGTAAGTGAAGTCTGATGGGACAATGGAGCATGCACTGGGTGTCTCCAGAAAGTTCTTGGTGATCCACTCCCCTGCCTCTGCTCAGCAGCTACTGTTGCCTTCTGCACCCCGTTGAGTATTGGGCATGAGTACAGGGAGGTTCAGGATTGGGCATGACCCCCAGGAGCTTGTGGAGGATCTACACTTGCCCCACAAGTATCCCTGTGCCCAAGGCAGCATGACTTAAATAACAATTTTTTTTAAAAAAACCATTATGATCAAGAAAAAGAGTTCAGAAGAAAGAAACAAGCTTCTTTCCTGCTTTTTTAAACAAGGAGACTTCATTTCGGAAATGAAAGAGGGAAGTAAGGGGAGGAACACAATTGCTGCCCACTTCTCTCCCCAACTTGATCTACAAACTTCTGGAGGAGCCCAAATATCTGAACTCTAGTGACTTCCAGTTCAGCTCCTGAAGCTGGGGATTCCATATTTGACTCCCAAGCCCACCTTCGTGCTAGGGGCTTCTCTGGTCTTCCACATTTGTCATTCCATCATGCCCACTAATGGAGTAGCCCGTGTCTCTGCTGGGAGCTGCTGCACAGGCCATGCAGCTTGCCCCAGGTTTATGTTCCAGACTCACAGGCCCTCTTTCCCTTGTCAGACAAGTCACCGGCCACCTTGTCCTGGCCGGGCCCTCTGACCGCTTCTCCTCCCCGCCACACCCAAACAATTCTGCTTCCCTCTCAAAACTCTGCAGAGAGAGCCCTGCCTCAGAGCCTTAGCCCAGACCCCAGGCTAGCTTAGGTCTCTCCAGTATTGGCCCACTTATCCTGTAGCAGTTGTACACCTTCTTGGGTGCTCATTGCATTTGCATCTGTATCTCTGACTGCACTGGCAGGTCCTTGAAAGCAGGAGCAGGTCTCTTTTGCCTACATTCATTGCTTTGGCACCCAGGACAGGGCCTAGGACAGGGAAGGCTGTCAGCCATGAAGGGTTAGGGGAGCAGCGAATCCTGCTGGAAGCAGCTGATGACGTTTTAGCTGGCTCCTTGGAAATGCAAGGACAGATGTGAGGAAAGAAGAGGCCCTGATGAATAAAGATTCACCCAAGTGTGAAGGCAGAGAGGGAAGAAATAAATGGGAAGAGACCTTCCTTATTGCCTGCAAGGCCCTGGGCTGGGAAAGGTGCCCAGTAGCGTGGCAGAGCCCTGCCCACAGGGGCACTCACTCACACCTGCCCTCTTTCCATCACCCCCCCACACCCAGGCTTTTCAGACCTTCTCACAAGTGTTCTGTATCATCCCAGTCACTCTGTAGAAAAGAGTGAACCAAGTTTCTACTCTGAACATTTGGAGTTAAATCCAATGCCCAGGTCTAGTCTGAAAAAGGTTCACCAGGAAGTGGCCTTTAAGTATCACATCACTCTAGTAAGAAGATAAATGAAGATAAAAAAGCCAGTGTTTGGTAGACAGCCTCTGGGTAGAATTCCAGTGATACCTACTTCCTAGTATTCACGCCCTTTTGCAATACCCTCCCCTTGAATGTGGGCTGGACTTATTGACTTGCCTTTTAAAAAAATAAAATATTGCAGAGTGGATGTAGCGCATTCGTTGAGCGCCTGCTTAGCATGTAGGAGGCCCCGGGTTCAATTCCTGGTACCGCCTAAAAAATTTAAAATAAAAAAAATAAAATACTGCAGGAATGATGGATACCAGTGTGAGATTAGGTTATAAAAAGATTGAATTTTCCACCCTGGGCTCTGTCTTGGTTTCCCTAGGAAAAGCCAGCTGCCAAGTTGTGAGTCAGCAACCCCTTGGAGAGGCCCACATGGCGAGGGAAAGAGGCTTGACAACAACCTCACAAGTAACCACCAGTCGAGCCTTCAGATGAGCCAGCAGCTTGACTGCAACCTCATTGAGAGACTTGGAAGCAGAGTCCCCTCCCCAACCCCGGACAAAGCCACACCTAGATCCCCAACCTACAGAAACAGTGAGACAAGAAACGCTTGCTGGGCTAAACTGCTATGTTTTTGGTGCGATTTATTACACAACAAGATAAATAATACACACAGTTACACCCAGTTTCTCAGCTCTTCATCTATGCTGAGATTTGATACTTGAGCACCAACAATATGCTAGACACATTGGCACATGGCACAGTATTAGCTTGCATTCCTGCCCAGCGGGGCTTAATAAAAAACAAAAACAAGAAAGGGCTTGCTGAAAAGGTTTTTATAGCACTGGTTATTTGAGCAACATTTAGAAATCCATGATCATTACCAATATCCTTTCCTTAAAAAGACACTCATGGGGGAAAAAAAGGAATTGGAGAGATTTTATTTCTTTTTTTAAAAAATGTATTGACGCATGTGTCTGCAATATGTAATGCCTAGTTAGCTCAGCTGGTTCTTTCTCAACCCACATTCACAAACTGTGAATTATCCATTTCAAGGATCTTTGAAAATTTCCCTCCCTCCCTCCCTCCCTCCCTCCCTTCCTTCCTTCCTTCCCTCCTGCCTTCCTGCCTTCCTGCCTTCCTCCTCTCCTTCCTTCCTTCCTCTCCCTCTTCCTTCCTTCTTTGCCTCCTATTATAGGTGATGCATCAGTAGCCTTTTGTCCATTGAATCATGACCCTAAATTATAGCAGCCTTCAACCTACCTTTTTAATTAAGGCTTTGCTCACTCCTGACTCATATATAGAAAATGTTTAATACAAGCAAGAATACCTCTCCCAAATTGTGCTTGTAACTTAGTACTAACCCAGCTCTGCAGCTTATGAATTAAGTTTCCTAAAATAGTCCTTCTCAGACTTTATTTTTATGAATCACTTGGGGCTCTTGTTGAAATGTAGGCTCTGATGCGGTAGCACTGGGGAAGGCCTGAGATGTTGCTTCCAACAAGCCTCCAGCCCGTGCCGAAGCTGCTGGTTCCTGGGCCATACTTGAAGGAACGAGACCTTAGATGGAGTCGCTTCTTATGTCAGGGCCCGAGTATCCGCAACTGCGAAGTGAAAGGGCTGGACTCGTTGACCTCTTTAATTCTATGAACTCATGATCTTTCCCTCAAATCCACCCTTCTTGCTTCTCCCCTGTGTTCCCCATTAAAACGTGTGGCGCCACACCGTCCAGCCCCATTTTCCTATAAAAATGCGCATGTTGTCCTTGACACTAGCCTCTCCCTCCCCACCACCCCCACATCTGCTCTATTTCCAAGGCCTGTCGTTTTTCCATCCTCAAGCTCTCTTAACTCTTTCCATCTCCCTCCACCTCCACTTCCCCTGCAGTCCAAGCTGTCATGGCCTCCCACCTAGACGGCTGCACTCATCTCCTCACCTTTCTCCCCAGTGTCACCAGGCCAGGGCAACCAGAGGGATCTTTGACAAGGTACATTGGACAGTGCCGTGTCCCTGCTTAAACCCTGCAAGAACTCCTCACCGTGGCCAGCGTGCACTTCTGGCAAACGCACAAGAGTTCTTCAGCCTTGGAGGTCTTCACGTGGGCACTCTCCTTGGCCTGAAAGTGCTGCTCCTCACCGTCAATTCCTTGCATGTGGCTTGTCCGGGAAAACGTTGCCTAACTCCCAGAGTGGGTTAGGTATCTCGATGATTTTTCAGGGCACTGTGTTTTGCCTTCATAGCATGTATTGCCATTACTAATTCAATTTCGTGTGCATGCCTGGTTTATGTCTGGGCTGAGCTCCATGGTCGTTCTTGGTCACCAGGGTATCTTCAGCATCTAGCACAGGGCTGGGCGCCGGCAGGCACACAGTCAAGGTTTTTGGAGTGAGTGAATGTTTTCCCACCCACATTCAGAATTCCTCGTGGACTTCTCTGCATTGTACCTACTGGGTTATTATGGAAACTATTGATGTTGGCCTCTCAGAAGTCTCTAACATTCCCTTGTTGCTGTAAAATTATTGTAGCAATTTCCTTGCTAAGAAGACTGTGTCTTCTGTGTCTAAGTGTGATAATAATTAGTGGGTGAATGCAAGGGATGTACGGCTCGGATACTGAAGTACCAAATAATTGACACTGGAATGCTAAGTATTGGCACGAACAGCACGTGGGGAACAAGTGGTTCCCAGGCCTCCTCAGACAGAATTTAATTTGCTTCTGCATTAAAACAAAAAACAAAAAACAATCAATCAAAGAAGAAAATTCTTGTCTATCAAAACCTGGGCCAGTCACAGGAACAGACAAAATTCATGGCTGGGGAGGATCTATCCAATGGGTACAAGTGAAGGCCTGTTAAGCCCTTTAACCGCAATGCCTTCTCAGTCCCCTGAATTCCATGAGAAGAAAGGTGTTTCTTTAGAACTTAGAGAGCCTTGTTAAAATCCAAATGAGCTGGATATCTGAGCCATCCAAAATTAGAGAAAGACCCTGTTCACAAATCAGGGTAGATATGCAACTACAGATTAGATAGGTGCATTTTCCTAGAGCATCAGTTTTTCCCGTGATAACTAACTTTGATATATTCTTATTTCAAGCCAAATACAGAGATGTTATAGAAGAGTTGCAAGATTTTCATGACTCTTCAAAACTGAAAGGAGAGATTCAAGGAAATGACTTGCAGAAGGCAGTCCCCGGGAGAACTAATGCAGTCCTATTGGATTAAGGATTCCTCTTTGGAACATTTGCGAAGCACAGAAGCGTGTTCTCTAACCAAGCCAGGCAGCCTGGTGGCCTGTGCTTGCAGGGAGTCTGTGTGCCACATACTGCCTTCATTCAGAGAAGAACTTGGTCCACCAAGTTCCCAGGACACCACTGCCCAAGACAAAGTCTATATTTCCCAGCCTCCTTTGCACCTAAGGGTAGCCCTGGGACGAAATTCTGGCCAACGTGATGTAGGCTTAAATGAGACAAGGCAATTTCTGGAACTTTCCCTAGAAGACAACTGGCATGTACCCTTTCCTGCCTGTCCTTCTTTTCCCTCTGCCTTCTTTCTTGCTCACTTGAGATGGCTGAAGCTGAAACAACCAGAAATTGCAATGGAAACTAAACGCAGTGGATGAATAAGATGGACAGGGCTGGCTCCACGTGGACATGGTGGGGCAGGGCTTCCATGCAGCCTTGGATAGTATGCCCCAGACTTCTGCAGAAAAGAGAGATTGAAAAATACCGTTTAAGGCACTGTTCCTAGGAGTCTCAGTTACTTGTAAACCTAAACCTCACTAATACAAATGGTAAAGTATTTTTGAAATACAATGCATCATCCTACCTGGGACACTTGGGAAACAAGGGATCAAACAATTTATTTTTTTTTTTTGATGATTTATTAACTAGCAAATTGGTTTTATTATTGATGGACCTAAAAAATAGCTCAATTCAGACAATATTTTTAAAAATAAACTTTCTAAAACATATAAATAACATAGTTGGGTATTACAAAGCAAAATTTGAAAGAAAATTTCTTTTTATCAATTATTTGCATTTTTAAAATTAACATTGGCAGAATTACTGTACTTGGTGTATATCACTTACTTTAATCAGTTTCTTGCCTATATATGTATCAAATACCATGGAACTAATAACTTTTGTTCAAATTAGTCTTACTATTCCCTTTTTTTTTTTTTTTTTTTTTTTTTTTTTGTGCTGCCAGGGGCCAGGAATTAAACCCGGGACCTCATATGTGGGAAGCCGGCACTCAACCACTGAGCCACATTGGCTTCCCTGAGTTGGTTTTTTCATTTGTTTTGCTTGTTGTCTGTTTTCTTTAGGAGGCACTGGGGACTGAACCTGGGACCTCCAGCGTGGGAAGCAGGTGCTCAACTGCTTGAGCCATACCTGCTCCCCATTATTACCATTTTTTAATTTTTATTCTCTTATAAAATTACCTACAATCTTCTTCAAAGTCACATTTATGTTTAACAAATTTAAACTATTGACACCTTCAAGTCTTCTCATTAAACCATAATATTTTAATTGAGAAAAAGCTTCTCTACAGGTACACAAATTCTTCTAACTAGAGAATATTCTCAATTCTAATTTTGTGAATTCATATGTACAAATATCTCTATCCAAATATCCACATTTTTATAGTTTCTGTCTTTTTAACCTCCATCCAAAGTACTTTTATAAGGCCAAACTTTTTTAATAGGCCAAAAATAGATGCAGCAAAAATATAGGGTTTTAAATTATCATTTCATTAAGGCTCAGAACAAGAATTTATCCAATTAAAAATAGAAATATCTTCAAAAGATCCTGCCCACAACTCAAAATTTTTGAAATACAACTGAAAATTTTCAAAATTAAATCTTCTACATCATTTGCACCCTTACCATCTAATTTATTCAGTTCCTTGTTTTTGTAAGAATACGTTATAGAGCCCTCCAATTTTAAGTTTTGTTTTTAATACTTGTAGTTTTCTAGAAACTTCAAAAGCTGAAGTGTTTTGTGTTCTATTCTTTAAATGCTTTTATTACGGAATTCCAACTGATTTTGAACAAACAGCACCCAAACTTAGGAAGACGCATTTCAAAAATATCCACTTCCATTGTTAGACACAAGTTGATTTGCAAAGCAGTTCGGCAAAGGCTCAAACATTTCTAAATTCCAATTGATAGTGGGCAGCAAGGCAAGAACATTCAGATTGCCATATTTTTTCTTTTTTTATTCAACATAAACTTTATTTTAAAAATTATAGTTTAGTGACTCAAATTGTATACATATTTCTGATTGCAATTTTGAAAATTAAGCCTTTTATTTTGATTGGTAGAATATTTCAGTTTGTTTGCTTGCAATTATAAATTATGTATGCACCACAACCAATCCCAGGATTTTTCTGTTCCACAGATGTCTTAATTTAGCAAGAACATTGTTTTGGCCACAATACTAATCTCCATCAAAATTTCTATTCATATTATCACTGCAAAAGCAATACTTTTATCCTCATTGTAGAAATTTTGAACTGAATTTACAATAGCTTTGTACTAATGTTGGATGATTCATCTCAGAATGAACTTCAAAAGTTTTATTTTGATCCAATAAATTGGGTAGAAAAATAATTATGAACTGTTCTTCTTCTTCCTTTCTTTCTTCCAATAGAACTTTATGAAGGTATAATTTAAATATAGTAAAGTGCCTAAATCTTGATGAATTTTACATGTCTTTTACATGTATTTACGCCCTCTCCAAGAGAGTTCCTTCTGTAAACGCACATGGGAGTTATGTGAATGAGAGAATTTTGATCATGGCTCTTAACGAGCTCTGAATATATTAAAGCTCAAAGAACCAAATTTATTTCATTACAAGAATCACTTCTCTTTTAACATTCAGCATCAGATTTCATTTAATGGCCGAAACTGTATCTGCTAACATGTTTTTGTTTAAACCGTGGCGTGGTAAATAATGCCCAATTCACTTTAATCAATCAATGTTGTCCAGCAACTAGGAGATCACCACACCCAGATACCTTCCATTCTCTTGCCCTTGAATTTGTCTCAAATAGGGCGACTTGGAACCAGGGATGAGGGAAATTTTCTTCGCTTTCCAGCAGACCTTTCTAAGCTTCTGTATATTTTTGTAACGAGAGACACCGAGACATGAGCCCACAAACCAAAAGTTACACCCTACGGTCTGAAAGGTTTGGACAGACACTAGTATTTCTGGAAGACAAAGAGAATACGCAAACTTGAGAATGTGGGAATGGATGTTTGCCCAAAAAATAAGGCAAGTTTTTAAAGCACGTATGCAGACCACGATATAAAATCATTTAAAATTTGCCAATAAGGATACATATCAGACATGGAGCTTGGACTATAATAAAGAGACTCAGGAAGATGCAGAAGATGCCTACAAGAGTCATACTTCCATGGATAAGCAAAACAAGCATAAAAACAAAAGTCCAACAGTCATTTTCCCTATATGCCATATCCTGGTAGAATACCCACCTCTTAAGAGGAAACCTCTGTGACCACATAAGAAAAAAAATTTTTTTTTAATTTCATGCCAGGTTTTAAATGAGTCCAAACTAAAACAAAGATTTTATGACTCTCTCCGTCTGCCATACGGATTTCCGCCTCTAGCAATGCCAGGAATCCTTGTGGCTACGTTAGATGTTCAAACCATTTCTAAAGAAGAATGAGAGTGCACCATGTCAGAAACTGTGCTCCAGAAAGGTAACTGTGGTCCCCACTTTGGACGCTGGCCAGAAGACTTCTTGGCAGTGAAGCAAGGAGTTTTAGAAATTTCACAATTGCTTAAACTTTCCCGTGCAATTTAAGAAAAGTGTTTGCAGTGGCAAGGAGGTACCAAAGAGTTGCAAATGCAGATGGGAATATTTTCTCCAGATAGTTGTATATTATGCTGAAAGCAAAAACTAAAACCCAATAAAGTGCTGCTTTTATTGACCAGAGGTTCAGGAAGGCACTGATCCCATTCTAAGGATGATCAGGATGTTGGCTAAGAGGGAGGCGAAGAATAAAATGAACGCAAAATCTGAAGAACAGACTTATTAATATCCAGCTTAATTGGCTTAGGACATTCAATGTGAAAAAAAGGTCTGTGCTCTGTGTCTGTTGTGATTGTCTTTAAGACAAGTAGTGACTGGATTATGTCTCTGAATCTGTGAGCAGTCAAGAATACAGCGAGAATGCATTTGGATGGAGATATAAGGAGAGAAGAAAAGAAGTGAGATGGTAGAATCAGCTGCCAGGCAGAGGGAGGAAATACTTACCAGCGAAGGGGACATTCAGCGATCTAAAGAGCTACTAGAAATCTACTACCAGGGTCCAGTACTGTGACTGGAAAGGAAGTGGGTATATATATGAATGAATATCTTGTTTGGTTAAAAGTAAGGTTTATTTAAAAACTTAAAAGTGCGTGCAAAAATTGGTGAGAACCAAATAAGGTCTGTATCCAAGTTAATAGAATTGTACCAGTGTCAATATCCAGGTTTTGACAATGTACTACAATTTATGGTTATGTAAGATACATTATCCTTGGGGAAGTATGGGAACTCTCTGCACTATTTTTTTTTTCCAGCTTCTTGTGATCTTAAACTACTTCAAAATAAACATTTATTATAATAATAAGTAAAGTATAATGTACATGCTGGACATGGCCTTGCTAAAAATTTCGTTTCCCAAAAAACAAAGTTGCGACAAGAGGAACTAACTCTTAGTATGTACTGATTGTGATGAGCAAGAGAGGATGGTTTGATAAGTGACGAGAACCTGGGAGAAAAGACCATATCATTTTAGAGTTCAGTTGATATGGAGGTGGGATGGAGTTGCAGAGGTATATATACCAAATTTGACTCTCATATACATCCCCAGGCTTAATTTTTCTAAAACGCAGTCAAGTGAATATTATTTTCCCTATTTAGTGGATAAAGAAATAGAACCATGGAGAGAAAATGGGCAGATTTCACTGTATTAGACTTTAAAAAGAAGAACTGTTCCAAGGAATGGAAAATTCTCAACAGCAAGATTCTCACTCTGCAACTGCAAATGATCCTAACAAGAAAGATGGGGAGGAAGGGATACCCAAAGAAACCAATGGGAATCTGTTCAGGGTTTTAAAGAACAATAAAAATATGGTAAGAAAGGAAGAATTTAACAGGGTGGTGGTTTTCAAACACTTTTAGCCTAGGAATCCCTTCTGCAAAGGAGTGTTAAAGGAAACTCATTATACAAAACAAATTAGAGCTTAGCTGCTCTGGTAGAAGGGAAGTCTGGGTCCTGCATCCTCTTAGTCTCTCAGCAGGGACCACCACACTTTCCAAAACCCATTTCCTTTTCCTCCTTGGCACATGGCTAGACTACATTTCCCAGCTTAGCTTGCAGTTAAATGTAGCCATGCAATTGCATTCTAGCTGATGGAGGTGACTGTGCCACTTCCAAGCCTGGCCTGCAAAAACTTCCCTCCAGATTATTGTCCCTTTACAACTAATTAGGGTGGTACCATCCATGGTGACCTTGAAAGCCACATGTTGAAGATGTCTGAGCCTCCATCAGCCTGGACCCAGAACCCTAAGTGGAGGAAAGCTGCCCCATTGATATATTGGCCAGCCCAGGACCTTCATGTGCGTGAGAAACAGACTTCCACATTGTTGCCATCACAGGTGGAGATGGGAAGATACCTTTCCACAGGGCAGGACCACTTGGTCATGCAAACATAAGGCCCTAGGAGGGAGAGTGGCATGGCCTTTGCGGCCTGGCAGAGGCTATCTTCTCTCTCAGGCTTTGCGGAGCTGAGCAAGATTGATAAAGTTGTACGGGAGGCCAGGGAACTTGCTGTTGGGAAAGAGATGAGGGACTCAGCTCTTCCCTTTAGTGATTCGATATGTGGTGAGGACTTTACAGGATTCAGTGAATTCTGGCTGGTATCTGCTGGCAGGCAAAGCACCAAGGGCCTCAGGGCAGAACCCACCGTGAGGTGGGTGTGGATGCTGACTGGTCTCACACCATGATCTGGAGATCTTAAATGTGGGGACTTTTCCTGAGCCAAAATGCGGCGGAGCCTGGAATGCCTACTGACCCAGCCATCCTGAGATGAGCAGATGACTTTAGGACAGCGCCTAGCTTGGAAGTGGGAACCCAAGGCCTCTTGGAAGACTGAGAAGAACACAGTACTTCAAAGATAAGGTTGCCCTCTACCATGGAAACAATGGACTAGCAAAAGCATCATCACAGCAGTGCACAAAGGCAATTGACATGTGCGGGAACAACTCGCACTAGGGAGTAAAACATTCTCCAATGGTGTCTACACCAAATAATAACACCTTTGAACTATGTAAGATCCTGGGAACCTTGAAAAAGTGGTGCAGAGTGGGAAGGGGGGAGAAGGTGGGTGAATGTTCCAGAGGAACTGGAGGCTCTGCTAATTAATATTCATGTGTCTCTGAAAAAATAGTCATCTGTAAGCCTACATCTCCAAGCTTATACAGTGGCTCATACCAGCTTCCCTTGGAAAACACATCTAGGAATGGGTAGGCCCATTATCACAACCTATAATATGTTGACAGATGATGTATTAGTCTGCCAAAGGGTTGCTGATGCAAAGTACCAGAGAGCTATTGGCTTTTATAAAGGGTATTGATTTGGGGTAGAAGCTTACGGTTACAAGTCACTAAAGAGTCCAACTCAAGGTTGCTTTATCACTAAAGTCAGTTGCTACGTGTTGAAGCAAGATAGTCACTGACCTCTGCCTGGTCTCTCCTTCCTGGGCATCCTCTTTCCCTTAAGGCTCCAAGGGCCCAGCTTCTTCTCCAACTCAGCTGTAAACCATCAGGTGAATGGCTCATCTCTCCCCAGGGCTTCAGAATCAAGCATGATAAAGCTCTCTTTTTTCCGTATTCTTGAGTCAGCATCCATTTATATTGGACCACCAAGGAGGCAGGCACTCAACCTGAGCCATACCTTACTGATGTGGTCGAATAAAAACCCTAATCTTAACAGGTAATTTAATCAAGGGCCCTCAAATGAATCCAATATAATCAAAATGGTGTCACACTCAGAAGAGTAGATTAGTTTACAAACATAATCTTTCTCTTTCTGGGATTCATAAAATAATCTCAAACTGCCACAGATGGCAGAAGACAAAAAGGGAGTTTACATCTTCTTTGTCAAAGATATCACCACTTAAGCCAAAAAAATATAAAATAAGTATTGGTAAGAGGGAATTGAAACCCAAAATAGATAAAGAGTGTAAGAAAATGACAAGGGTTCTAAATGAAGTCTCATCTTCTGATCTGGACAAACCATACTTCAGGCTACTGGCAGAACCAAGTCCTTGCTGTGACCTTGGAGGATTACGGATACCAGGAAAAGGGCCAAAAGACAAGAAGACAATTTTCAAAAAGAGGAACAAGACAGGTTCTGAAAAACATATGATTTCAATCTTGGGCAAGTTACATGAATAAATTATGTAAAGACTAGGGTGATTGCTATGAGCTTTGAAAGGTCACTGAGAACAAGCCATATCAGATTAACTTCATTTCCTTTTTGGAAATGATTGTTAGGCTTGTAGTTTAGGGAAATGTGGTGGACATAGAAAGTGCTGATATGGGAAAAACATTTGACAAAATTGTAATAAAATATGGGCAAGATGGATGAATGGGGATAAGATGGGTGGGTTGATGTATGACTAAATAAACTAATTGATTCAGTTCGTTGGTGATGTATCATAACACCCAGACTTTGGCAATGTCCTGTTTGACTTTTTTTTTATGACATGTGTGAAAACATAGATTACATATTTACTAAAATTGCTAAAGCTGGGAAGAATCTCAGAATCCAAAATTATCTCAAATTGAACCAAAGGGTCAACTAACAAGATGGAGATAAAAAAAAATTATTCAATCTCCTTAACCTACTTCCTATTTTTAGTGTCAAGTATATATTTTTTAAAATACAGCCAGAGTCAAGGCTAAAATTTTTTTACTATTTTATAAATTCAGTAAATGATCTCCAAATTATTCAGGTAAATATGCATTGCTTACTGTACATAATCGGAAATTGAATTTTTAAAGGGCTAATTTATTCTCTTCTAATTCAGTTGCACTTCAATTTCAGTAATTTGTAAAAACTAAAAGAGGGAAGTGGCTGTGGCTCAAGAAATTGGGCTCCAGTCTACCATATATGAGGTCCAGGGTTCGATTCCCGGGTCCTCCTGGTGAAGGCAAGAAGGCCCATGTGGCAAGCTGGCTGAAGCAGAGAGCTGGCCTGTGTGGAGTGCTGGCCCTCATTGAGAGCAGGCACAGCAAGATGATGCAACAAAAAGAGACACAGAGGAGCGACAACAAGAGACGCAGTAGACCAGGGAGTTGAGGTGGTGCAAGAGATTGAGCGCTTCTCTCCTACTCTGGGAGGTCCCAGGATCGGTGCCATGTAAAGAGAAGACAAGCAGACACAGAATAACACACAGCAAATGAGCACAGCAGACAATGGGGGGGCAGGGGGGAGGATAAAATAAATTGTTAAATTAAAAAAAACAACTGAAAGAATGCTTGTATTTTCTTTCTCTTAATCCTTCTCAGCAGAAACCCTATAAAGAAAACTTTTGTGCTAAACTACCATTTCTCAAATGAATAATTCATAGAAGGCACCTCCCTAGCAGCTAATAGATGTGGCAGGAAGAAAGTGTTCCACAGTCAAATAGATTGGGAAACCTGGGTCAAACACCGTTGATAGATTTCATTTCTGCAGGGATTCTCAAAGAGTTCAAGTATATTTAAATATGCCAAGGGAAAAGAAAAGCTTCAGGAAAGGGGTCCAATTTATAACCCTCACCAAGTCTGACCCAAAACCTGTTTCTGTATTGTCTATGGCTGTTTTCATGCTATACTGGCAGAGCTGAGTAGTTGCAACATAGAACATGCGGCCAGTAAAGCCTAAAATATTGGCTTTTATCTGGTCCTTCACAGAAAAAGTTTGCCCACCCTTGGGCTATTGTATGCTATGTTATTGAAATTTGTCTAGCCACAGAACAATTTTTGAGATCGCACCTATCAGCATCTCCCAGAACTACAGGACACTTGGAAAAGAATTCTCTAAATGTAAGAAAGTAGCCTTCTAAAGGAAATTGTTCAAGGAAGAGTTTGTGTGGTTTATACAAATCATGTATCCTATGTCTGTCACCTATTTAACTTTGCTGTAATTCAAGTCCTTTTAAACTTAATGGTGTGATTAATTGGAAATCAAAAATTATGGCATTAGATCATTGACCAAAATGTTATTTTGTTTTTTTAAAAGGATTTATTTATTTATTTTTACCTATTTGTACCCCGACCCCCCGGAGTTTTGCTCTTTCTGTATCCATTCGCTGGGCGATTGTGTCCGATTCCTGCCCTCTCTTCTCATCCCTCTCCTCCTGTCTTCACTGGGGTTCGATCCTCAGAGCCACCGATGTGGGAGAGAGGTGTCCTACCGCCTGTGCCACCTTAGTTCCTGGATTTTCAGTGCGTCTAGTCTTGGCTCTCCCTTGTGTCACTCTCCTGTTACGTCACCATCTTGCTGCATGGCTTGTGGGGCCTGACAGCTCACCTGCTCACAGGGCCTGGCAGCGCACCCCCGCATGGGGCATGTCTTCTATATTTTTCTTTTTTTTAATTTTTACCGGGAGGTCCCAGGCATCAAACCCAGGTCTCTCCATATGGGAGATGGACGCCCAACCACCTGAGCCACATCCATCTCCCTGCTATATCTCTTAAGATTGACCAAGATACCCAAAGTTAGTCTTTTCCCATACAGGATGGTCGTATAATAAATCAGGCCTTAGTTTATCACCAGCATTCCAAAAACCAGACCTAGGGAGAAAAACTAGGTCTAGGGACACATGCATGGTTTCTAATATAGCGAATGTTTAGCCTACCCTGATTATCACAAAATCAGGTCAGCGAGAATATTCGCACCAAAATGTTTTTTAATTCTTGAGTTTCTTAATCATTGACTATGGCAACTTTTCAAATTAGTCGCTTCTAAACATAAGTTTATAATTATTAGGGATAAATGTGTATCTAGGGCTGCATGGGTCTGAAAACCTAGTTATACAATTATCAAAGGGGGGACATTTGGCATCTATAAATGGAGATTTCGGTTCACAGTAAGCTCAGTCAATCAACAGTGCTGTGTACCTCCCAAAGAACTGATACCACGATGGGATGCATTAATAGAACATGAGGGATAAAATGGGACAGGTGATTCCCTCGACCGTAGGATTAGAATGACCCAGAATCATTGTATCTTTCATTGGAGTGTTATTTTCAGTTCAGGATAGCACCATAACAAACAGGGACACAGTGAAACTCTTGAGAGAATGACCAGGTGGGAGAGATAACATAATAACCATGAAAAATATCTGAAGAGATTTAGAATCTTTGGCCAGTACAAGAGAAGATTCTGGAAACTTGATATCTGCCCTTCCGTTATTTGAAGGACCATCATGAGGAAGATACAGTGACAATATAAGGCAGAACATTTTCAATTGTTAGAGATACCCCAAAATGGAACAGACTGTCATAACAGGTAATTAATGTCCCATCACTAAAGATATTCAAGCAGAGTTTGTGTGACCAGTTGCCAAGATTTTGGATGGACCATTGGTTTTGTTTTGTTTTTTAAAGATTTATTATTTATTTATTTATTTCTCCACACACAACCATTCATTGTTTGTGCTCACTGTCTGCTCTCTGTACGTCCTCTTTTTAGGAGGCACCAAGAACCAAACCTGGGACCTCCCGTGTGGAAGGTAGGCACACAATCACTTGAACCACCTCTGCTCCCTGGACCATTGGTTTTGATGATTCATAAAGGTCCCTTCCATTTACTGGCCATCTCCCTGGGTTTTATGCCTAGCACAGTGAGAAGCCTATAGTTTGTTCTCAGTAAATGCCTGCTGACTGAAGGAAATTCCATTCTGAGAGTCTACAATCCATTCCTCCTTATGTTTCAACACATTTCCCTACGTAAAGTTTCAAAATGAATTATCACCATGTCCTCCTCATTTCTCTTTCAAACTCCCTGCCTGTAAATGTTTATCAAGATCTATATCCTGTAAGACTCTTTTTAAATTTTTGCATTGAAGTATAATATTCATACAGAAAAGTACATGAATCACATAGACCCCAATAAATGTTTGAAAGTGAACATGCCCATGTAACCAGCCACCAGATTAAGAAAGAAAGCATAATCCACATACCTCATGCAGAAGTCACCCTTGTGCCCACCCCTGCCCCCAAAAGATCACCATTACTCTGACTTCTGAAGCCATAAATTAGTTTTGTCTGTTTTTGAACACTACATAAATGGAATCATACAGTATATTGAACCTATTGACTTCTTTTGTTATTATTTTGTCCCATTTTTTTATTTTTGGAAAATTTTAAACATGTCCTAAAATTGAGAAACTAGTGTGATTAAAAAAACCCAGCTTCAACAATTCCCAACTCATGGCCTATCTTGCTTCATCCACCTCTCTACCCACTCCACTTTCCCATACCCCTGATTTCTTTGAAGCAAATTTCAAATGTCTTGCCTTGTCATTCATAAATATTTAAGCATATATCTCTAAAAGATAAGGTTTCTTTTTGTAAACATAACCACAATACCATTATTTCACCTGAAACATAGCAACAATTCCTTAATATGACTAAAAATCTAGTCAGTGTTCAAATTTCCCTGATGATCTCATAACGTTTTTACAGTATATTTGTTCAAATCAGGATTGAAATCAAGTCTCTACATTACAACTGGTTGACTTTTAATCTATGAATTCCCTTCCTTGCTTCTCTTTCTCCTCCATGCCAATTCATTTGTTGAAGAAACTAGGTCAGTTGTCCTGTAGAGTTTTCCACAGTCAGCATTTTGCCAATGCATCTCTGTGATGTTAATATGTTCCTCTGCTTCCTGAAAATTGATGGTTAAATCTAGACTCCAGGCTTGATCAGATTTCAGGTTTGAATTTTTTGGCAAGACTACTTTGTAGGTGGTGTTTCATAGTTCTATCAGAAGGCACATATTGCCCAATGGTTGAAATGGGGCTACTTTTAGAAGTCAAAACTGGTTGTCCTGTTAGGAAGAGAAGGAGGGCTTTTTCCAGCTGAGATACCCAAGGCAACTCATTGTGTTCTCCATTCACAGTCAAAACATCCCCTATGTGCTTCTTACCACCTTAAACTAATTTTCTATTCCTATTCACCTTGTGCTAATCACTGTGGAATTCCAAATTGTGTAGCAAGGATAATTCTCTTTTAGCACATAAAGAAGAAATAGCTTATCATGAAAGAAGAGGAGATGCAGCTTTCCCATTCAAGATGGGTTATTTTATTTCTTTGGGTTTCTATACCCAGTCAGCCAGAAAAAGAAATGGATGCTATATCTTCATAAATACCTCCTTCCGGTAGATTTGGACCCTACGGATGGACAGGGTGCAGCCGTCAAGGTTTCACTGAATGTGAGTCATCCCAAGCAACAGTCTGATTATTCGGAGTACATTCTGAAAGCACAGTCCTCCAAGCAACACAGCCAATCACTTTGTTTTTTTGTTTGTTTGTTTGTTTCAGTAAGTACTGGGAATTGAACCCAGGTCCTCGTACATGGGAAGCAGGCACTCAACCACTAAGTTACATCTGCAACCCCCCATCACTTGTTTTGAAAAAAGAGAGTCCCAAAGCTCACCCTTAGATCAGAACCTAATCCACTGGTCCCTATAATCCTTTTATTTCAGAAATTGGAGGTAAGTCAGTCTACAGCTCTGCTCTTGAGGATAATCATAGAAAAAAAAAAATGTCTATATTTCCAAGCTCAGATGTTGTATGAGTTTCCTAGGGCTACCGTTAAAAAGTGCCGTAAACTCGATGGCTTATACCAACAGAAACATGTGCTTTCCCAGTTCTGGAGGCTAAAAGTCCAAAATCAAGCTATCGCCAGGGCCATGCTCCCTCCGAAGACTGGGAGGGAACCCTTCCTTGCCTCTTTCTACTCCTGGTGGACGCTGCCCGTCCTTGGCATCCCTTGCCTTGCAGCTGCATCGCTCCAGCTCTGCCTCCGTCACCATACGGCCATCTTCCATCTGTGTGTCCTTGCCTCTTCTTTGAAGGTCACAAGTTTTTGGATTTAGGGCCCACCTTCATCCAGTAAGACCTCATCTTAACTCAACTAATTACATCTGCAAAGACCCAATTTCCAAATCAGGTCACAGTCATGCTCCAGGTGGACATGAATTTGGGGGCAAGGCTACCCACTACCCACTACCAATATCATTCAGGGAATTTAGACAAAAGTAGGGAAGCAGATGTGGCTCAAGAGATTGGGCTCCCGTCTACCATATGGGAGGCCCCAGGTTCAATTCCCCAGGGGCCTCCTGGTGAAGGCAAGCTGGACCACACCCACGGAGAGCTGACAGCCCTCGCCCGGGGAAAGCTAGCACAGCAAGATGACCCAACAAAGGGAGACAAGCAGACACAGAAAAACGTGCAGCAAATGGTCACAGAGAGCAGACAGCGAGCACAAGCAGCAAGGTGGGGGGAATAAATAAATAAAATAAATCTTTAAAAAAATAAGTAAATGGAGTAGATGGGACTTGGGTGAAATTTCCTTTTATTTTCCTCAAATGTGACCATCTGTGTGATTTAAAAAAAAAATCCTTCTTTTTCCAGACAAGGTAGGCACAGCACTTACAAGTGTGTCTGTCACCAGAAGCCTTGCAACAAATAGCACATAAAGTCTCCCTGTGATATGTTCCCATGCATTTGTGGCACTTGCAAATATTTGCACTCACCACCAGACTGCAGCTCCACAAGGACAGAGGTGTTTCTATCTGCTTCATTGCTCTCTCCCTAGTGATGATACAGTGCCAGACATGTAGTAGGCAATCAATGGCCATCTGTTGAAGGCACAAATGAACAAGCTGATGCTGTTAGGACAATCTTTAGTGTCCTTCCTTGGGAAGACTCATGGGAAACATCTCTCAGGCCACAGGAATTCCTAGCTTTTTTGTTTGTTTGTTGGTAACGTGATTCTCACATGGTCATGTTTCTCTCTTTGCCTTTGCCACTAGGAAACCCACAGACAAAATTACAGCCCACCTTTTAGAATTGCACAAGGCCTTTCTATATATGCTTTCAGTCTAGCACCATATAAGAATTCAATCCTCCCTCTCTCATCATCCTGCGTTTGTTACTTTTTATCTTCAAGTTCTGGATGCCTCAAATGCTTTCTTTTTTTTTTTTTTTTTCTTTTCTTTTCTTTTTTAAAGATTTATTTATTTACTTTTTATCCATTTTAAACCCCCTCTCCCCCTATTTTTGCTGTTTTTGTGTCCATTCATTGGGCAATTCTGTGTCTGTTTCCTGCCCTCTCCTCTCATCCTTCTCCTCCTATCTTCACCAGGATTCGATCATGGGAAACTCCGATGTGGGAGAGAGGTGTTCTGCCACCTGCGCCACCTCAATTCCTGGTTTTTCAGCATGTCTCATCTTGGCTCTCCCTTGTGTCACTCTCCTGTTATGTCATCATCTTGCTGAGTGGTTTGGTGGGGCCTGGGGGCTCATCCGCTCGCGGGGCCTGGATACTCACCCTCTTGCAGGATCTGACAATGCTCCCGTGTACCTTCTATATTTGTCTTTATTTTACTGGGAGGTCCCGGGGATCGGACCCAAGTCCCTCCATATGGGAAACGGTCACCCAACCATTTGAGCCACATCCGCCCCTCAAATGCTTTCTTGTACAGAGTGGCATCCAGAGATTTTAAAGTTTCATTCTTCATGGAAGGGCTGGCCGATCATTCCCCTAGGCTTATGCTAACTTGGGATAGTTAATATTTGGCTCTTCCTTTGTCTTACTTATAAATATAGAATCTTCCCTGATACAATACTTAGCACAAAAATGCTTCAGGTGGATTTAAGGTACATCGCTTATGATCGAAGTCACTGTAACAGAAGGCAGATGTTAAAATACATTCTTTATCAAATTCAAAAAAGTTAAAAAAAGGAGTAAGGAGCTAAAAGAGGTTTAGCGATCATTTAGACTAATTCTCTCACATCACAAATAAGAAAGCTAAAAGCCAGAGAGGTAAAATGACTTTCCCAAGGTCATGCATACAGTTACTGGTGGAGCTGGGGCTCCAGCTCCAGTCCTTGCTCCTAAGTCAATATTCTTTTTACAGCAGCCCCACGCCCTTTTGTTATTTGAAGTCAGGGTGTGGGAGACTGAAGAAGGGCCCCCCACAGATATCCACACCTTAATCCTAATCTGTGAATGTCACTTTATACGGCAAAAGGATTTTGCAGGTGTGATTAAATTAAGGACCCTGTAATTGAGAGATTATGCCGGATTATCCAGGCAGACACTAAATGCAATGCAAGTGTCCTTAGAAGAGGAAAGCAGAGGGAGATTTGACCACAGAACAGAAGGCAATGTGACCGCAGAGGCAGGGATTGGATTGATGCAGATCCTGTGGTCTCTAGAATGCTGGTAGCCTGAGAAGCTGGAGAGACAAGGAATGGCTCCAGATCCCCCCTAGAGCATCTAAAAGGAAGCAACCCTGCAGACACCTTGGTTTAACCCTGCAAGACTTATTTCCAACTTCTTACCTCCGGAGCTATAAGAAACTCAATCTGCGTTGTTTTAAACCACCAATTTGTGGTAATTTCTTACGGTAGCCAAAGGAAACTAATACACAGAGGTTGACAAACTATGGCCTGCAGGCCAAAACCTGATATTGCCAATAAAGTTTTATTGGGACACAGCTACACCCATTCATTTCTACATTGTCTAAGGCTGCTTTCTACTGTGATGGCAGAGTTGAGTATCTGCGACAGACCACATGATCCACAAAACCGAAACTATTTACTATCTGGCCCTTTATGAATTAATTCCACCTTTTCTCTTATTTTCATTGTCCTTTCTGACTAGAAATAATACATGTTCATTACACAAAATTAAGATGTTACGAAAATACATTTACCTCAATAACTATTGTTAAAACTTGGGGGTATGTTCATTATCTCTACACATATGATAACATTTACTATTGCTATTATATGTGTTTATTAAGTCTTCACATATTCATAAATGACAGAGGATTGAATACTTGAGAAAGATAACACAGTTGTGACCCTTTTTAAGAAAGCAGCCAAGGGTGAAGAGGCGGCCTCAAATTGACAGATTCCAAAGGTTCAAGCTAGAGAATCCCCAGGTCCAGTCCTAGTGGGAAGGAGTGAGGTCGGTGGTTACAGCAGGAAACTTAGCATCAGTTGCACAGATCCAGACCCTCTTTTTTGTTGTAGTAGCTGCCCATTAACCTCTTGGTGCATTAATCTCTTCATCAGTGCACCGTAAAATAGAGATACGTAATAAGACACACGAGCAAGGTTATTAAGTAACAATTACAAGAGATAATAATGGGGAAGCAGATGTGGCTCAAGCCGTTGAGTACCTGCTTCCCACATGGGAGGTCCCAGGTTCAGTTCCCAGTGCCTCTCAAAAGCAAACAAAAAAGAGATAATAATGGAAAGCACTTCACAGAGTGCATGGCACATAGTCAGGCTAAATAAAAATGGCTGTGGTCCTTTTTAATACATACAGCCATGTCTTGGTTTAAAATTGCCAAAGAAAATGATCTTTTTAAAATACCTGCACAAAAATATTAGTGATTATTTTTTTCTAATTATAAAAGCAATTGCATGGTTATTGTGGATAACTTGACTAAAGCTGAAAGGACACATTTAAAAATTAGAAGCACCTTTTAATCTCATCATCATGAAATTACCATGCTTACTCTTTTGTCATATTTCTTTCCCATCTTCTTCGATGCACACGTACATGTGCCCATTTGTAACAAAATGTGGATCCCATTACATATGAAGTTTGCACCTTACTTATTTTCATTAAAAGTGTATGTCTCAAGCCATTAAATATTTTTGGAAGACATTTTTAATACTGACTCACATATTCTCCATGGATATATTGCAGATATTTTAACTCCACAAATACGTCCTAGGGACCTATACATATCAGACACTCAGGCTGATGTTGAAAGGGAGAAAGAGAAATTAGATGTTTTCCTTGCCCTCAAGGAGCTTATAATTTTGTAAGAAAATATGACACGCACATTTGTAGTCTATAATACAAGATAGATTCATATAAGTGTGATTTTTTTTTTTAATGGCATTCAAGGATAAGTACAAAGTGGAATTTTTCTCCTCCTACTTTGAATTTTCAGTTGCCTAGTTCCTCAACCAGATTTGCAAATAAGTTATGATCATTTTAGGGATAACAAAGCTAGCGAGAACATTCTTTGCTGAGAAAAGAGAACTTTCCTTTCGGTGAGCACTCTTTGGGAACTACGTTAAAAAAAAAAAATACAGCAAATCACTTTAAAGAGAAAGGAAATGAGAAGATGGTCGTGTCTGTCTCACCTTAGATAGTAAAAGCCGGGTTGGCATCAGAAATTGGAAACAAGTTCTAGGAAAAGCTCTCTAAAGTTTCCACAAGGTGATCCAATTAAGATATGACTGGCAGCCATGAAAAGCTCTGGTACTGCCAAACCACAGAGAAATTGTAGATGTAGAAACACAAGAAATATCTTGCTGGATAAACCAAATATTTTTTAAAGGAGCCATATTGTATAGTCTTAAACTTCCAAGACATCATTGACTATTTTTCTTGCCCTCCAGCCAAAGATAACCAAAGACAAGGGAAAACACTGGCGATCCCATGAAAGCCAGACAAGTAAACAGAAATTTGCAATGAATCTTTCTTAGCCTCAGCAAAGGCCAGGCCTAAAATCCATCTTCAACACATTAGAATGGAATCTCTTATGTCAACTAACAGGACTCCCCCCACCCCTCCTTGCAGAGGTGCTGATGCTGAACCACTCCGGAATGCCCTGCTTCCCATATGCCTCTCTCTGCCTTCTTGAAGCACTTTGAAAAGTGGTCCCCAGATATTCTGGGCATCTCTGAAAGCTGCCCACTGATGTCCCTTTCCCCTGACTCCAGAGAAGAACCAGCTCCTGCTCAAACATCTGTTCCCATTTATAGTGAAACCATCATGGAAAAAATCTTTTGAGGTAGCACACCTTACATGACAGGTAATAGCTCCAATGGAGGCCAAGAGAAATAGACATACACTCCAGAAGCCTCCTTTTAAGCAAGAATGTCAATCTGAAATAAGAACCCTTAAAAATTGGGACTTCTCCTGACTCCCTCCCATTCTTGAATAGTCCATGGGAGAACAAGAGAAGCAGGACCACAGGGGAACCTAGAAAATTCCCCCAAAATGAGCTATTCAGGTTGATTGTGTGATAAAATATCCTCATTCTTCTTAAAAGACATTCTTTCTTACATCATTTCAGTTGTATTCTTAAACTTATCCCATAAGTTATAATGCTTTGAACAAATGAAATCTTTGCTGAGTGACTTTTAAACAGTATTAAATCCTTTCTGGAATAAGATTGGGGTATCAATCAATCAAGCAATACTGTGAAGGGCCTCCTGGGAACATGTCCTTATATTAAGCACTGCTTTATAGGAAAGTGGGGAAATAATCTCCATCCTCACGTTTAAGTCTGTGAAGAAAATGGAACACAAATATTAATAATATTGTAACATATGCTGTTAATTGCCAACCCAACATCTGTCAAGATTGCCACTTGCAAAACCTCCTAACATTGATTTTGGTCAGATATAAACTCTTCAGTACATGGCCATGACTTCAGAGGAGATTGGCTCAAGTTCCAGCCACAGGGAGGGATCCTGATGGGGATTAGTCAATAATGGCAGTCCCATTTCCTTTTAAATTTTTGGTGGCCAAGTGAAGTCTGTGAAGCGGCTTCTGGGAAAGATGTCCTTCCTCTTGGACACACAGTAAGAAATGGATCTTCATTCTCTAGGAGATTTTCCTTTCTTGGTGTGATGCCTCCATTGGCAACAGACCTTTTGCAACCACGGGGTACAGCCATGAGTATTAAGACAATAATCTGAGGACAAAGCTGAACTGCTAAGAGTGGCAGAAAAGAAAGGTAGAAAGAACCTGAGACCTGGAAGAAGTCATTGAGTTGCTGTTGTGATGCATTCTGGAACTGCCCTTCCTCTGGACTTCTCATACCATGAGCTAGTAAATTTTCCTTATAGAATAAGCCATTTTGAGTTTACTTTTCTGCTATATATGACTGAAAGCTTCCTAGATGATATTGATACATAAACAAAAGTGCATTTTTTAAAAACGGATGAAGTATACTGTCAGCTGATGTAAGGGCATAAGAATTTTGGAAAGAGCATTTTGGCCATAATAGAGGGCATAGGCAGAGATTTGCAGCTCAGTTCTCAACACCCTGAATGTCTCCTGGAACTTTAGTTTTTAGTTCCACATCAACAAATTAGTTAGGTAAATATTCTTATTTAGAAAGGTACTTCTTTGGAGAAATAAATTTAATAACAAATAAACTGAGAAACATTTAAACTTAGACCTGTTAGAACTATGTATAAATTAAGGAAATAGGTCACATGAGTTGAGTAACTTCTGAAGGTCCGTCCGATAAAATGGAACCCAGTAAGCGAATTTCAAGCCGCATTTTATGTTTTAATTAGTTTCTTTTTTAAAAGTTGAAGTATAATTTCCTATTTTTGTTTTAATAAGTTTTATTTCTTTCTCAAGAATAGGAGGTAATTCCACAGTGTCAGAAAACCACATTTCTCTTCTCCTTTTGCCCTACAAAGGCATTGGTTCCTGGAATGAAGTGAATGCTTCAGTTCTAATATTGCATCTTCATTCCAGCCAGGAGAAAGGGCATTTTCCACCAGAAGTTTCCACCCTCTTCTGTTTACATTCATTTGACCATAATGTAGTCACTAGGCTACCCCCATATTGCTGAAAGAGACACTGGGAAATATAGCATCTATTCTGAGACACTGTAGCAAGTAAATATTAGGGGATCAATGAATTTGAAAGAAGGGTAAATAGATATTGAGACACATTTTTAAAAAAGAAAGAAAAGAAAAAAAGATTTTTTTTTTTAACAAACTGATTTTCCCCAGTGTTAAAACCAGCCACACTGGCAAGAGTCTATAAAAGCCTGTCTCCTGAAAAATGTTTGTTGACACAATGGTTCCTCACTTAAAATTTTTCATACTGTTTTATAAAAATTGCTAAAAACATAATTAGGCCCAAAATGTTATTGGTTTAATACATAGGTTTTTTTATTTTTACATAAATTCATTTATCTTAAAACAAATTTTTATATTCATAAATGGAGAGCCCATCATAAATATTTACATAAATAAAATGTAAATAATGTTAGGCTTCTGGCTTGTCTAGATGCCAATTTAACTCTGATGGAGCAAATTGAGTCTAGAAAATTTCTTTTTGTTTTGTGTAGCTTTAATTCATTCAACTCCAATTCTTCTCCTCTTCTTCTTCGTGCTCTTTCAAAGTATAATTTCTATACAGTAAAATAGTCATAGCTTAGGTAGATCAGTCAGTCAATTATGACAAAAGCATGTCATGAAACAGGACATTTCCATTGTTCCCAAAATGTTCCCTCAGACCCCCTTCCCATTCAATCCCTCTCACCTTCCCCAAACAGTGAAGTAATCACTGAACTGATTTCTACGACTGAAATTTGCCTCCCTGGAGTTTCATATAAGTAGAATCGTACAATATATTCTATTTCTGTGGAAGGTTTCTTTCACTCAGCATACTGTTTTTAAGATTCATTCATATTGTTGCATCTATCAGTAGTTGGCACCTTTGGAGTACTGTTCCCTTGTGTGTCGATATCACATTTGCTTCATCCGTTCTCCTGTTGGTGGCTATTTAGAAGATTTCTACTTGGGGGCTATTGTGAATAAAACTGCTATGAGTATTCTTGTACAAGCCTTTGTATGCACATCTATTTTCATCTCTCTTGATAAATACCTGAGAGCAGAATTGCTGGGGCATGGAGTAAGTGTATCTTTAACTTTTTAAGAAAGTGACAAATTGGTTGTACCATTTCATACTCCCACCAGCGAAGCATGGAAGTTCCACTTGCTCCATTTCCTCTCCAATAGTTGATGCAGTTAACCCTTTTCATTCAACCCATTCTAGTGTGTGTGGAATAATTTCTCATTTTGGTTTTATTTTGCATTTCCCTAGTGATGAATGGTGGGCATATTTTCATATGCTTATTGGCTGTTTGTATACATTATTCTGTTAAAGTTTCTGTTTATGTCTTTTGCCCATCTTTAAAAAAAAATGGATTGTCATTTGATTATGGAGTTGCAGGATTTCTTTTCATATTCTTAATACAAGTCCTTTGTCAGATCCTTCTGTTGTGATATTTTCTCCCAGTCTATGGCTTGCCTAGTTATTCTCTTAATGGTGCTATACTATAAGCAGGAATTTGTAATTTTGATTAACTCAATTTATCACTTTTTTCTTTTACAATTTCTGCTTTCTGTACTCCCTTCAATAAAGTTTCATCTACTCTAAGGTCATGAAGATATTCTTCTATGTTTTCTACAGTAGCTTTCTTGGTTTAGATGCTACAATTAGATATTACATTGCATTCATCTCAAATTGTTTTTTATGTATGGCATAAAGTAAGGATTGAGGCTCTCTCTCTCTCTCTCTCTCTCTCTCTATATATATATATATATATATATATGTATATATATGCCAGCCATTGTTCCAGTACCATTTGTTGAAGAGATTTTCCTTTCTTTATTAAATTGCTTTGGCACTCCTACTGAAAACTACTTGGCCATAAATTTGTGGGTTTCTATCTGGACACTCTATTCTGTTCCATTGATCTACATGTCCAGCTTTTCACTGATACTACACCAACTTGATAATAACTTCACAGTAAGTCATAAAGTCAGAGGGTATGATTCCTCCAACTTTGCTCTTCTTTTTCAAGATTGTTTGGGCTATTCTGGGTCATTTGCTTTTCCAAATAAATTTTTAAATCATCTTAACAATTTCTAGATAAAAGCTTTAAGTACTTGGGTAGTGGGTGATGATGATGGCAACATATTGTGAATGTAATTAATGTGAATTGTTACACTTGAAATGTACACTGTTAAATGTTAAAATGGGAAATTTTGAGTTGTATATATGTTACCACAATAAGAAGGTTTTAACCCAAAAAAAAAAAAAAAAAAAAAAGCCTTTAGGCAATATATTAAATGTGATGGAACAAAGCTTTGGTATGAAAAGGATGAAAGAAACTTTTAGGTAAATAGCCTGGTGGCAAGTGGTTGCGGGGGTGGGGCGGATGCGGAGGGGAGGAGGTGGGAAGCAAATGTCAATGTCATCTGTGTGGAGAACAAACTAGCAAAAAACAAGGAGACTTTATTGATTAAAATAAGGAATATGAGCCAGTATGGAGCATTTAGGCATAAAGAGGAAATTATCATGGGCCTTAAATCTGACAATTTAATTTGATTCAAGAGGCCATTAGAACTTACAAATGGCAGATTGATCACATGCATTTATCTCTGTTGCCTTCAAAAACCCCATGGAAATGACAGTAAGGAAAAATATTAAACCCATAAATACTAAGAGATCATAATGGGAGAGGAGATACATCAATCAACTTTTGGAAGATGGAAGGCAGATGGGGAGATGATAACTGACCTAAACAGAGCAGTGGAAGCTGAAACCAAGAGCCTGCAGAGGAAACCAAGGAGAAGCAAGTGGGTTTGTCCTGCGGAGCCCCAGGCAGAGATAGGAGTGAGAGGTGACGGCTCCCTTAGCGATAAGGGGCTGAGGCAGGAGCCATGAGGCCACTGGAGCCCCATGCCCACGACCACCATGGAGCAGCACTGTGGACCCAAAATGTAGCATAAGCCACAAAGGTGAGTCAAAGATGCAATTTTAAGTTTTCCAATGGCCCCGTTAAGAAAAGTTAAAAAGAAAGAGATAACATTAATCTCAGTAATACATTTTGCTTAACTTAATATATCCAAAAATATTATCATTTCTACATGTAATTAATATTTTAAAATGAATATTAATGAGATATTTTACCTTATTTGTTCATAGAAGGTCTTCAAAAGACGATGTGTATGTTACATTTATAGCACATCTCAATTCCAACTAGCCAGAGTTCAAGTGCTCATGAGCCATGTGTGGCTTGAGGTTACAATATCAGACAGTGCATGTCTAGAATACCAGAACCAAAGATACCAGCACAATGGGGAATATGGGGCTGAACTGAAAACAGGAGTTTGAAATAAAAGTCTGTTTTCTGAACAGTGAGACTCTGGCTTTTTCTCACTCCAACACCAGAATACAAGTAACCTATCTCTCCTTTCCCCCAGCTCCCAATTTAGGAGATTGAAGGGTCTTTCTCAGAATCTCGGATAAAACAAAAACAATCTATATTAACTTCAAAAATCTATATTACCTTCAGAGAACTAAGAGAAGACATTGCATCTATAAAGGATCCTCTTTTTAAAAAATTAATAAAAAAGACATTTTGAAAAATAAAAATTTGATAGCTTAGTGAAAATGTCAATATAGGGTTGGATGATAAGGACAAAGGAATTCCTCAGACAGGGGAAAGGTAAAGAGATGAACAATAGAAGAGAAAAGATAAGCAATTAGAGGGTCAATCCCTGAAATTCAACATCCAAAAGCTCATGAAAGAGAGAATAGAAAAGACATTTGCAGAAAATTCACAAGAAATACTATGAGAAAAATTTCCCAGGAGTGATGGTTCTTTTTGTTATGAGCCTTGTAGGACTATTAGGCTTTCAAAAACATGTGCATATATAACTTTGATAAAAACTAAATTAGTTAAAAAATAAAAACTCTTGTAAAAAGGAAAAATAAAGCAATCAGATTTTGCTTAGGTGCCTGAGAATGAGGACAATGGGATTATCAACTGTTCTCAATGAACACAATTTCTGTTCCCAGTACCTCGTGAATAGTAAATGATCAGAAGCAACAGAACCATCAGAGAGGTCGCCTTTGTCTTCCCCACACCCTGTTTTATGGCACTGTTTTAATCCAAAATACAGGGGGGAAATGTTTTTTAATTTAAAAAACAAACAAGCAAAAAACAAAAAAAAAAACTTCTGGACTTCAAACTGCAGAAAATCTTATTTGGTATTCAAGGCATTTTTGTTCAAATACAGAATCTGTTGTCTAGACATTTCTTTTGGCACTTGTCATCATCGTCCAAGAAAAATGAAATGCAGGTGAACAGAAGGGCAGAAAATGATTTAGAATAATCCCCTGATAGAGACCCTAGAGAGAGTATTCACACCCAATCCTGTCTCCAGTGCTGACCATGCTAAGGTACCCTTTGTAAACAGAAGTGGGGAGGAAAGTGCAGCAAAGTCCAAGGGAGTTCTGGGGACCTCATGATTGAGGGAACCTGGGAGAAGGGAAAGGGAATGAATCCACAAGTACTCTGTGGGTTCCTGTCTTCAAAGACCAGCCACATCAAAATATGGGGAGGGGCTATTAAAGTTTCAATTCCCAAGCCCCACCCCATCCAACTGGATCTACATCTCTGCAGGTGAAACTTAGGAATCTACATTTTAACAGAAACCCCACCCCTCCATCCCTGGTCCTGTTAATGCCCATGCACACCAACCAAAATTAGAGAATCATGGGACCCATATAAGTATTTCTTAATTAGAATCACTGTGGAACTTTTTCCAAATACAGGTGTATGGGGTTTATACCTAAACCTATTGAATTAAAATCTATGGTATAGAGACCTATATATTTTTTAAGTTTTGAGGCTAATGATGATATGCTCCTCTAATTAAGAACTTTGGATCAATGGTTCTCAAACTCATGTGTGTTTCAAATCTCCTGGGAAGCATTATAAACATGCAATCCCTAGGTTCTGCCTCTTCTAATTTCTGAGGCCTGGGGTGAGGCCCAGGCATTGGTATTTTGACTGGGTCCCAGGTAAGCTGGATGCAGGTAGTCCCTAGAACTCACAGTTGAAAAACAACAGCTTCTGGCTCCAAAGTTTACATTACGTAATCTCAAACCAAGTCTGTACGAGATCCCTTTGGAAGGTAATCATCTTACTTAATAGACGGGAAGAACATTGCATGGGAAACTGGATCCAAACATCCAAATACTTCCTAAGAAAGCACTCCTCTGAGTGCATCTACACTCAAAAGTAAAATAAAAACAGATAAGGAATGGGGGTTGCATTAGACCTAACTTGAAAATTCAGGAACTTTTATACCATTCCCTTATTGTTGAGTAACCTTGAGCATGTACTGCTGGGAAAAGAAGTATTTATTTTATCGATTTATTTAAACCATCTATGTTGAAAAATAGACTCATTATGTACTTGGATCCTTCACATTGTAGCAGTGGGTTAGCATGGCCATGTGGGTGACTATATGAGTATGTTATACAAATGCTTCTACTATACAGCATCCAAGTATTGGGGCTGTGCCAAGGGCAGATATGAATGAGATATTTGATCAAGATCAAGCCCTTCCCACTCATTTGAAGTGGGAAGCATCAAGAACAGGCATCCAAGTGCCAGTCCTCCAAGAACATGTGGGGCCAGGCCCCGTCTATGTGCGTCCCGGCCTGGAGGTAAACAACACTCTCATTTCCAACTGCAGGGAGCCAGATGAGAGAGTTTCTCATGTCACAGCCACTGCTGTGCAGAGAATGAGTCTCCTGAAGAAAACTTATTAAATAAGATCTACAGACCAGAGAAATGCTCCCAGCAAGTCCAAAGGCCCACAGAGAGAATGCAGCTCTGCAGTAAAGCAAGTGTATGACAGTCAGGTGTCTGGCTTTTGTTCCCCTGGGGAGGGCTCATTGGGGTCCAGCATAGGCTCTGTGTAGAGAGCTGAGAATGAGAGGGCTTTTGAAAATGGCCACAATGAGGCCGCCCACAGGTCTTTCAAACAAGTCAAAGCTGCCTGTGTCTAGGAAGTCTGACTGTGGTCTTGCCTCCAGGAAGGAGAATGCCCCACTGGCTCTCAAACTTGGGCCCTCAACTAATCCTCCTGCATCTACAACGCTCCGAGTGTAAACAGAAGCAAGGTTCCAGAACAAATGCTTAAACGGAGACAACACGTGGCCTCTGATCCTACTCAGGAATGCCTTAAGCTCTAAAAGTGATCCAAGTTCATCTTTTACATGGTTTGTTAATAAGCTTCCACATTCTGCTGGGGAAGGCTTTTATTTGGGAAAATTTGTGGATTCAATTGTGTCCCCCAAAAAGATAAGGTGAAGTTCTAAACCCCAGTGCCCTGAAGGTAACCTTATTTGGAGATAGGGTCTTTGAAGGTGTGATAGTTGAGATGAAGCCAAACTGGATTCCCATGAATTTCTGTTGTTTTAAAACATTTACTTTGTGGTACTTTGTTATAACAGCCCTGAAAATCTAAGACAAATGAGTCATATGATGAGAGAGAAAGCACTGCGGCTAAAGTTCTCTGTGCATTTGGGGGAGTAATTTTTTTAGGAAAAAAGGAGTGGTCCAACTTGTAGCAATACCACAAACCCAGTAGTCACACCAAAAACTTCCAGAGTTTATAACTCTAGTCTGGCTGCAATGATAATTTTGCAGTGCACAGAGATGGCCAGTCTATAAAGATGAAGTCAATGATGATGAAGGTGATGACACCACCACCGATTTCTAGCACTTTCTATAGGGCAAATCATAAGTACTTTACATATATTCACTCCATTAATCCTTACAACAATCCTGGTATAATCTCCACTATATTGATAAAGAAACAGGTTCCGAGAGGTTTAGTCACTTGTCCAAGGTCACACAACTAAGACACAGCTCAAGTCTGCCTCATACCAGTGCCCTTGGTTTTCACCACCATTCTATCCCTCATGAAAGACAGTCTATCATTTGTCAATTTACTCATTATTGGAGAAAAGAAAATAAATGAAAAGGTTTAGAAGGGGGAATCTGAATGACCTTAAAAATTAAAGAAAAGGTGATGCAAGAACTCTTGCATAGTTCTAAGGTGCAAGAATGACAGCAGGGAATCTTACAGCCACTCTCTTCCGGGCAAAGGAAAATATTGAGTCAGATTGCTCCAGGGCTTAAACCTCACTCTTGAAAACAATTTAAACCCTCCTGGAGTACTCAAATTAGCCAGCAGAACACCTTTACCCTATGGGTCTAATTGCCCTGAGAGATCATGACTGTCCTGCAGGAGGGGTTTCCCATACCAAATCCATCGAACATAATGGACTGAACCCCTCCTCCCCAAATAGGAGTGGAGTGAGCACATTTCAGCCAATTATACGCTCTTAAGGTATGCAGAAAGCTGTTTCTCAAGTCATTTTGAAATGCTGCCCTACTGTCTTCACTGTGCAGATTCTCTCCAGGACCAGAGCAACTCTGGGACTCAGCTTGATAAATATCATCTGACTTCTTGCTGATGTACCTTTCTCAAACTGTAGCAGATCTTGCTGGTGCCCTCCCCAATATACCCTTCACGCTCACCATTTCAGGACACGCTGATGGCATCTGACTGCAAACACCATGACTCTTTGCCTGGGGACTCTCTCTCAGTATGTGGGGGCAGACTGGAAGTGCCCAGGAGTTATGCTTCCAGAAGCAGCCCTCAGCCAATGACAGATGGCAATTGGAGAGCAAATGTCGCAGCTTCCACATCCATTGGGTAGGAAACTCCAAGGTATGTTCTACACTGTCCCCTAGAATTCCCTACTAGAATTGAGCCTCAATTGTCCTCAGCAGCCACCTGCTCCATAATGCAGCCCAAACTACTTGTATTCAAATTCTTGTGTCAGGACCCACTTATGGGGAACCCAGATTAAAACACAAACTATAAAGATGTTTACAAGGGATTCTTTAAACAGGTCAATTTGGAAAACATTGGATCATACACAATTAAATGGATTTGTTTACTGCAATACTTGTCCAAGTCTTTAATATGCTAATATGCAGTTTTATTCTCTGAGGCTATGGTAAGCATTGTCTCCCACCTTCTTTTTATTTTGGATAGATTTCATTTTACAGAACATCTATTTCAATCATAGATGTGTTCCGTGGACCATATTCTGTGGACCATACTTTGGGAAATCCTACACTGGTCTAGGAGCTGGTGGTGAAGAGAGAGCTTTCTTTGTGAGATTTCACACTCCCATTTCTGAGACAGGCTAGACAGACATGAACAACTACAGAAAAAAATAAGTAGGGTCTCTCCTAGTCCATAGAAGTTTTGTGCACACTGAAAAAAAAAAAAAAAAAAAAAAAAAAAAAAAAAAAAAAAAAAAAAAAAGAATGTCCCCTTACTCGAGAAGGATTTAACTCCATACTAGGGTACATTGCTTGTGAGAAGACCATAGATTGGATTTGTGTCCCAATTCACCCCCTAGGGCAGTGAACAACTTACCAACCTTATACGAAAATAAGACCCAATAAATTAAATTGAATCAAATTCCAATAACTTATTTACCAGGAGCTGAAAAAAAAGATGAGGAGGCTATAATTATCAAAGAATATTCCACACCTAAACATCCAAATTTACTGACCTCACTGTACCTGTCCCTTGTAGTCTGCTTTCCCTCTTGTTCTAATGTACATATTGGCTGTCCTTCTACCTTAGGCCGGATCCCATTCCCTCTTGCTTCCCCAAAGACCTCACACTTTCAGCTGACTCCCTCCTTACAGCATCATCAATCTTCTTGATCTACTGAATCATTCCAAACAATACACAAATGCTGAAACATCGCTTAACTTAAAAAAAAAAAAAAAAAAATTGTTCTTCTATCCTTTACAACTACTGCCCCAATTCTCTCTGCTCCCCTTTTCAGCAAAACTCCTCAAAAAAGTTATCTATACTCACCATCTCCACTCCCCCACCTCTCATGTGATTGGCTGCCCTCTTTACATATCTGGCAGAGACTTGGTGCAGCCCATTGCTTATAGCATGGTGGTACCTGCCACTTACTGTCTTATCCTTGCCTGCCAGGCCTCAGTCAAAAGAGAGGCAGAAAGAGTCCAGTTCGTTATCCTGATCCATGACTATCAAGAAGCACAAATTCTGTGGAAGCAAACCAACGCTCTGAGTGATACTCAGAGTCTTCAAGGTCCTTATTCCTCCTGGTTTTTTTCCTTTGTATTCAAATATCTATCATCACCAGCACTTCAATTACTTAAAAGCTTTTCTGTAGCTTTTAAAGCAGGGGTTCTTAACCTGTTTTGTTCCACAGATCCCTTTGCCAGTCAGGTGAAAATCATGGACACCTTACCAAGTCCACACTATACTGTGTATTATTTAGTAAATATATCACACCCACACCATATCCCCACAACAATAATGCTTTTTTGAATTTCAGTTCAAGCTCACGGACCCCTTGTTAAGAACCCCTGTTTTAAAGCATACATGTCCCTTAGACCTGGGCTTGCAAACTCAGGTACAGTAGCTCCTCATTATCTGAGGATTCCGTATTTGTGAATTCGCCTACTTGCTAAAATTTATTTGTAACCACAAAATCAATACTCCTTGTTATTTTGCAGACATGCAGAAAGCAGTAAAAAATTTGAATTGCCCAATGCACATGTTCCCAGCTGAAACTGAACAAGGCAACGCTCTGCCTTCTTGTGTCAGCTTCCATACTGTAAACGAGTGTCCTCTCGGCATTATTTTTAGCACCACATTTTTCATATTTTTGTGCTTTTTGTTGGTGGTTGTACTGTTTTAAATGGCCCCCAAGTGTAGTGCTGAAGAGCTGTCTAGTATTGCTAAGCACAGGCAGGTTGTGATGTGGTTACAGAGAAAATAGGTGTGTTAAATAAGCTTCATTCAGATACAAGTTAGAGTACTGTTGGCCATGCACTGAATCATAAGGAATACACAATATATATTAAATAAGATGTCTTTAAACAGAAACACACAAAAAGCAAGGTTATGTATTGCTCTGTTCATCAAAAATGTGACCAGAGACTCACAAGAACCTAACCCTGCACTACCTATATGAGCAATGACTGGTTCAGTATGCACAAATTCAGTGTTCACTACAACTTTATAGAGCATTACTATGGTGAAAACAAAAATTGACTGTACCTACAGAGCCCAGGTAACATGAATGGATGAAACTCACTAGGAATAAGTAATGGGTAACAGATAACAGGAGAGTTGTACTCAGGCTTAGTGTTGGGGGTGCAATGGAGAGTTGTGGGACCATGGTTAACTGGAAAACTAAGTATTACTCTGCTTAATGTTGCCCAAACTTCTAATTTTTCGAGGAAAGGCAGAAATCTGGCTTCTTATGTAAAGTCACCAGGTTTTTTAATGTTGGCCGGCTACTGATTCACATTTTCTTCAAACTCTGTGTGGACCAACAAACTTAAAGCCAATCAAAATACATATAGGGTCTGGAGCTGGTCTCCAAGTCTCTAGTTTATAACCTTGGCCCTAAGTTTTTCATCCTGAGTTCAACCTTATTTTGCCCCTTTCTCCCATGTTCCCCACAATTTTATTATTTCCTCCTCACTCTCTCAAGCTCTTTTCATGGTTCTTGGGAATTGGAACCAGGAGATGGGTGGGCAGAGATCAATGGTTTTTTCCCATGCACTGAACTTAGAGGTTCATTACTGATTCAAATTATAATTGTGAGTCAAGAATATTTTCCCTCTTCTTTCTTTAGCTTGTTTCTATTCTAAATCAGAGCACAAAGAATAGATTTCCAGGGTCACCAACCAGATGACAGAACCACCCAGTGGAAATCACCCACATTGTTTGTGAGCTAAAGAGCCCCGAGCATAAGTCTGGCCAGAAAATTAAAAGGCATATAGGAGACGCACCAGGCCAAAAGGAACCAAGGCCTAGCAATTTTTTCCTCATTTAATTTGGGTCTAGACAGTGAAAATTCCAACCACATTTGTGACTTCTAAGGGTGACTGCTTCCCCAGGCAAGAGTTGAGTCTTGGGACTCTGTACAGTGCAACACCATGTGGCATAGTTTAGCCTAGACAGGATAGGGTTAAATGACTGTCATCACACAGGCACAATGCATTCCAGGCTCAGCAAGGCCATCCTTAAATATGTTTGCATAAACTTCAAGGGTCTGGAAATTAGTAAACCACCAATATCTCCCAGCAAAAGACCTCTCCTCTATTCCCCTAGCTGAAAGGTGCTCAAAGAACATCCTTCCTTTATGTTACAACATTTAGCCTGCCTTAATTATCATATTTCTAAGGAAAAGTCCACGTCACATAGTTATCCTTCATTTTTACCTTAATGTGAATAAGTGTCAAACCTAAGAGACTTTTTATAGAAGAAAATTTTCACTAAGAGCTGAGAAGGAAGTTCTCTCCCTCTTCTGTCCATATGGCTTTCTTGATTCAGACAGCAAAGACACACAATGATCCCTAAGTCACTTCTTAGAGGAGAGGTGCCCTGGGAGCCACCCAACGCTTAGTGGACTTTGCACAAATGAGAAATAAACTTTATTAAGTCATTGGAAGTTGGGGGATATTTGTTACAGCAGCTGGCATTAATTATTGTGACTAATACAAAAGAGAACGTGAAAAGACCGGTAAAAATGTAACCATAGAGTTTGCAGTGACCAATGGGCTGAGCTGCAAGAAGAGGATACTATTATAGCTCCGCCCCTACAGGAAAAAGGTGAGCTGTATTCCCAGGTTCCGAGATGCTGTCCAACTTTGGGACCCATCTGGAATATGGCCCCCTCTATTGAAAAACTCACATGGCTCCCAGAGTTTCCTTTCATTGTGGCAACTTTAACAGGTATACCCTGTGCAATTCTGCTGAGGAAAATTGAGCTCACATCAAGGTTACCTATGAAAAGTTTTGAAATAAAAAGTGTCTCTCCAAACACCAGGTGGAAGAAATGAAGATTCATGCCTGATTGCAAGAAAACCAAGCCAACTGCCACAGGTGATGGAAGAACGTGAAAGGAGCAATGAGCAATGAATTTGCTCCTTCAGCTTGTTCTGCTAAACTGGTTTGACTTAGTTTTAGCAACAGCTTCAATTACAGAGAAACCACTCCAGAAAGATGAATTTGCTTTTCCGATTTCAGTTATGAAAGCAGAACCCCTGATCTTCCAGATATAAAGGGAGACACTTAACTGGGCTAAATAGATACAGTCAGAGATATAGATTGAATGAGCTTCAGTCAAAAAATGGTCCATATTCTTTGTCCACTAAAAGAAAGCAGAAGAAGAAGAAAAGGAAGGAGGAGAAGAGGAAGAAGAGATGCATGCCTTTCTTTGACACAATTGCAGAAAGATAGATATATTTTGTGATCCCAGAGTCCAGTATTCCATTATTTGAGAAGGGTTCTTCCGGCATCTCTGACTCCCCACTTCCTCTCCTCAGTCTATATTTGTGGATTACCATATCCTCAGCAAAACATAAGACACCAGATGGTTTGTCCCTTCAGTTCACCAGTTCAGGTAGGTAAGAAGTGGAACTTCATTTCCTGCTCATTTAGCACCAGGCTGGTAGGAAACATTAACTTCAGTCTTTCTTGAGGTCCGCCCTTTGGCCCAGGCCAGAAGGAACCGGAAGCAGGACCTGTCCAGGGGTCTTTGCAGCAGCAGGAACCCTGGGCTGTCTGGTGGGGCAGCACTCCGGGGTGTAGAGCTCCAACATATTTCCTGACTTGTGATGTTGCTCCAAATTAAGCATCCCAAATGAGAGACTCCAGTTGGCTCAGCTTAGGTCATGTGTCTAGCGCCTGGCCGGGGTAGAGTGGGTACCTTGATTGACAGCCTCCCGATGCTGTGAGCTAATTCCCTGGAATGCCCAGAATGGGAATGAGGTAATTCCCTGGGAAGGAAATAGGGTGCTATTAGCATGAATAGGGAGCAGCAAAAACAACAAATCTCAACTACACCTCCTCTCTAAGTTAATATATTTGATTTTAACCAAGGTTTCTGGAAGCAGGTACCATAATCCAAAGGAATGACATCCTGGGTAAGGCAGAAAAACAGTCCCTTGGCCAGCTCGTAAAGGAGAGAGCACTATCCCATCAAACATCCCGACAGCAGAAATGGGCAACGCGCCTATATGTACATTGACTCCTGTGGAATTGCTACTCTCCTATTTCATAAATAGGGGGAGAGAGGCAGAGAAGAAACCTTCCCCAGATCATCCATCAGCTTAAGCAGAAAGCCTGCTGCGCACCCAGGAATTCTGGCTCAAGGGTCTGGCTCCTGGGCCCAGGAGTCACTAGCCATCAACTCCCTCTACTGATGGGAAAATTCATGGGAACCTCCAGCAAATTCTTCACCACCATTGCAGCAATTTCTCGAAGTACACGTCCTCCTGCGGATGGGGCGCCTAGCACTGTAGCGTAGTGCTCTAGGCTGACTGTTCTGGCAAAGGTTAGGGAAGAAGGGGACCCTGCAGGGGATGGGGGAGGGGAAGAGACCCCACATGAAAGATTTTCAAAGGTGAAAATATTTTCCTGAAAATACAGCGTCTGTGTGCATGAGGTGTCGACACAACTGACCTTCTGTCTTGAGCTGGAGCTGGGAATGGATTTTTACAGGAAAAAAGGAAATGCATGGGTGTGGGGCTGCCAGCAGCAAGGGAAGTTTCCAGGCGACTTGTCATGGTGCAATTTATAGATGCGGGTCTCAGAAGGGCTGTAGAGGAGCCCATGGAGTGGGTGTGAGGGTTAATTATGGAACCTGGCACCTGGCGTCCATCCATGCCGACCCAGGTCAGTGAACTGGGACACGCAGCCATATCTGAGCAGTTGAAATGAAAAGAGCAGAAAGAAAATACTCTCGTGCAGATGGGAAATAGAGATGGAACCCATAAAGGAAAAAGAACAGTGATGGCAGGGAAGGGGTGCTGGAGAAAACACCTCGAGGGTGAGGGATCTCCCATCCCTTCTTTGAGTCCTGGTTTAAAGCAGCAAATTCAACTTGTCCTTCTATCCTGAAAAACAAAACAATGCAGACGCCTTAAAAATCCCCTGAAGAACAGGCAAGACCCTCTTAGCTGTTAGGTTTGATCCATTGCAAAATGGACACTAAGGGACAGAACCAAATAACTTGACACTCCTCTCCTTCCCCGAGGCTTCCCCGAGAACAAAAGAGACAGAGAGAAGCTGTCCGGAGCTCCCCCGCAAAGGCCAATTAGGCAGTAGGGCATGAAAGCCAACATGACATCCTGGGGGAGAAAACCACAGCAGTGTTTGCAGAGACCCAGCACCTGGGCCAGAGAGAACACCCCACATGCATGGGCCATCTGGGCAAGCTTGAAAAAGCAAACTGTTTTTGCTCTGGAACTCCATGGCTGTGGCTCAAAACATTCTGCACTGCCACATTTGCTTCAGATCCCTTCCAGCAAGCCCACACATCTGTCTTCACACTTTAAAATAAATATGAATAAAAATGGAATCCAAACTGTGGGCAGGAGTGGCAAGACCTCTGAAGTTCTTCTCTGGGTGGAGCCAGCTCCCAAAGCAGCTCCCCTTGCCCTGGACACCGCACCTAGAAAGGCTCTACTTGTAGCATTTTCGAGAAGTGTGAGAACTGTTTTTGAATATCACACATGCTTTGTGGCTCCCCATTCGATACTAACACAATTTTGAGGTTGCAGCACAAGTTTTCTTCCCCAAAAGAAAACTACAAACTTCTGTACTAGGCCCAGAGGGTGAAAAGGCCTGCGCTTCTTTACAAGATCATTGGAAACCCACCCACCATCCCAGAGCTGTCCCATGCCCCAACTGAGAAATTGTAGTGAGGATTTGTCTTCTCCCTAAGACTGCAAAAGATAAAGACTGCTTCTGCTATCTGCAAGCTTATTCTTGTCCATTTTCCAAATCCAGTCTCACTGTTTGACCCCATGGGTCACAGGGATAGAAAATGCCAGCCTGGCTTCTGGAAGTCTGGGGACAAATATGTTGTCGCCTGGGCACAATGAGATAGTATTTGGGGACAAGGGAAGGGGAGCTGGGGTTTGCCGCCAAGCTCATTCAAGGTGCGTTGAGCAATGACAAAAGTGCTGCTACTCTTTGGCCAACAGGATGACGAGAAAGCAGAGAATAATGTTTTGCTCATTTGTCAGGGAGTCAGCATGTGGCTGGGTCACCTCGAGGCTAAATTGCTGACCTATCACTTATTTCTTCTCTCACTCAAGGCTCTATAAAATGGTCATGGTATTAGTTGCCACATTCAGGAGGCTCAAGTTTTGGTAATGGGCATACTGGTGAGTAGGCCAGATGCTGGCATCGTGCCCCTACAACATCAGCCTCCCTGGCTGGCAGCTGGAGAGGGCCCTTCTCCACCTGGCAAACATGTTCCTTAAATGTCACCTCTTCCGTAAAGCTCCAGCAACCCGAACAGACCCAGTTGCTCCTTCTCTAGCCCCCAAGAGCGGTGGCCTCCCAAGTTTGGGGTTTGCATGCATGTTCTTTATAAGAGCTTTGAAAATTCACATACCCCTTTGCACAGTTTTAGGATGACATTTTTAAAAAAAACTTTTATTGTACGTTTAAATAGTTGCAGGGGATGTCATTTCCTTGGTATTGTAAATATTAGCATTTTAAAATAAAATGATTACATCACTCTTTTAAATGTTGCCAGTGGAACCTAAGTATCAGAGCAATTCTATATCCACTATATCTATATTAAAAATACACAAAAAGTCTTCTTTATCATCTTATCATTCCATTTTCTCCTTCAATTCATATTTCCATTCTATTTACTCCACATATTTTTAACAGTTATATTACACTTTTATGTTGAATTTTTTTTTCACAAATGGGCAGAAAAGTATCATCCTTCTCTGCAACAAAAACATATAAACTGAAATTTTATCACTGTAAGTCTCCAAGTTTTAAGCAGTTTTTTCTAGAACAAGATATGATTTCAATACTCATCAGAATATAATTGGTCAAAACAACATAAATATATTGTAAATTTTCATAAATAGTCTTTAAACAGCGGATAAGTTTTTTTGAAAATCATCTCTTAAAATTTGAAATGGCACCTTTTTCAATCAATTGATATATCTGTGGATGAAAAATATTTATTGTTAGAATGAAATAGGATTTAGCATCAGTTCTATTCCTATTTTACATTTTAGAGAGAAAGCTCTGAGAAGCTTTCCCCCCCCCCAAAAAAAAAAACAAGATGTGACTGAAAAGAGTTTTATGAGACTAAAAATTATATAACCATCTATCATCAAAAATTAATAATGGGGAAACAGATGTGGCTCAAGCAATTGGGCTCCCATCTACCAAATAGGAGGTCCAGAGTTCAATTCCCGGGGCCTCCTGGTAAAAGACAAGCAGGCCAGAGTAGAGAGCTGGCCCATGTGGAATGCTGGCCCATGTGGATAGCTGGTGCAGCAAGATGACGCAACAAAAAGAGACACAGAGGAGAGACAATAAGAGACGCAGCAGACCAGGGAGCTGAGGTGACGCAAAAGATTGAGTGCCTCTCTCCCGCTCTGGAAGATCCCAGGATCGGTTCCCAGTGCCGCCTAAAGAGAAGACAAGCAGACACAGAAGAACACGCAGAACAGATAGTGAGTGCAAAACAACAGAGGGGGGGGGTGGGGAGAAATAAATAAAATTAATAATGACCTATCAGCTGACAGATCAATTTGGTCCTCCTTCAATTTTGTCAAAAGAAAAAATTTGGAAACCATGAGACATGAGAAAGTGTTTGCTACCCATTCATTAGTCATTCACTTTTCTAACTCTAGGAAATATATCAAAAAGACTTCTTTCCTATACCAAAACTTCTGCAATGATCACTAATTCTACCTGCTGCTCATTTGGTTAGAGGCCCCTTGTTTAAAAGTTAAAAGGGACAGAAAAATTAAAATATTTGCTATTTTAATCCTGCTTTGCCAATACAACTTTTTTCAGTTTTTAAAATTAATACATATTCACATGCCATAAAACTCACCCTTTTAAAGTGTGCAGTTCAGTGATTTATAGCATATTTACAAAGCTTTGCGACCCTCGCCACTATCTAATTCCAGCACATTTTCATCACCCAAATAAGAAATCATGTGCCCTTTAGAGTCAGTTGTCATCCTCCCCCAGCCAATACAACTTTTAACAAAATTATTTTAATTCATTGCGTGCTTCAAATACATTGTCATCAAAAGCTTGGAGTTGGAGGTTTAGCTCTTTCCGTTAATGGAAACAGGCCACGTAACCTACTTGGCAGAGCTGGTCCTCACTGTCAAGCCCATCATCAAACCAGATTTAGTTTCACTTAGAAAAAAAGGACTTCAATTTCAAAAAATATGTTAATAGGCATCCCCATGCAACCATCTCCTGAATTTGAAATCTGAGAAGAGAGAAGGACGTAACCATAGATGACTGGTAGACCAGCTCTCCATCTTAGAGAGGGAGAAATCAATAAGACCCTGTACTTGCCATGCATTAATTACCTGAATGAAATAAGGCCTTTAGTATTCCTTATGGATGCCCCCTTTGCTTCATTTCTGTGGAAATTTTCTTTAGGAGGGATACATTCTTTGACATTTTTTAGGAGATAGAAGAGATGAGATTGTTGAAATGAGAAATTCTCATCCCTCCGGCTGCCTTATTCTACAAAATATCTGAATTTGAAGGCCAAAGCACTCCTTTTCTGAAAACTTTATTTCAGCCTGAGCAGAACTGCGGGTAACTAAGGGAAAGCATAGTAGACATGGAGATGCACCACGCAGACTCTCCCTCAAGGAAGACCTTTCTGCCCATCTGGGAGACAGGAGAAGATGCAGCCAGCAGATGGCCTCTAGCTGTCAGCTACTTCAGGGTCAGCTGTTCTGCCTTTTCTGCCCAGGGGGGATCATTCCAATGGACAATGTTTGCTCCTGCGCCCCCCATGGGTTGGCCAAGCTCTTGTCACACCTGCATTGCAGTTTGATTTCTTCCACAATCCTGGCCCCTCCTCAATCCTTTGGCAGGAGTTGATCCGTAATAAATATCTGACACCACAAGCTCTGTGTCAGCATCTGCCTCTCCAGGACCCATCCATAACAGAAACACACCAAGTCCTCTGCAGATTGGTGGCAACTCAATTTCAGAATGCTTTGCCAACACTATTTTGAATAATAATTTTAGTGCCCCAAAAATTTTTAAACTGCAGCCCAAGACACCTCGATAAGACCCAAGATGGTCAAGGGGTCCATGCCTTTCTTTGGCCAAGTGGGAGAAGAGAATGGTAAAAGAGGCAGTGAGGAAGTTTAAGGGGCCAACAGAAAGTGATTCTTAGGAAAGAGTCTACTGGAAATTGATTCCCTTAAAACCATCTCTGCCCCCTGGGAAGTCTTTGAAGATAATGGAAGGCTCACCCCCAATTGAAAACTCCTGCTTGAAGCAATTTGTTTGTGTCTGTTATAATACTCAGCACACCATATTTCTTTCCTTTTATTGAAATAAATTTCACAAAACATGCAATTAACCATTTTGAAGTGCACGGTCCAGTAGGATTTAGTACATCACAGTGTTGTACAGCCATCACCACTATCTAATTCCAAAACATTTCATCCATCCCCAAAGGCAACTCCGTACCCATTAGCAGTCACTCACCATTCCTAACCTCCTCCTGCCCCTGACAGCCACTAGTCTGCTTTCTGTCTGGATGGATTTACCTATTCTGGATGTTTCATGTAAGTGGAACATAACATCTGTTTTTTGGTTTTTTTTTTTTAAGATTTTATTTTATTTATTTATCCCCCCATCCCTCGTTGTTTGAGGTTGCTGTCTGCTCTCTGTGTCCATTTGCTGTGTGCTCTTTGTGTCTGCTCGTCTTCTCTTTAGGAGCCACTGGGAACAAAACCCGGGACCTCCCATGTGGAAGAGAGGTGCTCAATCACCTGAGGCACCTCAGCTCACTGCTTTGTTGTGTCTCTCATTGTCTTTCCTCTTTTATGTCTCTTTTGTTGCATCACCTTGTTGCATCAGCTCCCTGCGCCTGTCCGCCGCGCCAGCTCACCTTCTCCAGGAGGCACCGGGAACCAAACATGGAACCTCCCATGTGGTAGGCAGAAGCCCAATTACTTGAGCCACATCCGCATCCCAATATGTGATTTTGTATCTGGCTTATTTCACTTTAGCATATTGTTTTAAAAGTTCATCTACGTTGTAGCATGTATCAGCCCTTCGTATCTTTTCATAGCTGAATAATATTCCATTGTATAGATAGATCTACCCCATTTTGTTTATCCATTTACCCATTGAAGGACATTTGGTTTGTTTCCACCTTTTGGCTACTGGGGACTAATGTTGTTATGAACATCTGTATACAAGTATTTGTTTGAGTCCTTATTCTCCATTCTTTTAGGTGCTGGCTTAGGAACAGAACTGCTGAGCCATGTGGTAATTCTATGTGTAACTTTTTGAGGAGTCTTTTGCACTGCTATTTTTTTTTTTTTTTTTTTTTTTAGTTTGTACTGGGGAATGAACCCAGGACTTTGTACATGGGAAGCAGGCACTCAACCACTGAGCTACATCCACTCCCCAATGAGAGTTGCTTTCTTCATTTGTTTTTAGGAGGTACCAGGGATAGAACCTGGGACCTCATACATGGGGAGCAGGCGCTCAACCACTTGAGCTATATCTGTTCCTAGCACTGCCTTTTAAATAATTTGCATGAACACCTGGCTTCTGCCCTGACTATGAGTTTCATTCACACATTCATCCTCTCACTTGGCCATGCTGTCATTTACCAGGAACTTTTTTTAACCAAAATTTCCCAAGTGCTCATTGTGAGCTGAGTGTACAAAGATGAGAGATATCCCCCACCCCCAGTCCTGGCCCTCAAGGAGCTCACTATTTTATGAGAGACAGGTAAGCAGAAAGTGAAAGCACGAGAATGGAAAGAAGTCAAATAATTTCAAAGACAGTGAGTGCCACAAACAGAACAAGATTCAATTACATCGAAAAATAAAAATGTTGATTTTTATTCCTTTAACTCTTTTGAAATCTCAGGGAGCCTTTAGACAGAGTAACCATCATCAGCTGCTAATCAGATGGAATTTTATTTAACTAAGGGAAACAACAGAGAAATATTGGAGCACCCAAGATTTCCCCCTTAAATTTGGATACTAAGTGCAGATTTTAGTAATAGTTTATTTACATGAATGGTTGGGGGTTTTGTCTTTCATTTAGGCATTAATAAAATAAGATCTAATTTGCATGCATTTATTTATCTCAAACTCCTCATAGCTAAAAGTAGGTACTTTTCTCTTTTTCTGCCACTTTTCATCCCAAATCTCAAAGTACTCTAAAGAAAGATATTGAATTCAACAAAAATAATAGTCAATATTAACTAAGAGTGGGCTACGTACCAGGCACTCAGCTAAGTGCTTTTAACTTGCATTATGATTTCTTCCTTGAAACAATGCCATGGCTCAGATAGTATTTATTGTAAAGACTGTACAAGTTAGGAACCCAAGTGTGGTGAGTTGAAGAAACTACCGAAGGACACTCAGCCAGTGGTTCAGGAGGAGCAGGAATCCGAACCCAGACTCGGCTGTGTGCCAGCCTGCCCCTCCTTGCTCTGTTGCATGATGCCACCTGTATCTCTCGTGCCTTGAGCCCTCTTCAAAGTGTCATACATCCATGCTGCCCCAGCAAAATCAAAAAGCCCAGGCTGGAAAGGAACATCATCCATGGGCAGATGCTTTGCAGTCAGTCTTCCAGGGGTCACTTAGACTATAGCTCTGTGGAGACAAACCCATTTCTGGAGAAGCAGACACAGTCCCCCAAGTTCCTCTTCCTCTCCATGATCTCGCAATGCTGCATGCCCAGGGCTCACTCCCTGGTCTGCTCTTTCCTTCCTCCTCTCACAGCTTTAGGTAACACCCACATGAGCTGAGGTGGCTCAAGCAGTTGAGCGCCTCTCTCCCACATGGGAGGCCCCGGGTTCAGTTCCTAAAGAGAAGACGAGCAGACACAGCAAATGAACACAAAGAACAGACAGTGAGTGCAAAATAACAAGGGGTGGGGGATAAATAAAAAATTTTTAATTAATATTTTTAAAAATAAATAAAAATAGAACCCACATGCTGAGGGCACATGCTGATATCTCTCTCTGACCACAAGTCTAGTTGCTTGCAGAAAAATTGGTTATCTTTGACTCCTCTCTTTCTCTCCTACCCTGCACACAATCTATCAAATATACCAGAATCCCATCACCACTGCCACCCAGGTCACCCCCCACTGCTGCCACCTGGAACCCCACACACACACTTTTCTACCCTGAACTGCCCTCCACTGCTTCTATCCTGTACACCCCCCTCTGCTCCCAGCAGGACACCCCCCACTGCTCACACCTGGACCCTCTACTTTTTCTACCATGAATATCACCCCACTACTTCCCACACTTGTCACCCCCGACTGCTTCCACATGGACGCCCCTCATTGCTTCTATCCTGGTCCAAGGCACCATCATCTCCCCTCTGGATTATTGCCATGGCTCCCTAACCGTCTCCCTGTCTGTCCTGCCTCCCTGCCGTCCATTCTCAAAACCCAGCCAGAGTCACTTTATTAAAACTCAAATCAGATTCCACTACGGCACTGCTCCTCCACTGGCTCCCCATTTCGCTCAGAGGAAGAGTCAGGCCTTGGGTACCTGCCTCGCCACTCCTTCTGCCCAGGCCCGCTTCTGCCCCAGGCAGCCAAAGGCTCACCCCTCACTGTCTTCAGGTCCTTACCAAATTCACCCTCTTGGTGAGACCCTCTCTGGCCACTGCACTTAAAATTGCAATTCCCCATACTCCTTGTCCCTCTTCCTTGCTCCATTTTTCTCTGCAGCACTTACTACCATCTAACCTCCTACACAATTTACTCAATGATCCTGTGGCCTTGGCTGTTTGGTTGAGGACAGGCATTTCTGTATAGCGGCAAATGGGCACATGGCAGATGATCAGTGTGTCACAGTTGAGTTAAAAAGTTGTAGGAGAGCCAAGACGGGACTATCTCACCCCAGGGAGAAAGGTTTGGGGTTTGCTTCCCAAAAGCCAGCCTTCCTTGGCCAAAACTCGGTGTTTGCTGATTTGCCCTTGCCTTCAGCATGGGGCCATTGGAATCAAAACTGAAACTCAAGACAATACACCACCTTTCAAGGAGTCCCAATTTCCTGGCAAGGCTGTATCATAGACTCATCAGCTATAAAGGAGGTGAGAAGTGGATTCCGATCTTGGTTCAGCCTAAGGCTAGGTCAGTTATCTTTGGCTAAAGACACAAACTCTCTGAACCTCATCTATAAAATGGAAAGAAAATAAAAGGAAAAGAGAGAGAGAGAGAGAGAGAGGGAGGGAGGGAAGGAGGGAGGGAGGGAGGGAGGGAAGGAGGGAAGGAAGGAAGAAGGAAAAGCCTGCCTTGGGAAGCGGCTGTGGCTCAATCAGTAGGGCTCCCGTTTACCATATGGGAGGCCCCAGGTTCGGTTCCCGGGACCTCCTGGTGAAGGCAGGTCCGCCCGCACGGCGTGGTTGGCTGACCCAGCGAGCACAAGCAGCAAGGGGGGGATAAATGAATAAATAAATAAATAAATCTTTAAAAAAAAAAAAAAAAAAAAAAGCCTGCCTTGACTACTCCAGGAGGTATTATAGGATCAAATGGGATCAGGCATATGAAAATGCTTGGACTTGTGCCCCTGGCACATACGTGCTTTCTCTGACTTGAGTTCTAGGGTCCAGAACAATTTACCCCAGCAATATATCAAGGACTTTAGTAAGCTGCACTGACTCTTCACGACGCCAGTGTGTGCCCCCTTAAGGCAGGGAGAAGCCATCACACTTCATTCAACAGCTGAAGAGGAATCCACTGACCCCTGCCCCTCTCCCTCTTGCTCACACACACACAGAAAGCCAGATTTCCCTCCTGGTAGTCTGCCCTTCCAATAACTTTTGCAGAAATTTTCCTGGTGGGTCAAGGGGAGCATCCCCAGGGAAGCCCAGAACTCAAACTGCAGCTCACAGGTGGTCCTTGAAGCAGCGAAAACCAGTCTGGTCTGTAGTGATTTCTCTTCCCACCAATCCATGAACAACCCTCCCAATTACCCCACTCCCAAACTCTGCCAACCAGAGCACTAAAAATAAGCTGAGCCGGGCTATTCATTTCAGACTCCTCGCTTGGCTGGACCCCTCCAATCCCTTTCCTTCAACAGTTTTTCCCAGCCGTGCGGTGGGTGCATACTTTCCTCTTTCTGCCTGTAAGCCTCCCTCACTCCAGCATCTTATCGTGGATACAGATTTTCGGGGGCCCACGCCCACCGAGGGTATTGCTTTCACTTTTCTCTCTTTTTAAGCGTGCCCAGCTATCAGGAGATCGCTAATCCTTCTCATTTAGGTTGTTGGCTCTAACGGGTAGTGTGTTTTGGATTTCTATATGAAAGGTATTTAGGTTGGCCCTGTCACAAATGGCATGCCAACAGTTTGGATCTTAAAGCAGTTCTTCCCTTGGGGTGGCAATTGGAGCCATGATTTCAGAGACACAGCATGAGGTGCCAGGCTGCCTTCACTGTTCCCTTTCCACTAAATCTAAATGGGGAGCAATAAACACCTCCCCATTCACATGGGTCTCTCCCCCTCTGTAAATACTGACAGGCCGAGCAGGGAGGGAAACGTGTCTTGGAGCCAAGACTTGGCTACTAAAGGAGAGAAGAGAAGAGACTTGCTAAAGCCCAGCTCTGAAGACATAATCCACTGGGAAGACTCTGGGGCACTGATCTGTTTGAGATTCCTTATATTTGTCCTTCTCAGACTAATCCTTGAAAGCATTCAAGACATGAAACTTGAACTCAATTCCTTTGAAAAAGAAATCTGGTGAGTAAGAAAGTGTCACTGTGTTCTGTGAATGAGCTTGTTCCCAGACAGTTGCTTTTTCAGAGATGGATAAGTGGCAGCCAAGAGAGCAAAAGTCACCCAACCAAAGCTGTGAGTGGGCAGTCACACCATGGTGGAAATTAAAACCTAGCAGCCCCAGAACCCCAATTCTAAGCCTAGCTCTTGAGAACAGCTGCTGTCTGGATTGCCTTTCAATCCAATTATAACACAGAGCAAGAGTCAAAAAAAAAAGTCAAAAATAAATTTTCAAAATCTTAAAAAGACTTTCCAGGCTATGAACTAATGGACCATGATAAAAGTATATGGGGTGTTGGGAATCCCAGTGGGTTCCGTGTAATATTTTGGGTAATCTAAGCACCTCTTAAAATATATGTGTATATATATAAATAACATTTTTGTAAGCAAATACACATATATGCATATATATTTATATATCATTTTGCAAATGTTTGTATGTATTGTGAGAATTTTGATTTTTACCCACAATAAAAATAAATTAAAAAAAAAAAAAAGTATATGGGGTGAAGGAAGTGTTCTAATTGACTGTTCACTATTCCAACCCACATGATTCTGAGCAATTCATCACCGAGGTAGAGCCTTGTTGAACACTGGGCTCCCCGAGCCATCGGCTTGCAGAAAATCCATTTCTCCCCTCCTGTTTTTCCCCTTTTGCTGATGAATTATAATCCATTTACATGTAATGTAAAATGTGCTAGGGATAGTGTTATGAGTTGAATTGTGTCCCTTCAAGAAGAAACATTCAAGTCCTAACTTCTAGTCCTGTGAAAGTGACTTCATTTGGAAATAGGGTCTTTGAAAATGTTATTAGTTGAGACCAAACCCTTTTAAGGTGGGCCCTAATCCAATATGACTGGTGTCCTTATACAAAGGGGAGAATCGGACACAGATAAATTGAGGGGAGAACACCATGTGATGACTGAGGCAGAGATTGAAGCCCAAGGATTTCCAGCTACCCACCAGACTTTAGTCTCCAAAACCGTGAGACAATAAATTCCTGCTATTTTAAGCCATCTCGCTTATGGTACTTTGTTAAGGCAGCCCTAGCACACAAATATGGGTGGTGATATTTTAAAACTTGCAATGCCTTTGATCCAACTCCCAGATCAAGCTACAAAGGCTACCACATATAGCTCAGGGAAGGACTGGGAAGCAGGAAGGCCACAATCTTAGGAGGAGACTAATGCACTTATTACAAAGCAGGTCACACCACTAATCCAGAAGCCCAAATCCAAAGCAAACAGCCAAGGCAGAGCCTGGTTGAACAAGACTTCATTCTCAAATTCATAGACAAATTTGTGAGAGCATTCTATGAGCCCTAAAGTACTCTATGATATTTGATTGTTCTTATTTGGGGGCTGTGAAAGGGTAAATTGGTCTTTGGCAAAAGCTGAAAGTTTGGATGGAGGTTTGACTGCTCCAAGCCATCTTCCCAGATTCATTCTACCAAGGATAGCTTCTACCAGCATGATCACACCCTTGAAAGACCCTTTCAGTATACTTTGCTTCAGGAAGGATTCTTGAGGCCCCAAAATGTCATACTGTCCTTTTCAAAACATTCGCCTTATATCTTGTATCACAGTTATTTGTGCATTTAAGAAGCCTTTTGGCATAAGAGTTTGTTCTCCTCTGTATTGTCAAGTTATGTCACTTGGACAGTATTGTTGAATTGGATAAAAAAAAAAAAAAAAAAAACAGCGTTCTCTAATGGCTAGAAGATCTTCTAGTATTTTAGGAACTTCAGCTTCCAAAGGTACCCAATAGATACAAAATGAATAACATATGTCCTGGGAAAATAGACCTGAGGTACATTGGACGATTGGTGGTATCTACCAAGTTCCCTCCACATCGATGGTAGGAGTTGAAAAATGTTTTCTAAAAGTCCATTCAATTACTTTGAAAACTCTAGCATGCTTACTTCCAAAAGAAATTCAGGATGTTGGGCAATTTCAAATGGAATTCTTGCACATCTGTTAAGAAGTGCTTGTTAATTTGGTCTTTCATTTGCACTTCTGAAAAAGATGGAATCAGAAAAGCTACAAGCAGCAAAGGAAATGAATGGCAATCCTCTGTTGAACAGTAATCTCCCAAGGTTGAGTCAATCTTATAATTCAAGAATACACTAAAAACATAACGTTGTAATGCAGGTTTGCTGTGTTTGCCTAACATCTGCTACCCCTTCTTCTGATAATAGCGACTATATTAGGATTCTCCAGAGAAACAGAACCACAGAATATATAAACAAATATTAAGAGATTTGTTATAGGAATTAGGTCACACAACCATGGGGACTGACAAATCCAAATTCTGTGGGGTCGGCTTCAAGCTGGAAACTCTGGTGAAAGTGAAGTTGAATTCCTCAGGAAAAGCTGACTTGCTGAAGTAGAGGCAGAAATTCTTCTCTTCTGACTTTTGAAATCCTCAGTTCTGGCTTTTAAAATCTCCAACTGATTGGATGAGGAGACTCCCCACAATACTGAAGGCAATCTCCCTTGTTGATTGTAGATGCAATCAGCTGTAGATGCGATCAGCAAATCCATCTACAAAATACCACACAATAACCATCAGGCCAGAGCTTGCCTGACCAAACAGATGGACACCAAAACCTCTCCAAGTTGACACTTTAACTTTAACCCATCCCACTCTGGTTCATCTGAGGTTTACTGCAGCCCTGGTTACAAGATCAGACATATGTGCAAGACCAACACATTCCAATCCTCTGAATACCATAATTGGCTTAAAGATGGCCACATGATCTACCTAAGCCACTCAACTTAGAGTCATCTGGGAATTTTCTCAAACTACTAGAAATGTATCCTCTTTCTCTAGAATTGCTAAACTGGTAGAATATAAATCTTTTTTTTTTTTTTTAATTTATTTATTTTTTATTGTGGGTAAAAATCAAATTTTTCACAATACATACCAATATTTGTAAAATGATATATAAATATATATGCATATATGTACATTTGCTTACAAAAATGTTATATATATATATTTCTTTTTTTTTTTTTAAGAGGTGCTTAACTAACCTAAATATAACACGGAACCTACAGGGATTCCCATGTTCCCCACCTCCCACACCTCCCACCACATCCCACACAAACATCTCCCACAAGTGTGGCCCATCATCCTCAATGGACTTACACATCCTGGGGCCTTGCCATCAACCATAGACCACAGTTGACATCGTAGATCTCACTCTCTCCCACACAGTTCTGAATGGTGTGTGCTGATTTAAAATGGCCTTACATCGGTTGCCACAACGGCACTCAGGACAACCTCCAAATCCCGAAGAAGCCCCTGTATTTCAACTGCACATCCCCTCTCTGCCCCAAAAGTGTCCAGTGGCCACTGGCTCCACCTCACTGTTATAATTTCTTCCATTGCTAGAATCACCATATTTGTACAACAGAATATAAGTCCACTCTAGTCCATAGTTCTTCCTCCAATCCTGAGGGGACTGGAATGGTGATGTCCACTCCACCTCCAAGTGAGAGAGGGCTTATATCCCATGGATATGGTGGGTGGGATGATCCTGCCTGCAGATGCAGGCCCTCTCCATTCCCTGGGATGACCGTTGCCCATCGTTGTGTCCTTGCCAGGTGACTTGGATGAGTCCATTGAGTTGTAGGGCAGGAGTTGCAGCTCCACTGAGATTCCACGCACACCTGGCACATAGATAGGCCAGAGGCTCCAGTCTCTGGAAGTATACCTAAAAACTCCGGCATCACATATAGGTTTGAATAGAAGGGATTGAGGAACCTTGTGCAGGGAGGACTTATTTGAGTCCAATTCTGTCACTCTCAGGAGCACAGATTCCAAAATAGAGCCCACTGATAAGGTGTCAGTCTCTGGGGCTATCCCCCCTTATATAGGACCTGGGTGTCTCCAGAGCTCTCAGGAGCCCCTCTGTGTGGGGTGATATGCACTTTGATGTTCTATGAGCTCCTACTGAGGTGTGCTTAAGCGTTACCTCTGGGATGACCTCCCGAATCTCTTTGAAGTCTCTTAGCCACTTGAACTCATTTCTCTTTACCTTTTCCCCCTTTTATTCAAGGTCTTTTTCCAGTTGTGTTGCCAGTTGGCACTTGGTATTAATCCCTCGTTGCCAGGGAGGCTCATCCCCGGGAGTCATGTCCCACGTTGGGAGGAAGGTAATGCATTCATATGCTGAGTTTGGCTTAGAGAGAGGCCACATTTGAGCAACAAGGAGGCTCTCAGGTAGCAACCCTTAGGCACCCCATAACAGTAAGCTAAGTTTCAGTTACAAGAGCAAAGACTCATAAGGGTAGTCATCAATAAAAAGAACTCATCAGTGGGCCATCCTCTTTTGACAGACACTGTCCCTGCACTCAGAGGACTGTTGCTGCTCCCTTGGAGAATGTGGCAGAGCTCTCCAGGCTAGGAATTCAGATTCCCTCATTTATTGAGTGATTGTCCACCCACCATGACCATGCCCCATCCTTTGATCTTTTGAACAATTTTGTATATCTTTCATGTATATTCAGATGAACTTACTCCCATGAATCCCCCCTCCCAGACACCCCACACCAATAGTCCCCTGCAGTACCCATTGTAACCCTTCTGTGATCTAAATCTTCCATGAACATGTAGCCCATAAAATAACCAAATACACTTAATAGGAAAAAGAAACAACAATGAAAAGCTTACATGCAAGAGACAAACATAAGGAAACTCAGGGGAAAAAAAAACAAAAAGACAAACAAACAATCAAACAAAAAACAAAACAAAACAAAATATAATTAGCAGATTGGGACATTCAAAAAAATGGGGAAAAAAGCAAAAGAAATGCCTTTAAATAAATATAATATATATATATATATATTCTTTTTTTCCTTTTATCACTGTGTTATCGGATATCCGGTGTGCCATGACACCTTCCCCCTCTCAATCCCCAATGTCTCCCAAATTTTCATTTAATTTTCAAAGAAGTTTTAGGTCACAGCAAAGTCACACACGGAATACCAGAGACTCCCAGATACCAAACCACCTCCCCTTCCCCACCCCATATTAAACCCCCCCCTTTTTTTTTTGGATGTTAGCATTGTTATAACTGTTATACAGATAGCAAAATATAGCAACTAAACATTGTCCGTGATTTACAGTATAGTTTACAATTTAGACAATACAGTTTAATAAGTTTTGATGATATTTACCATGCCCTGTGTCCATTACTGTAAGGTAATGAAAAACTTTTCCCATGACCACTAAATACCCCATTAGATCTTAACTGTTCCTTCCTCGCCACCCCCCTGGGGCATATGACACTCCCCTGTCTTGACTCATGGAATGTCAAGATTCATAGTTACATGCCCTGGGTATTTGGACCTGCCCTTCCTAATCTACCCACCTGTCAATGCTGCACCACAAACCCAGTAATATCACTACCCATCTGTCCTATCCTTCAATATGCAACTATACTCTATCCCTTTACCATAGATTATGCCCATGTGGGTGATGGCTCAAAGCCTGCTCTTCTCTTTCTCTCCTTTGTTAACCTATCTTTCAGATAATGGTTCTCAGAGACTGCTCACTTTCCTCAGTTCAAATCAGTGAGGTCATATACTGTTCATCCTTCAGTGCCTGGCTTGCTTCACTCAACATAAGGTCTTCAAGATTCATCCACCTTATTCCATGTGTTAGCACTTTATTCCTTCTTACAGCTGAGTAATATTCCATTGTATGTATGTACCACATTTTGCTTATCCATTCATCTGTTGATGGGCACCGGGGCTGATTCAAACTTTTGGCAATGGTGAACAATGCAGCTATGAACATTGGTGTGCATATATCTGTTTGTGTCTTTGCTTTCAGTTCTTCTGGGTATATACCCAGCAGTGGAATTGCTGTATCATACGGAAGATCTATTGTTAGTTTTCTGAGGAACCGCCAAACTGTCCTCCACAGTGCCTGGACCATACCGCAGTCCCACCAGCAGTGGATGAGGGTTCCTATTCCTCCACATCCTCTCCAACATTTGGTGTCTCCTGTTTTTTAATAGCTGCCATTCTGATGGGTGTAAGATGGTATCTAATTGTAGTTTTGATTTGCATTTCCCTGATAGCAAGCGATGTTGAGCATTTTTTCACGTGCTTTTTAGCCATTTGTATTTCTTCTTGAAGAAGTGTCTGTTCAGGTCACTTGCCCATTTTTTAAATGGGTTGTTTGTCTTTATTTTCAAGGTGTAGGATTTCTTTATATTTGCAGGATATTGGGCTCCGATCAGATATATGGTTGCCAAATATTTTCTTCCATTGGATAAGCTGCCTTTTTATTTCCTTAATAACATCTTTTGAGGTGCAGAAGTTTTTCATTTTGATGAGATCCCATTTATCTATTTTTTTATCTTGCTGCTCGCGCTTTGGCTGTGAAGTTCATGAAACCATTTCCTATTACAAGGTCCTGTATATGCTTCCCGACATTATCTTCCAAGGTCTTTATGGTTTTGGCTCTTATATTTAGATCTTTGATCCATCTTGAGTTGATTTTTGTATAAGATGTGAGATGGTATTCTTCTCTCATTCTTTTGGATATGGATATCCAGTTCTCCAAGCACCACTTGTTAAAGAGGCCATTCTCTCCCAACTGAGTGGGCTTTGTGGCCTTGTCAAATATCAGATGACTGTATATGCGAGGATCTATATCAGAACTCTCAATTCGGTTCCATTGGTCAGTAGGTCTATCCTTGTGCCAATACCACGCAGTTTTGATCACTGCAGCTTTGTAGTATGTTTTAAAGTCATTATGCAGCTGTAAGAAGAAATGAAGTCATAAAGCATATGGCAACATGAATGAACCTGGAGGACATTATGTTGAGTGAAGCAAGCCAGACACAAAAGGACAAATACTGTATGAATGCATTACTATGAACCAAATATATTGTGTAATATATTGTTTGATTCAAAAAAAAATTTTTTTACATGTATCCATTACATTTAATTGAGAAATGTATATATTTATTCATCTGTGTTTACTTTTTAGTTTTTAATTGTTTATGTTTTCAATTATTCAATGTACAAAATAAAGTTTAAATAAATAAATAAATAAAGTCAGGTTGTGTGATACCTCCAACTTCATTTTTCTTTTTCAATATGTCTTTGGCAATTTGGGGCCTCTTGCCTCTCCAAATATATTTTGTGGTTAGTTTTTCCAGTTCCTTAAAAAATAGTGTTGACTTTTATTGGGATTGCATTAAATCTGTAGATTAGTTTGGGTAGGATAGACATCTTGATGATGTTTAGTCTTCCTGTCCATGAACAGGGAATATTTTTCCATTTATTTAAGTCTTCTTTGATTTCCTTTACCAGTGTTGTGTAGTTTTCTGTATATAAGTCCTTTACATCTTTAGTTAAATTTATTCCTAGGTATTTGATTCTTTTAGTTACTATTGTAAATGGTATTTTTTTCCTGATTTCCTCCTCAGTTTGCTCGTTATTGGTGTATAGAAATGCTACTGATTTTTGAGCATTGATCTTATAGCCTGCAACATTACTGAACTCCTTTATAAGTTCTAGAAGCCTTGTTGTAGATTTCTCAGGGCTTTCTATGTATAGGATCATGTCATCTGCAAATAATGAAATTTTTACTTCTTCTTTTCCAATCTGGATGCCTTTTATGTCCTTTTCTTGTCTCAGTGCTCACGCAAGTACTTCTAAGACAATGTTAAATAGGAGTGGTGATAGTGGACATCCTTCTCTAGTTCCTGATCTCAGAGGGAAGGCTTTTAGGATTTCACCTTTGAAAATGATGTTAGCTTTGGGTTTTTCATATATACCCTTTATCATATTCAGAAAGTTTCTGTCTATTCCTATCTTTTGTAGTGTTTTTATGAGGAAAGAGTGCTGTATTTTGTCGAATGCTTTTTCTGCATCTCTAGAGATGGTCATGTGATTTTTTCTTTCAATCTGTTTATGTGGTGTATTACATTGATTGATTTTCTTATATTGAACCATCCTTGCATACCCGGGATGAAACCCACTTGGTCATGGTGTATAATCCTTTTGATATGTTGTTGAATGCGATTAGCAAGTATTTTGTTGAGGATTTTAGCTCTAGGTTCATTAGAGAAATTGGTCTGTAATTTTCCTTTCTTGTGGTATCTTTATTTGGTTTTGGTTTTAGGGTAATGTTGGCATCATAGAATGAGTTAGGCAATATTCCTTCTACTTCTGTTTTTTGGAAGAGCTTAAATAGAATTGGTGTTAGCTCTTTCCGGAATGTTTGGTAGAATTCATCTGTGAAGCCATGTGGTCTTGGGCTCTTCTTAGTTGGGAGGTTTTTGATGACTGAGTCTATCTCTTTATTTGTAATTGGACTGTTGAGTTCATCTATTTCTTCTTTCATCAATGTAGGCTGTTTGTGGGTTTCTAGAAACTTGTCCATTTCCTCTAAATTATCATTCTTGTTGGCATATAATTTTTCAAAATATCCTCTTATGATACTCTTTATTTCTGTGGGTCAGTAGTGATATCCCCTTGCTCATTCCTTATTTTATGTATTTGCATCTGTTCTCTCTTTTTCTTTATTAGTCTGGCTAAGGGTTTGTCAATTTTATTGATATCCTCAAAGAACCAGCTTTTGATTTTGTTTACTGTTTCCAGTGCTTTCTTATTCTCTATTTCATTTAGTTCTGCTCTAATCTTTGTTATTTCCTTCTTTCTACTTCCTTTAGGTTTAGTTTGTTGTTGTTTTTCCAATTCCTCCAAGTGTGTAGTTAGGTCTTCAATTTTAGCTCTTTCTTCTTTTTTAATATATGAATTTATGGCTATGAACTTCCCTCTCAGGACTGCTTTCGCTGCATCCCATAGGTTTTGATATGTTGTGTTGTTGTTTTCATTAGTTTCAAGGTAGTTACTGATTTCTTTTGAGATTTCCTCTTTAACCCACTGTTTGTCTAAGAGTGTGTTGTTTAACTTCCATATCCTTGTGCCTAACCTGTTTCTCTGGCCCTTAGTGATTTCCAATTTCACTCCGTTGTGGTCCGAGAAATTGCTTTGTATAATCTCAATTTTTCTGAATTCATTGAGAGTTGTTCTGTGGCCTAGCATGTGGTCTATTTTTGGAGTATGTTCCATGTGCACTCGAGAAGAATGTAAATCCTGTATTTGGGTGTAATGTTCTGTATATGTCTATTAAGTCCAGGTCTTCTAATGTATTGTTGAGTGCCTTTGTTTCTTTATTGATTCTCTGTCTAGATGTTCTGTCTAATGATGATAGTGGTGTATTGAAGTCCCCTGCTATAATTGTAGAGGCATTTATTTCTCCTCTTAGTTTTTCCAGAGTTGCCACACGTATTTTGAGGCACCCCAATTATGTGCGTAAATGTTGATGATTGTTCTCTCTTCTTGAGAGACTACTCCTTTTACTAATATGTAGTGTCCATCTTTGTCTCTTACAATAGTTTTGCATTTAAAGTCTATTTTGTCTGATATTAGAATAGCTACTCCTGCCCTTTTTTGGCTATTGTTAGCTTGTAAAATTGTTTTCCAGTCATTCACTTTCAGTCTCCTAGAATCCCTGGGTTGAAGTGGGTTTCTTGTAGACAGCATATAGATGGATCGTATTTTCTTATCCATTCTGCCAATCTGTGTCTCTTGATTGGTGAATTTAATCCATTAACATTCAGTGTTATTACTCGTAACAAATTTCTTACTTCAGCCATTTTTTCTTTGGGTTAATGTATGTCATATGTTGTTTTGTTTCTCTTTTTGTCTTTTCAGTTATTTTTAATCTCTCCTCCAACTTTCTCTCCCTTGTTTTTTCCTTTCAACTTGTAGAGATTCCTTTAGTATTTCTTGAAGTCCTGGCTTCTTATTGACATATTCTCTTAATTTCTGTTTATCTGTGAATATTTTGAACTCTCCATCATTTTTGAATGCCAGTTTTGCTGGATAGAGGATTCGTGGCTGGAATTTTTTCTTTTAGTATTTTGACTATATTATACTACTGTCTTCTTGCCTCCATAGTTTCAGCTGAGAAATCAGCACTTAATCTTATTGTGCTTCCCTTGTATGTGATGGTTCTCTTTTCTCTTGCTGCCTTGAGTATTTTCTCTTTGTCTTGAGCATTGGACATTTTGACAAGTATGTGTCTTGGAGTTGGCCTGTTGGGATTTATACTATTTGGGGTGTGCTGTGCTTCCTGGACCTGCACATCCATCTCTCTCAATAGGGTTGGGAAGTTTTCAGCCATTATTTCCTTCAACACTCCTTCTGTTCCCTTTCCCCTCTCTTCTCCTTCTGGGATGCCCATAATGTGTATGTTTGTGCATTTTGTGTTAGCGGTTAATTCCCTGAGTCCATGCTGGATTTTTTCTATCTTTTTGTCTATCTGTTCTACTATCTCTTTGATTTCAGCTGTATTGTCTTCCATATCACTCATTCTTTCCTCTGCCTGTTCAAATCTGCTGTTATGTGAATCCAGTGTCTTTTTGATTTCTTGGATTGTGCCATTGTTCACCATCATATCCATTATCTTTTTAGGCATGTTTGCAATTTCTTCAGTATGTTCCCCCAGTGTCTTCTTTATGTCCTTAATCTCTTCCTTCACTTCTTTAAGTTGGTCCATGATATTTGTTTGGATAGCTTTGATTAGTTGTTCGATGTTCTGCATCACTTCCTGGTTTTTAATTTGTTATTGGACTGGTCCATGTTTTCCTGTTTCTCAGAGTCATTTGTATTTTTTTGTTGCCCTCTGGTCATCATATTATCTTGATGGGTTTGTTCAGTTGATTAGCTTTTCTCTGTGATCTAGAGTTTTATTTAGCTGGTGGTTCTGCGTGTAAGTTAAGTTTTCTCTTTGGCACTTTTTCTTCTTATTTTATTTCCTTGCTTCTTTCTATGTTCCCTGGTAGAGCTGGGAGGGAATTGTCTGAGACCAGGCAAGTAAAGGGTTTAGGACAGTTTCTCCTGAAGGTAGGTATTGAGCACTTGCTAAGTGCCATTATCTATTAAAGGAACTATAAATCTTGATATACTGCTGTCCATCTTTGCCATCAACTGAATGAAGTCAACTCAAAGGAAAACATACTAAGAGGCAGAGAAAGACAAAAACTGATTCCTCATGAATCAGTTTGAGCATCTGGATAAAGTTGTGCCTGAAGCTTCAGTTGGATCAGCCAATAAATTCCCCTTTTGCTTATGCCTAATTGTGACTGGGTTTACGTCACTTATAACTGAATTCTGACTAATGCAAAATAGATGATAATATGCTAAAAGTAGCTACCATTTATTAAGCACCTAGGGTGTACCAGGCAGATTGAATATATATTATCTCTAAGCTTCACAGTTATGGAAGATGGCTATTATAAGACTGGTTTTCCTGATGAGGAAACAAGCTTAGACTAGTGAATGGTTTGTCCAAGGTCATAATGCTGTTAATAAGTGGCAGAACTGGCATTCAAACCCAGGTCTTCCTGTCTTCAGATTCCATATTCTTATCTGTGCATCAGGTCACCTTGACAAAGTAAGGGCACCTGCTACATGCTGGCAGTGGTAAATAAAGATTCTTCCCAGACATAACTAGCTTCTCATCAATGACATCAAATAATATGTAATTATTTTTAGTTGAACTGTCTCTTTGGCCTCTCAAGTCCTCCTCAAACTCACCAATCTTGGCTGTTTATCACCAAATCCTGTCCGTGTTGTGTGACTTCAGTGTCAACATGGAAGTCTGGATGCCCCAGAGGGGACAATAAGGAGGAAAGAACCTGAGTTCTAGGCTCCAATGCCCTCCATTAGGCTCTTTGTTTTGGAGCTTCTGGAATATGAGGACCGAAGCACCGTTGCAAAATTAAGGGAGGGGTAAGAATTTTGCTCTGACACCAGGTCAACTTGGCAACTTCCAGGTTCCATCCAGACACTGGAAGGAGAGATAGACAGTCTGAGTTTACACACACACCTGGCTGCCCAGGTCTCAGGGAGCATGAGTCAGCCCATCCAAGACTTTTTCCTCCTCAGTAGGGAGATTATCTGGGATTCTTGGAGATCAAGGTAGAGGGGGAAAGCAGTATCTGTTTATCTATTTAATCATGTGGCTCATCAATTGAAAAGGAATTCCCTATTAGAAAGCATCTGCCTGCTTTGCAGGATTGAACGTAAATTAGTGTCAATTCTACTCCTTCCCTGTGGCCTGATGCAAGGAGGCAGGGACAGCCTTGCATGGGTGCAATGGAAGCACCTGCATAAAATCTGGTTGCCAGCACCCCAAACCCACACTTGTCCCTCCCGTCAGAACTTCCTCTCTTTTCTTCCCTAGTATAATTCAGATTGATGTGGAAAAAATACCCTCTAAGCCTTTACCATTCATGCTCACTACCTCAAAAATGAGGGATCTAAGAGAGTTAAAAGGCAGGGAGTAAAAAAGAAGAAAAATATCTAAGAGAAAGAAAGGGTTAGGGAGGTTCCGCCAACCCTGGGAAAAGGACTGCCACTTCCTGATCCCAACCCAAAGGACAGTGGGAACTCATCAGTGTCAGGCCACTTTGCTTCTTACTCAAAAGACCAATGTTACAAAACTGCATAGAGAAGCCTCCAAGCCTCACTTCTTCAGGAGACAGTCAAGGCAGAGTTTGTCAGGAGGTGGTCATAAAAATGGGCAGCATTTTCTTTATTTATTCTTTTTACATTTTTACTGTGGTAATATAAGTGCCACCTAAAATTTCTCATTTTAACCACTTTCCAGTATACAATTCAATGGTACTGATTGCATTTACAATGTTGTGCTAGCATCACCACCATCCATTACCAAAGCTTTTCCATCAGCCCTAACAGAAATTCTGCACCTTTTTTCTTTTATAACTATTACTTTTAATTGGCATTTAATTGTAAAAGACACAATATACAAACTCACACTGATTTTTAAAATTAAAACATTTTGGATAAGGGTAAATTCCTCCTTGACCGCCACGCCCATCGCACCCACAGTGGTCGCCAAGGTTAGGGGTAACTCCCTCTAGACACATGTGTGCAAGTGTGTGTACATGTATGTCACTGAAACTCTATAGTATTTCTGTATAAATGTGTCTTTATATAAATGGTATAGTATCCATCAATGATTTGTCTGTTTCATTCAAAAATGCATCTTGAGGGTCCGTCCATGTTGGGAACCACTTATACCTTCGACCTGGACTTTTATTTTTTTTAACTTTTTATTGTAGTGATATATATACACTTCAAAATTTCCCATTTTAACCATTTTCAGGTGTATAATTCAATACTATTAATTACATTCCCAATATTGTGCTACCACCATCACCAACATCTATCGCCCCAATTTTTTGTCATCTTAAACAGAAACTCTGTACCCATTAAGCAACAGCATCTCCTTCCCCTTAGCCCCCAGCCCCTAGTAACCTGGAATCTACTATTTATCTATTAATTTGCATACTTTAAATATTTTATATAAGTGAGATATACAATAACTGTCTTTTTGTGTCTGCCTTATTTATCCAACATGATGTCTTCAAACTTCATCCATATTGTACCATCTGGACTTTTTGATGCAGAGCCAAGTCCAATGAAACTGAGCTGCAGTGAGCACTGTCCTTCACCCACCCACCGTAATTTCTGCCCTCTCCTTCTTGCTCAAGCTGATCACTGTTCCCTCATCAGGCACTGCTCATTCCCCAGGGACCTTCCAGAATGAATCCTAATTAGGTGGAGGTGAAGAGACATGCCCTTGGTGGCCCATAAACTTCTCCAGCACCCTCCCACACCTGTGAAAATCCTCCTACCTTTCCACCAGGTGGTCTGGGGGTGAGGATGGGCTCAAGGAGACCACAGCCACTACACAAGAATCTTCTCTCCCAAGGGCTGATTCCTAATAGTGAAGATTCCCAGGGGCTGCGCTAACCCTATCTCCTCCCCTTAAAAGACACAAAATAGTGAAAGGGACATTTATTTCAGAGTCTTGTAAGCTTAGGTATGGATGTCTTAAGATCAACCTACCACCAGCCATGTGTTCTTGGGCAAACTACTTAGTATCTTTCAGCTTCAGTTTCCTTGTCTAGAAAACATAGCTAATCATAGCTCACCTTGAGTATTAGTTTTAGGATGAGAAACAGTCCAGGCAAAACACCTAGCACATTTCCTACTTATAACAGGAGCTAAAAAGAACAGCTATTTTTATGATTGTGCCATGCACTCCTGTATCAAAAGGAGTTTCAAGTCACTCAGTTTAGGGATAACCTCAGAAATTATTCCAACCTCAAGACAGAGGCAACTATGCACATAGGAGGGCTGAATAAATGGATACAGCTTAGAGCTGAAGCAGGCACTCCAGGGTAATAGCAAATGGGAGAGTTCACCTAATTTGTACTGGGACGGACCAATAAACTACATGTACAACCAGAGAGCTGGATCTCAATCACCCCCACACACACACACACACATACACACACACACAACATACAGCCTCCCAACCAGTCATACAAGAGAAAAACAGTGATTGGCTTCAGGTGTCAAAGGTTTGGATAACTTTTCTGAAGCATCAGTGGCTCAGGCCCGTTACCTTTTCCCTCTATCTTGAGGAATGCTTTGCCCTTCACTTGGTCTCTCTTTTCCCCCTGGTCTCTGAATATGTGATATTACTGGGCTTTGGGGGGCAAGAAACTTGAGAGGAAATGAAATTGTACCCAGACTTGCCTCTTTGGAAAACAGGTGAAGAAGAAGTTTCTCCTCACAAATTAAGAACTTTTTAAAATTAGTGATTAATTTTGGTTTTGGTTTGAGGGGGAAATGATACATCAGAGTGGTTAAGAGAACTTTAGAGACAAAGCCACGTGAATTCAAATACCAGCTTCTTTCTGAGCCTCGAATTCTCTATCATACCTCCTCATGGGAGGACTGTAACTGACACATGGTAAGTGCTTGGTAAAGAGTCACTGTTGGGATTTTTCTCTAGAAATCCCTGTTCTTTGTAAAGAAGGAATTTTTAAAAACCCTTTCAAATGCTTTAATTTGAGACAGAGGAAGAAAAGAAAGAAAATTACCTACAAGCATGGGTTTTCATGTTCCAAAATGAAAAGGAGCACTTTAGAAACTCGGCAAGAATCTCTGGAGTACCTGGGCAGTGCCTAGCAAAGGAAGGCGGACCAATGCGCCAGGCCCTTGATATTGATGCTTGTACTTATGAACCTGTTCTTGTGAAATCAAAACTTGACCTGGTAATATGCATTGCTTAAGAGTTATGCCCTGAGGGCCTCCTTGCTGCTCAAATGTGGCCTCTCTCTAAGCCAAATTCAGCATATAAATTCACTACCTTTCCCCTGACATGGGACATGATTCCTGGGGATGAGCCTCCCTAGCACCAAGGGATTAATACGAAGCCTCAATTAATGAAGTATTTGGAGAGAGACCCAGACCAACAGGAGGAAATATTAAATGCAAATGAGGGGAAGCGGCTGTGGCTCAATCAGTAGGGCTCCCATTTACCATATGGGAGGCCCCGGGTTCGGTTCCCGGGGCCTCCTGGTGAAGGCAAGCCCGCCCGCACGGCATGGTTAGCTGACCCAGCGAGCACAAGCAGCAAGGGGGGGATAAATGAATAAATAAATAAATAAAATTTTAAAAATCTTTTAAAAAAATAAAAATAAATGCAAATGAGTTTTTATGGCTAAGAAATTTCAAAGTGAGTCAGGAGGTCATTCTAGAGGTTACGCTTATGCATGTCTCAGGAGGATCTCACTGACTGCCACAGTAAACAATGCCTCAAGAAGGGGTACTCCTGAGGGCTATAGAGATATCTGAACACTATAGGCAGGGCATACAATCCCAGGAAATTGGCACCCCTTCAGTGGGCCTTACGTTGGAATATATGATAACCGGTCTCCCCCAATGTATCAGAGTTAAACTCATTTATAATCTTCCTACACATGGTTCTTCTGCCCCCATTCATTTGAACCTGTAATTAGCATTATACCCATTAAATATATGTCCCAGAGACTTAAATCTTCTGGTTTTTCATATGCTGGTTGAGCCCTGAATCTCAGCAGAGTTGCAACCAACACCTTCTCTCCAGTTCATCAAACTCAAACAGGACAACTAACAAAAAGATAATGATGGACACTGCCCATCCCAAGAAGCAGAGAGTATCTGCAACTGCAAGCAAGACAGTTCCATCCATCTACCCCATGGGATCTAAGTACCCTTTCAATCAAAGCAGAGTGGGTATCGCCATCCCCAAATCCTCAAGATTGAGGAATGAACAAACATAAGGTGGGAATGCAACTATGGACTAAAGTAGCTTTATTATTATTCTAGCAATGGAAGAACTTGTAGCATTGATATAAAGGCAGTGGCCACCAAAGGTTCTGAGGGGAAGGAGAGGGAAGAACAGGTGTAACATGGGGCATTTTTGTTCTGCATGATATTGCAATGACGGATACAAGCCATTATACATTTTGTCAAAACCTATAGAAGTGTGAGGTACAAAGTGTAAGCCATAAGATAAACTATAGACCATGCTTAGTAGCAACGCTTCAATATGTGTTCATCAATTATAACAAATGAAACTAATAAAAGATGTTGTTAATGGGGGAAAGTTGGGGACAGGGATTTGGTGTGTTGGAATCCCCTATATTTTCAATGTGACATTTATGCAATCTAAAGCTTCTTTAAAAATAAAGAAAAACAATTATGTTCTGCAAGTTTTAGAGGCATTTCAAAATTAAACAAAAAAAATGTATCTTTGCCTATGAAACACCTACAACCAACATAAGCAGTAGCCTCACTTTCCCAGTACTTCAAATATCGTCCCTTAGTCACCAGGAATACTATGAGGAGCTCCCTCTGGGACAAACCTATGAGATGAAAATACTATTTATTATCCCATTTCCCAGATGGAGAAACAGGGGCTGGCTCAGGGATCAAAGCTCAAGTTCTCAGCCTTTAGTCAGTGATGCCTCTCTTCTCCCAGGTTCCATCTCCATCTTTCTTGTAGAGCATGTATTCTAGTGCCTCATAACATTGAGACAACTCCCTCATGATGGAAAACGGAGGTTGGCAGCTATGGTGGAGGGAATAGCGCATAAGCCTTAGGGGTAAGACGTCTTGACCTCCATTTTGTAGTTTGTAAAATGGGTGTAATCATACCCTACTGGGCAAAATAACGTAATGCATATAAATTGCAAACCACCCTCACAAACATAAGGTTTGTCAAGTCCTTGGCAAGGAGTGCAAACAGGAAAATCGGGTAACATGGAGTCGTTCATCAAACATTTACTGAATCCACCTAAAGTCCCATGCTAGAGATGGCAATGCTTTGACTTCTGAGGAGAAGCCAGGCTAAAATACTTAGAGCAGTGCTGTTCAAAGTGGGGTCCTTTGGGTCCCAGCACCATCTGGGAACTTGTAGAAATATGGATTCTTGGGCCTCAGTCCAGACCTGCTAAATCAGAACCTCTGGGGGTGGGGCCAGGAATCGGCATGTTAACAAGCCCTCCAGGTGGTTTTTAGTTAGTCAGATTTGAGAAGTGCTGGTTAACTGGGTGTCACAGCCTAACACACTTTAATTAGTCACCATCACTGCCTTGAGCACCGATGTCATCAGGTACAGGATTAGCACATCTATTATGGATGCAAAGAAGTCTTTAAGTTTAAACCCAAGCCAGGGTGAGGACAGCACATTGTTATGCCTGTGACCAGGGGAGCTGGTGACCACTCACTATGAGAAACTCAGCTCAGTGTTGCGCCCAAGAGGAACAGCAGGGGACAGAAATCAGGGAAAGGACTGGTGGCAGGAGGCATTGGCTGATGGGGAAGTCATTGAGTTGTGGGGGGAGGCACTGATTGGTGGGATCTTGATTGCCAGGGCACCTGTGTCTGGCCCCTTCAGCTGATTACACTTGGCTGAGGGTTGTGATGGAAATTAGGTGAAATAATATATGTAATAATAAATACAATATATAATATAATATTAAGATAATATATATACAACATATATCTAAAGCTGCTATCACTTTCATCGCCATTGTCCCCACAGCCTCTGCACTGCCGGCTTGGGCTGTGTCCATACAGTCTAGATGAGCGAATGTCATTTCCCCTTCATGTGTACCAAGGTTGCAAAAGAGGTCAGGGAAGGGCATTTGCATGTTTTAAACAGGATCATTAGTAGAAACATCTATTATCAATAAGGAACCTCAGAGGGAAACGAGGGTCATGTTTTGTGCCTCCGAGGACTCTGCTAATATTGAATCCCCTCATCAAAGGATCATGGCAAACCAACTGCAAACCAAACGAAACTGGTTTCTAAGATGAGAAGTGATTCAGAGTGTATAGCAGCTCATTAAAAAAAAAAAAAGGCGTTTGCTAATGAGTGCGGAAAATGCCAGTAAAAGAGAGAGACTCGCTCCATTTTGACAGTCCCAGAGTTGCTCAAACCTAATTTTGCAACAGCAAGGAGAGAATAAAAACATCCAGAGCTGGTTGCCCTCCACTTGGAGACAGGATAATCTTGGAGGAACATTTTACGGTGTATCTTTTGAAGAAAAGTGCATTAGTCTTTCCTGGAAAAAAAAAAAAAAAAAGCATTTGGTGGACCTTGGAAATAAAAGCATTCATGAGAAGTATGAGCAGAAGTTTTCATTATTCCTTAAGCCCTCGCTTCAGAGACACAAAAAATTCCACCCTCCATTGCAGAGCCACAATGCCAAGTTGCCAAGCAACTGATCTTTTATGGTGGATCGCCACGGCGACTGATGTAAACAAAATCATAAATCCCATTACCCTGCTAAATACTGGGCCTGGGTTAGAAAGGGAGCAAAAGAGCTGCTTTTCAGGTTAAAATAGATCATATGAAACGGTGAGTGGCAAGATATTAGCCAGAGTAAATTGTCATGGGTGAGACTGTAATTAATGAAGCACTTTTTTTTTTTTTTTTTTTTTTTTCCTTTCAGTGGACAACAGCTCCAGATTTTCCTGCATCAAGGAAAGCAGTTATAGTTGCAAGAGTCACTTCCAACTGCAATATTCATTCCACCATCCAGGGGGGTCCAGGCCTGGCAACTGAAGAACCAGCTCATTGGGGTTCTTCGAAGTCAGCTTCCTAGTGGACCCTCACAGTCATCAGTGGTCATTTAGGCTCTTGGAACAATGTTGCATCCTTTTTACCTCTGAAGGATCCCCCTGCAGACAAAGGAAATGAGAAATGACATTTATGGAGCATTTACTGCCGACACTGTGCCAGATGATCAGTTTGTGATCTTTCATTTCATTTGTGCAACTACCCTGGAGTACTCCTATTGAACAGATGGGAAGTTGGAGGCCTGGGGAGGTGAACACATTTTACCCACGATCACACAGTTAATGAGCAGAGGAAAATGAGATTCAAACTCAACACCCATCAACTCCAGTGCTGAATTAAAGAATTCATGAGGCACCCACCAGCTTGGCTCTAAGATCCTCTGGGTGCAGAGACCTCTGTTCTTAAGTGAGTCACAAATCCCACATCAGGGACGTTAACTGCTGCTAAGGGAACAGTTCAAGTCAGTATTTTCCTTTAAAGTCCCATGTGACCCCTCAGTGGTGTGCTGGGAAACATTTAACAACAGGCTCTCTTGGGAGGGAAGGAGGAAGAGAAGGGGCTTCTGTCTGGTTTCTGTGGTGCAAATACTCCCACCGCAGCAGATTTCAAGCTACCGATAAGAAGAGATATGGTCCCAAGCTGGTACGAGCCAGCACAAAGTAGCACTGTTAAAAATATCAATGCCCTGGGCCAACCCAGACCAGTCAAATCAGAATTCCTGAGGATGGGGCCCAAATCTTTGTATTTTTACAAAGTAAGGGCCAAGAGTTGAAAAACCACTGGGCCAGGAGCTTCACATATAGAGGCCTGTTGGCTGTTTCACCTTTGTCCTCTTAATTCAGGACTCCTGAATTAAGTATAGACCATTAAAACCACTTTGGAAAGATCTTTCTGTTCCCACCAGAGTTTTGCCAGGTGGATATCAAACCCCAGCTGAGGCAGCAGCACTTCCAAGGACACGTCACCATTTCCTTGAGGCAACTGAACACAGGGTCCTGTGCCATGGCCCAGTACCAGGGCAGAGATTCTAACACAGGGGTCACCAACCCAAATGCCCACAGGTCTCTTCCAGAGAGTTACAAAAAAGGCCATGTGGTGGAGACGGTGGTGACCCAGAGCTTTCATGCCCCATATGAAGGGGGCAGTGGCTACTCAGTTTGGGTGAATTGCTGGCTGGGAAGAAAGGAATGCTGGCCAGCACTGTCAGACAGATCTTCCAGTTCTTCCAAAGGCAGAGATGTGGATTTCTATGAGAACTCTTCTTGTCTGGGCAATTAATTCAAGTCTTAATCATTGCAAGCCAAACACAATCATCCCATGAGCTGCCTCCCATGCAAGTGTCCACCTTGGCTCCTGCATCTAGGTCCTTGAGCTGTCCCCCCCCCCCCCCACTCCATGACCTCAACAGGGAGCCTCTTCTAAGGCCCAGTTGCCCGAGGCCTGAGAGCTGCTGTGTTCCTAGAAACAATGACTCCCCACAGACCAGCAGGCCCTCACTGGTCCCTGTGTCCCTCTCCCACCCCTGTTCTATAAGGCTTCTAACCCAAGAGGGTGATTAGAACCAAACCAATAGCAAGCGAGGGAAGATGCCCTGCTTTGGTTTCCTGAAGTAGGCCTTAAGATAAAGATTCAAGTGCAAGTAGTTTCTTTGGGAAGTAATGCCGGGAAGCACTAGTATGGGACTGTGGAAGGGAAGATAATAGTGCATTTCCAAGTCAGTCACTCCAGTGGGCAACTGGAGCTCAATCCCTCTGGGGACCTCTGGTGGCAGTGTGGATTGCCCCCAGCGTCAGCCCAACCAAGAGACAAGGAAGCTGGGACTTTTATCCCATGACTTGCCCATTATTGGTGAGAGCTGATTCTGGAATGTTGACTTCCTGACACCTCTGGCTGGCCCTGAACTCAAGCCAAGCATCCCCCATGGACAGAAAGAACCCTCAGGCAGAGTCCCAGGTTCTTGCAGTGAGCAGCCTTTTTGTTCAAGGAGGTGAAGACCCAGGGGCTGTGGGCAGGGCATCAACAGCATCTGCTGCAAGAGGGAACCCAACATCAGTGCTCAAACCCAGCAGGTAAGTAGCACACCGTGGGAAACTAAGGATAAGAAAATGATCACGACATCAAGTCTGGAGCAGTACAAGGTGGAGACACCCAAGTCCTGAGCAAGAAGCCGGGTCCAATAGAAGAGATAAGATCAGCAGGGACAGAGCTGAAGACATAATGCAGTGTCCCCAGTCTGAATGGCAGATGGAACTCAGCCTCTGCTATTCTTGCCCTGCCCTTCTCTGGCTTTCTGGATGAGCTTCTGTAGGGGTTTTCCAGGGAAAAAGAACTGACTGGAGATATCTGTAAATATTATGAGATTTCACGCAACTTTGGGGATGCACGAGTCTAAATTCCATTGGGCAAGCTGCAAGCTGAGAATTCTGATGAAGGTTTCTGATGAGTTCCCAAGGAGACGCTAGCTGGCTGAAGTAGAATATTGCCCTGAATATTCTCTTCTGATTGCTGAAATCATCACTTCTCCTTTTAAAGCCTCCAACTAATTAAATGAGCCATAGATGCAATCAACTCACTGATGATTTAAGTCCATGAAATGTCCTCAACAGTAACAATAAGGTCAATACTTACTTGACCAAACAACTGGACACCATTACCTCGCCAAGTTGACACATGAGCCTGACCATCACAGCTTCCAAGTGGTCCAGGATTCAGCCCCTAACAGAAGGGCCCTGGAAAAAAAAAAGTAAAGTCAGAGGAAAATTTTCAAATATCAAATATGTCTTTGGGGTCTTTCTCTTTTCTTCCTTTAGACCCCCCAAGTCCCTGGTGTAAGGGCCAAGATGGCCGGTGATAATCACAAAATGAAGATGGAACACAAGAGTAGAAGCTCTAAATGAGAGACAGAAGGTACCTTCAGGAGAACATAGGTATCTGTGCTAGCCCAGGTCTGAGAAGCAGATGCCAAGACAGGATGAAGCATGACAGGACTTTATTATAAGACATGCCTGGAGAGAAAATAGATCAAGAGCTGGAAGAGCCTGGGAGAGCCATGAGACTGCAATGCAGGTCTGACCCTGAGAGAAAGAAAGAGGGAAGGAAGGTGGGGCAGATGGGTCCTGGACTACCAGGCAGCCTGGGGAAGGTCCAGCAAGGCCTACGCACAGTCTTCAAGCCCCAGTCTGCTGTCAGCACTGCCCTTGCCTTGCACAGCCAGGTCTGCTGCATTTCTGCTATGCTGCTCAAGCGTTGGCTGGGAGCAGTCTGTGGGAAGCATGGTCTCAGCCCCAACACCACGATCCATTTCAGAGCCCAGCAGTGGCACCTTCAGTGGATTACATGCCCTGTAGTTGGAGGTTCACAGGGTTGCCACGGCACCCCCTCTCTCCTCTGCAGAATGCTTAGAAATCTGGGGGAGGACCCTGGATTTCCCACAGTTGGGGGAGATAAGGTCTCAAGGCATTTCAATCTGGTGTTAAAGGAGAGAAGAAAGGATAATTCATTGTATCAATCTGAACAATTATTGCCTTTAAGTTGTGGCGTAAGTGGTTATTTTTCCTTAACCCTCCTTATATTCACATCATAAGCATAGATTACTTTATCACCCATGGTAGGTGGTAGAGTAGCTACTGTTGATGCCCCACACAAATTCCATGTATCAAGCCAGTACACCTACTCACCTCCCTGCCCCCCTGCTGCCAACAGCTCACAACCACCTTCTCCAGAAAATCATCTTCCCCCCAATGGGACCCTCCTTGCCTTGAGCATCATGCTCACCATCCACTCCATCCCCCTAGTGACCAGCTGAGATGGGATTTCACCAGGCTGCCCCCTTGCCTCCAGGTTTGGACCAACACACCAGAGTCCCTGTGGGAGCAGGCTGAGCCCACACCCTTGTTAGCTCCTTCTCTTTCCCCATCCTACTTTCCTCTCTCCCCTTCTAAAAGCACCTGCACCATAAATCCCTTGCACAAGAATCCCCAGCTCATGCTCTGCTTTTAGGAAACCCAACTTAGGATGGGGGGGGGGATTTTTGTTTTTCAAAATCCCAACATAGACTCTGTTGAAGAATTACTATTGAGTGTATAGCTTTTAGTCTGCCATTCAATTTGTTCATGCTATGAAACAACTGCTTTACTATTCAGATTTCCATGCCTCCTTCTTGAAATAAAAGATCATTTTATTTCGGGAGTGGCAAATTCAGATTCTCCTGGGACCAGGCAGTTAATGTCAATGTATGAGTCCATCCCAGTGGGGACAGAGGTAAACTGGAGAGCAATTGCCTCATCCAACAGGGGTGGCCACTGACTGTCACCACACCAGAGTGTGTGGGTGGCGAGTTACCAGGTCTTTTGATGTTTTAGGACATTCAAGAAATTCAGATATTTATGTGAAATCTCCTGATTTTCTTTCAACGTTGGCTCAGATTTTTCTTAAAATCCTGTACGAGCCAAATAAAACATGTCTGTGGCTGAATTTGACCCATGAGCTGTCATCCCGAGTCCTTTGCTTACTTGAATAAGTTGGGAAAAAGGAAAAAAAATCCCCTTCACTAACACCCACGAGCATGCTGATAAGGTAGTCGTTTCTTTGCCATCTTTTCATGTTGTTAACCCCAAACCAGACTAGAAACACCGAAGAATCTAGTGAAGCCTGGTCCATGTAAGGGAAATTCAAAACTCATAAACTCCATCCCACTTGTCAGTTTCTGGGGTACCCTTTGGGGGCTCCTCTGGTCTCCACAAGGCTGGCTGCTTTTTGACAATGTATTTCTCCACAACCACCCTGAGATGCTTCTAGGTTTTTCATAGAGAAGGGAAACAGACTCATTCTTATTTCCTGATTTTAAATTCGGGAAATACTCAAAAGTTCACACACAATCTCCTTAAAGTGTTTTTTGGGATCAGACTTTCCAATCCTACTCTAAAACTAGGATTCTTTCATGACAAAAGCTCAGCTCCCTTATCTGGAGGCCAGGAGGATGGGGAAGCCATAACCCACCCCCACAGGCAGCCCCTCCCTACCCCTAACCCCATCCCCCACCCCACACATGAAGGTTACTTTGCCCAAAGTAGTCAAAAATGCCTTAGGTGTGGGGATTTCGCCATTTCCTTAGGACGCAGTGGCACCTTATAATCAGCTGGACTGTGAGAGCATTTTCCTTTGCTCAATTTCATCCCATTACATGTAGTTATATCCCTCACAGTTCGGAGACCACCCAGAACCATCACCCTTCTCCTAGCGCTTCTAACCTTTCAATTGTTTAGGGGCAATTTTTATATCAATCCAGCTTTGACCAAACGGTGCTGTTAAAACAACCTAAGCATATTCAACTCTTTTGCTCATTCTTTCTGCCTTCATCTGCTCAGAATATCACCAAGAGGTCCTTTAGCAATTCAGTCAGCCAACCCTTAGGGACCCAGGCACTGAGCTAGACTTTTGCCATATCTTGGCTATTACCTTCTAGCTCCTTGGCCCATCTTTCCATGCCTACAAGACTCCAAAACTACCTTGGGACTTGGAATCTTCCAGTATCCTTAGAGAGTCACATTAGGAGGAGTCAGGGCCAGAAGACAAGGGAAATGCTCTCTCCAAGCCCAGATCAGCTCAGGCAAGATTAGCTGAGGAGGTGGCCTTAGGGGTTCCCAGCACTGGAAACTGGCTTCCCACTCAGTGTAAGTGGTAACAGCAACCAACTCCTGAGGTTGTTTTAGAATGAAATGAGATGGTACAGAGGAAGTGCTAAGCGCAGAACCAGGAACGTGGTAGATGCCAAGTCAGTGTCAGCAGTGACATTGACAATGGCCACAGTGATGTGGGAGGACTGGATTCAAGACCCCAAGGCACATAGAAATCCTAGAGCATAAATAAATAGGTTAACATGTAGCAAACCAGGAGAAAAGGAAGGAAGGAAGGAAGGAAGGAAGGAAGGAAGGAAGGAAGGAAGGAAGGGAGGGAGGAAGGAAGGAAGGAAGGAAGAAAAAAGAGGAAAAACATTTAATCAGAATACTCTTGCCCTGAGCATTCTGACTCATTGGACCATTTGACAAGTATTTATTGAGCACCTTCCTCCTTGTAAGTATGATTTTTAAGTAGAGACTTGAAGGGAGAAAATAATAAGCCAAGCAGATACCTGGCAAAGGACAGTCAAGGTAGCCGGAATAGCAAGTGTGAAGATACTTAGACAGGAGCAAGCTTGGTGTACTCAACCAAAACTGGTTTGGCCGGTGGACTAGAGAGTAGTGAGGGAGGAAGAGGAAAGGAACTGAAGATAGAGAAGACATCGGATGCCTTGTATAAGTCAGAGGAGGAATTTTGTTTTTCACTCTAAGTAAAATGGGAGGCAGAGGCATGACATACCTGATGTACATTCTAAAAGCTCATTCTGGCCATTGTGTTGAGAATAGACTAAAGGGAGCACCGAGTTTAAGCAGGAAGAACTGGTACAAGGCTGCTGAGAAATCTGCGGGAGATACAGTGGCCTGGGCCAGTGAGGTGGCCGTGGTGATAGTGAGAAATGGTGACATCTGCGATGCATACCAGATAGAGTCCACATGATCTGTTGACAGACTGAGCAAAAAGAGTCGTGGAGGGTTGAATTATGTACCCCATCAAGCACATGCTCTTAATCTTAATTGCAATCCTGTGGGTGTGGACCCCATTGAAATAAGACCTTTAGAAGATGCTATTTTTAGTTAAGGTGTGGCCAACTGAACCAGGGCCTTCATCCACATTATAGGAGGCCTTATAAAGAGAACCCAGAAGTCACCAGAGCCATGTGACAGAAGGCAGAGATACAAGCCAAAGAAACCCAAGGGCCACCAGCAGCTGGCCCCACATGCTTCAGTCTTCTGAGAGGAAGCAAGCCATGCCCATATCTTGATTTCAGACTTCTTCTAGCCTCAAAACTGTGAGCTAATAAATTCCTGTTATTTAAGCCTGTTGGGTGGTAGTTGTCAGAGAAGCCTGGCAAAGTGAGACAGGAGTGAAAGAAGTTGAGATGGCTACATGGTTTGAGGGCTGAGCAATCAGAGGGATTTAACGTCCATCCACCAAGATGGAAAGACCACAGGAGGAGTGGGAATTATTGGGGGTGGGGGGTGCGAATAACAGAGGTTCAATTTTGGGTATGTTTAATGGGTGATCATTCTTATACATCTTAGTGAAGACATTGAGTTGACAGTTGGGTATAAAGGATTGGAGTTCAGGATGAGGCCCTGGCTGGAGATAGAAATGTTTTCAATTCATCAAGGTAAAGGTGGGTTCTAGACCCATGGAATTGAGTGGGATGGCCTAGGGAGACAATGCAGAAGGAGAAAAAATAGATGTCCAAGCCAAATATATTGTCATCTGGTGGCATCAGGAGGCTATTTAAATACCAGCTGATGCAAAAAGGAGTCCTTTCTAACAAACTCACAGCCAAAGAGCCAAAGGCATCTATTTAAAAAATACATTCCCATGAACACACACTCAGACCAATCACTCACCACCCAGAAAGTAAGGTCTTGAGAAACTTAGCCCTGAAGAATGTACACACAATGTTTCTTTTTTTCCTCTCCATATTTATTTCATGATGTTACACCAGCTGTAAACTTCACAGCCTAGTTCATGACTGCTACATTTTATTCACTCACCTCCCAGCCAGGCTAACATTCTTAAACAGCCACTGTTCAGTCTTAGAAGTTATCCAAAAATTCTATATTACCATATTTCATCATTTGAGGATCTGCAAGAAGAGCTCTAGTGCAGATCTACTTGGGTCAGCTGGGGAATCCTCAAAGTTATGGGGTAAAGCTATGGCATGGTGCAGCCTTGCTTTCTTGAGTTGTGCTAACAGAATAAAGGATAGTTATTTAACTAGTCTCCAGGGGATGTATGTATCAGTCAGCTATTGCAACAATATTGCTGTAAAACAAAATACCCCCAAATCAGTGGTTACAACAATAAACATTTGTTTCCAGGTAATAGGTCAGCAATGGGCTGGGGTATTACTGGTCTCAGCTGAACTTTATGCTGGGTTTGACTCCAGGCTGCAGGTTTGGTTCAGGTCTCCTCCTCATATTTCCTTTTCTTCTGGAAGGAGCAGGCTATCCAGGGCATGTTTTCTTGGTTACTTTAGAAGCATAAGAAGACAGACACCATCACACAAGGATATTTCGATTTTTTGCTTGTATCATATCCGTTAACACCCCATTGGTCAAAGCAAGTCATGTGGCCAAACCCAACATCCCTGGGACAAGAAAATATCCTCCATCTTTAGTGGGAAGAAAAATACAGGGAGGGCTACAAAGATTAGGAACAATTATGCCATCCACCATATGGTCTTTTCTTGGACTCTTTAGAGCAATTCCACACAATAACAACCATTCCCCAAACATATCCAGGCATCCATACATTTCCTAAGTCAGTAATAAGAACATGGAACTGGGAGCACTGTTCTTTGGAGGCAGAGCATTTGCCTTGAACATGACTTGATGCAACACCAAGAACGTTTGTGGGGTTGAACAAGCAGTGATGTTTCCAGACAAAAGAGCTAGGTTAGAGAGGCAGACGAATTGCTAAGGGGACAGCTGTATTTCTTTAGTGGGTTGTAGAGTCAGCTCATTTAAGTGAAACAGGAGAACCACTCAAGGTATCCTTTTCTTGTTATTAATATAAATTTTTCTCACCCAGGATTTACAAATAGGGAGCATAATGAAATTGGCCCTAGATACTTCACACCCAAGTGCCTTGCTAATTTGACCTTCTAACCACAGGATTAGCAAGAACCATTTACTCTGGCAAGTTCTGCAAATTCTTCCGGTTTCATAATTCAATCAACGATAATAGTAAATGGAATGAGAGGCTGCTCATGGGAAAGCCAAATGCAGGGAGGAAACACAAAGACAGGGGAACCAAAGACTTAAATTCTGTATATGTCTTAGATAGGTTTGGCAGAGAACCAATTAGAAAAAATTCCTTCCCCTCTTTAGCTGGCCTATTTCCACATCTCAAAAACATTATGTAGTTGGGTTCAACTCTGCAGCTTCTTATCACAAAAGACCCAGCCGAAAGGAAATCCCAAATGCAAAATGGAAGTTTCTAACATAGGTGTGTGAGAAAACTAGTTGGTGGCTCCCTGGGTCCCAGGATCTCTTGTGCCCGGATGAAAAGGCTTCAAGGAACCCACCAGTCAATCATTTCTGAGAATGATGTTCATTTCAAGGTCAACCTGTTGGGTGTTAGAATGGTTAAGAAAATGTGCTTTTTAGAGAAACCTGGGTCCAAATCCTGACTCTCCAAGAATCCTTCTAGTTTCCAATCACCCTTGCTTATTGGAACTAAAAATAACAAAATAGATATCTTCTTCATAAGTGCTAAAGACAGCCAGGTGTTCCATCCTACCTACCTGTGCAAACCTATCCACATCTATCCAAAGAAAGCCCCCAGAAGCTGTCGGGAACAGCATGCCTGCAGGCAGGTGAGCCAGGAGCAGAAATGAAACACTAAGCTCAGATGCCAAGCAGTGCAGCCAAAGGGTTGGGGAAGAGGGGTCACTGCCCTGGGCCTCCCACCCATTGGTGGCTCTCCTCTGGCTACTCGACTCCCTTCCCCCTGTCATGAGGAGTTCAGGGGCTTACCCAGAGCCCAGATTCTCTTTTCTAGACTCTAGGTACCCGGAATCCCAGGTTTCTCTGCCCAAATGGCCCCAAGCCTGCTTCCAGGGCCTGTGTGGCCTCTTTCTCTCATCCACCCTCCCCAGGGCAAACTATGCTTCTGGAATGTGCAGTTCCAGGCCCAGGAAGAAGCCAAGAGGTGGCTGTTTGCAGGATGTGTGGGCAGAGCTTGGATGTGCAGTCTAGGGAGTTCGCACGCACACCTCAAAGCCCCTAGCGGGGCGGAGCAGAGCTGGATGTGAAGTGAAGCCATGCAGGGGGCTGAGGCCTAGCTCTCCCCACTAGTGGGACTCCTATAAATCCAAGCACTCTAAATTCAAATCTGCCCTCCCAGGTCATTAGGAAGTATATTTGCCAAGACAGGAGGCTAAGACCTTTATTTAACCATTCATTAGCTTTCTTTATAAACTGTAAATATTTAGACCTATGGTAGGTGGGCCTCCATTTATTCTCTTGCTCCAAGCCCCACAAATGTCAAGGGCAGGCCTGAGACCTAGTAAACCCCAGAGACTCAGCGAATAGTAACTGAACTCTGGCATTTCTTCTATTTATTAACTTAGAAAGCACTGGTTAGGCCTGCTAGGAGATTTACACAGATGCAGGATGGCAGACCAGGAAGTTTGGCAGATCGCTCCCTCCACCAGAAAAATGAATGCTGGGAAATGGGATTAGAATTGACTGGGTGGGGAGCCCAGAGCCAGACTGGACATATAGGACAATCAAGGAGTGCCAGACAAAGGGAGAGGCTGCTGAGAGTTCAGCTTTTGTAAGTGTAAGCAAAAACCAGCAACCAGTCCCCATCCCATTCCTGGTTTGTTGAATAGGGAAGGTGGGTAAATAAAGTTAAAAAAAAAAAAATCTCTGGCTTTGGAATCCACAGCTAGTTCACCCAACCCCATATATCACTGCAACCCCCTGGAACACTGAAGGCAGCCATGAAACAAAAGACAGGCTCACATTTTGCTTACTAATTTGGATGATGGCAAATAGCCCAGAGAGTTTCCAGAATCTCTGGGCTTGCTCCCCACACTAGATCAGGGCCTGATTGAGACACTGTGGCAGATGACATTTTCTAAAAATGGTCCCAACAATATTTCCCACCCCACATGATCTTACAGAACCTTGTCATTTTGCCATCAGAGCTGGAGTCCATGTTCCTCCCCTGAAGTCTGGACAGGCCTCCGTGACTCCCCAACTGAGAGAGTACTGCAGAAGTGATACCACGTGGTTGCCTAGGCTAGACCATAAAGGACGACAGGGCGTCTTTGGGCTTTCTGTCCTGGGAACACACCCCTTAGGAGCCCTGAGCCGCTACGTAAGACGTCCCACTATTCTGAAGTTGCCCTGCTAGAGAGGTCAGGTTGCAGAGAGCATGAAAAGCTAGGAGAGATGCCTGAGAAAGAGACCCTCCCCCTTAAGGAGCTGTTCCTTAACCTAATAATGAGTGCTCAGGAGGGCCGCAAAGGTGGGGGCCAGGGCCAGAACTGAAGGGTTCCGGCGATTGTTAGTTTTCATGTCATCTGGGCTAGGTGATGCAGATATAAGTGTGGTACCCAGTTACTTAATCAAATGCTAATCTAGGTGCTCCTGTGAAGGGATTTTGTAGATGTGGTTAACATCTACAATTGGGTGACTTTAAGGAAGGATCACCTTTGATAATGTGGTGGGCCTCATCCAATCACTTGAAGTCTTTCAGAGCAAAAACTAAGGTTTCTCCAAGATGAGGAAATTCTGTCTCCAGACCCCAACATCATCTCCTGCCTCAGTTTCCAGTCTGCCAATGTGCCCCACAGATTTCAGACTTGCCTGCCTCCAAACACACATGAGCCAATTCCTTAAAATCTCTATCTCATTCTATCTCTCTATCTATATCTGTGTGTGTATAGGATATATACAAATACATATATCTATTGATTATCTATCTAGGATATAGCCTATTGATTCTGTTTCTCTGGAGAACCCTGACTGATACACAAAGATTTTTCCATATTTACAGATACTGATTTATACATATTGGCTCTGAAAGAATTGTTCTCAAGTTTGTGGAACTGGTAGCCAGTTCCACAAATGAGCAGGTGAGGTAGAGATCTTCTCTTACGGCTTTTTGTAGCTACTGAATTATTACGATGCCCAACTGGCTACTAAAAGGTACCGTTCCTCATGAATCTGGTACCAGAATCCCAACTGGTCTCCCGGTCTGCCCAGAGGGAGCTCCGGGTCATGCTGCATCAGCCAATTCCTCCAGCAGGCCATTGTGGACTTCAAACCAGAAACTTCATACAAGGGCTAGACCTCCAGTGTCTCAGAATTGGTCCTGCGAGTCTAAAGACCAGTCACGCGCAGAGGATCAAAGCCCGGCCCCTCCTAGATTTGGGGAGGCTAGAAGGAGTTACATATTTGAAAATACTGGCAACAAGTCAAGCACATGCAGATCACAGCTCTTTGGGGGAAAGGAAAAACATCCATTTGGATCTGTTTTTTTTCTTATTGCCACTTTTTACAGGACACATCTGTTCGGCCATCACCCATGCTCTTTGGGCCAGGAGTTGTGTGGTCTCGGGCAAAAATCACAAATTTGAGGGCCGAAAGGGGCCATGTCAGAGACGTGTGAGTGCAGCGGGCTGGAAGGGGCCTGGGATGAGTTGAGTTACAGGCGCCTTCCAAAAAGGGCTTGGTAAGCTGACAGCCACCAAGTGGGAATGTCAGCCCAATGTTGCCAGATCTTCACATCCACCCCTGCCCCTTACCAGAAACTCACATTTTTGCATGGAAGCTCCCTATTTTTAAATATTGGCAACTATAAAGAAATAATAGGGTCACACCCAAACTCCTAGGGCCTTTCCACACTTCACTGAGCAAGCTGCCTTCCAGCTGCCAGTGTCTGCATCTCTGGGCCTGAGCATTTTTCTGAAGCACTGGAAGGCCTTGTTGTCAGCATGAAGAGGCTGGAATTTCAAGGAATCAACACCCACCAAGAGCAACCTCCATAACTAGTGGGATGTGGTATATAAATGTCCCAGCTCTCTCACCCCAAGCTGGAATAACTCTGAGGCCTGTGTTCTAATGCTTCCCAGACTCCTTCTACCCCACCCCCACCCTCTGAGATTGAGTTCTATTTCTAGCACATCTGATCATTAACTCTTTTTTTTTTAAGATCTATTTTATTTATTTTTTTCTCCCCCATTGTTTGCACTCACTGTCTGCTCTCTGTGTGTTCGTTGCATGCTTGTCTTCCTTTTAGGAAGCACCGGGAACTGAACCCAGGACCTCCCATGTGAGAGGGAGGTACCCAATGGCTTGAGCCAACTCCATTCCCTGCTTGTTGTGTCTCTCATTGTGTTTCCTTATGTCTCTTCATTGCGTCATCTTGTTGTGTCAGCTCACCATGCCAACTTGTCGCGTCAATTCGCTGTCTTACTCATCTTTTTTAGGAGGCACCGGGAACTGAACCCAGGACCTCCCATGTGGTAGGCAAGCACCCAACTGCTTGAGCCACATCTGCTTCCCAACTCTTTTTTTCATAAAATTTTATTGAAGTATATCAAATATACATGCACATACATAAACAGAAAGTGTATAATAAAAATTGTGAACTTACAAAACAAACACACATATCATCATACAGGGTTCCCATACATCACCCCATCACCAACACCTTGAATTGTTGTGAAATATTTGTTATGAACTATGAAGTAACTGTAGCCCATATCTTACATTTGGTGTATTTTTCTCCCAACCCACCTGATTGTTAACACCCTATATTAGTATTATATATTTGTTATCATTCATGAGAGAACCTTCTCATATTTTTCTGTTAACCAAAATCCATCTTCCACCACAGAATTCCCTGTGTTATACAGTCCCATGCATTGTACAGCCCATTCAAAGTAAATACCCAGTAGTTCTCATTTTCATCAGAGTTGTGCTGTCATCACCCCAGTCAATTTTTGAACATTTTCATTGCTCCAAAAGTAAAAGTCCCCTATTGTTGTCCCTTAGAATTGATATACTATCTTCTTTCCCATTGCTGCTAAAATATTACAAGATTACTGTTAACTATCGTCCATAAATAACATTAGTTGTAATTTTCCCATGTATCACCATATTGTTAACACACTGTAAAAGAACATTCTTGTATTTATACTATTAACCACAATCTTCATCCACCACGAAAATCATTGTTATACATTCCCTAGATTATTCTCTAGCTTCCTTTCAAGATCATTAACTCTTAATGTCTTCCATCCTTTCCCTCTCTTATATCCCACCTCCCTACTGGCATTCTCTAGGATCACCTCCTATATAATCTGTGTGCATTTGAATCCTTGTCTCATAAACTAATTCCAGACTTTTTAAGGGCATAGGGCCACTGTATGAAATTGTACATCATATTCATTTTTCAAGGGCACTCATGAGGGGTACATGGAAGCTAAAATCCAGCCAATCTCCTTCCACCCAAGCCTGCACCTTAGCATGGGGCTGAGTCAGAGGACAGGGTACCTTTCTGAAAGTCACATATAGATGTCAGATGTACTAGCAGGGGTCTTGAAAACTGGATATCAAAGCTAAAAAATTTGCACTTCAAAATACACTATCAAGAGAGTGAAAAGACAATCCACAGAATGGGAGAAAATATTTGTCAATCATGTATCTGATATGGATCTGGTACCCAGATATATAAAGAACTCCTACAACTCAACCAACCCAACAGCAAAAAGAGAGAAAAAAGATCCAATTTAAAAATGGGCAATGATTTGAATAGAAATTTTCCAAAGAATATATGTAAGTGGCTAACAAACACATGAAAAGATGCTCAAGGTCATTAGCAATTAAGGAAATGCAAATTGAAACCACGAGATACCATTTCATACCCCACCAGGTTGGCCATAATTAAAAAAAAAAAAAATACAGAAAAGAAACAAGTATTGATAAGGATGTGGAGAAACATTGAAACATTGCTGATGGGAATGTAAAACATTGCAGTCACTGTGGAAAACTCTTTGCTGGTTTCTCAAAGTGTTAAATAGAATTATCAATGATCCACTAATTTCACTCTTAGGTATATACCCAAAAGAATTGAAAACAAGTATTCAAACAAATTACTTGTACACAAATGTTCATAGCAGCACTGTTCACAGTTGCTAAAAGGTGGAAACAACCCAAATGTGGTATATACATATAATGGGACAGTATTTGCAATAAAATGAAGTATTGATATATGCTACAACATGGATGAACCTTGAAAACCTCATGCTAAGTGGAAGAAGCCAGACACAAAAGGTCACATGTTATATAATTACATTTATATGAAATGTCCAAAATGGGAAAATCCATAGAGACAGAAAGCAAATTAGTGGTTTCCATGGGCTGAGGGGAAGAGGAAATAAGGAGTTACTGCTTAACAGGTACAAGGTTTCTTTTTGTTGAGATGGAAATGTCTTCAAACTAGATAGAGGCGACGGTTTCACATTATGAAGGTACTAAATACCCCTGAATTGTTCACTTTTAAAAAATGGTCAATGGTTAATTTTATGTTATATGAATTTTACTTTGATAAAAAACTTAAAAGAGTGAGTCCAAGGCCTTTGGTCTGATAGATTAAAAGGCTAGAGTTGTTGTCAAATGGGGCAGCTACAGAAAGAAGAGGGGAAGATGAGAAGTTTACTTTTGGACATATTTGAATTTGAAATCTCTGCTAGATGTTGTCTGAGTTTGCCTGAAATTTTATCACAAATACCACAGCAGGTTTGGCCTAAACAATGGGAATTCCTTGGCTCACAGTTTTGAGGCTAGAAGAAGTCCAAAATCTAGATGTTCTTGGGGTTCCTTGGCTTTTCCTTCACATGGCAACTGTCTCACCTTTCTCTTTCAGGTTCCCACTGACTTCCCGCTTTTGGCTCCTTCCATGGCTTTCTCTTAATAAGGCCTCCAGTAATCCCATTAAGATCCACCCTCATTCAGTTGGACCACAACTTAACTAAAAATAACATCTTCAAAAGGTCCTATTCACATCCACAGGAATGTGGATTAAGATCAAGAACATGTCTAAATTGGAGTACACGATTCAATCGACCACAGATGTCCAAGAAGAAATCTTGAGTAGGAACTTGGATATAAAATCTGGACTTGAGAAAGAAATATAAATTAAGAATCTCTGCAATCTAGAGATGGTATTTGAAGCCATGAAATTGAATGAGGTCATCAAAGGAGTATCTATAGAGGAGAAATGAGGGCTAAGACCTGAGATGCAGAACCCTTTAATGTGGACAAGTTGGCAAGAAAAGAATGAGTAGGCAAATGAGGCTGAGAAGGAACTGCCAGTGAGGTAGGAGGACAACCAAGAGATTGTGCCAATCTGAAGACAAGTGAAGAAAATGTGTTAAAGAGGAAGGCATGATCACCTGGATCGAACATTTCTGAATGATCCAGAAAGATGAAGACATTGGAGAATTGACCCAAAGAATGAGTGTGTCATTTCAGATATCACAAAGTGGAAAGGGTATTTTTTTTTCTATGTTCCTTTTGGTTGGGAAGACAAGCAGGCTATGAGGCAAGGGATAGTACCTGACTCTTCTCCTAAGATACGTTTAGTTATCTATTGCTGTGTAACAAATTATCCCAAAACTTAGTGACATAACAAAACAAAGTTTATTCTCTTGCAGTTTCTAAGAGTCACAAATCTGGGCATGGCTTTGCTGGGTCCTCTGCTTCAGGGTCTCCCACAGGCTGTAATCAAGGTGTCAGCCAGGGCTGTGGTCTCATCTGGAGGTTCACCTGGGGAAGGGTCTGTTCCTCACAGACTATTGGATTGAGCACCTCAATTTCCCACTGGCTATTGGCCAGTGGCCACACTCAGTTCCTTGCCACATGGGCCTCTCCATAGGGCAGCTCAAAATATGTCAGCTGGCTTTCTCAGCATGAGCAGCAATGGGGCCAGAGAGAGTGCCAGTAAGAGAAAGAGAGCCAGCAAGATGGAAGCCACAGTGTTTTTGTCACTTAATCATGGAGGTGACATTCCATCACTTTTGCTTTATTCCATTTGTTAGAAGCAAGTCATTAGGACCAGTCCATACTCAAGGGGAAAGGATTGCACAAGGGTGTGAATACCAAGAGGAGAAATCATTGGGAACCATGTCAGAAGCCGCCTGCCATCAGCAAGTCCAGGGTTTAAAAATAGGTGAAAACAAGTTAACTCCAAATTGACATTTTGCCAGTCCACATTAACCAAGGAAAAACAAGTAAAATAATTCCACTCAGGGTATGAATGCATTGATGAAGCTCTTTGACCTCCTTTCTATGTTGATCCAGGTCTGATGCCAAAAAACTTACCAGAAAAGCATCTCTATGCTGCCAGTTGTTTTATTTAATTTAGGGCATTGATATTCATTTAAACTCCACAACTAACCTGAAAACTATTGAGTGTAAGGACTAACTCTTCTTACAACACTCAACACCAGCACATTGCCTTGCATGTGGTTGGGATATATGAGGACACATTTTCAGTGTGATAGTTCAATATATATATATATATATATATTGGGGAGGGGGGATAAAATTATTGAAGAAGAGCTAGATTATGCCATCCCTGTGATTCTGTTTCTATTTGAAGCAAGTCACACAACCTCTGTGTTCCTCCATTCCACTTATATAAAATGCAAGTATCAATGCCCACCCCCCAAGAATTGTTGAATTGGTTAAAGGCAATACTATATGTAAAGGCACTAAGCATGATATTTGGACATCTGGCCCATCCTAACTGCTCAAGCAATAAGGGTTATCATTATTACTGGTATTTTTATGAACATAAACTAGAGTAATTGAAGGAATTTGTGTCTGTAGAAGGAAAGTGACAATTAAGTAAACAATTGTGTAAGGTACTATATATAATATCTGGCTCATAGTACGTGCTCCATAATAGGCATTGTCTATAAAATAATTACTACCATTATTTTTGTAGTGAAAGCCACCATTACTGAAGAAATCTGCACTTATGCATTCTCATTTATTCTGTTAAATCAAATCTTTAGCCAGGTTTTGCCAGAGAAACAGAACCAACAGGATATTATAGAGAGAAAGGGAAGGGCAGGGAGATTACAGGAATTGGCTCACATGACCTTGGGGATTAGCAACTCCAAATTCCATAGGGCAGGCCACAAATTGGAAACTCCAATGACGATAAAGTTGTGTTCTCCAGAAGAAGCTGGCTGGCTGAAGAAGATGTAGACGTTCTTTTCTGGCTTCTGAAACCCTCAGTTCTTGCTTTAAGACTTCCAACTGATTAGATAAGGAGATTTCCTTTATTACTGAGGGCAATCTCCTTTGTTGATTGTAGATGCAATCAAGCTGACTACAAAATCCATCTACAAAATACCCTCCCACTAATAATCAGGCCAGTGCTTGCCTGTCCAAACAACTAAACTGGACACCATAACCCAGCCAAGTTGACACATGAAATTAACCATCACAATATCCATTCTTCAAAGCAGACCTCAGAACACCTGCTCTTGGTATGCTTCTCAATTGGCCATATCCAGTTTCAGCATTTTAAATAAAACTTTAACTGTCATTTATCTGAGTAAGCAAAATTTGTCAGGTTATTTTACGTGCCGACATGCCCAGACTGAGTATCAGTTTTAATTTCCCAATTTGGTCATTGTCCTGCGGTTATATAAGAGAATGTCTTTATTCTAAGGAAATGCACACTAAACTTAAGGAAATAAAGGAGCATCACGTCTGCAATGTACTTTTACTCTTAAAGGATTCACAAAAAGAATGTCTCTGTAAGTTTTATTCTTGGCATGTCCTTTTTTTCCCCATTTGGTTGTGGCACCTCAAGAGTTGTGTTGTGTGTTTTCCTCCTTCTGAACCTCACCCAAGATGTTCTGCATCGGGTCTTGCTCCACTCAATCACATAAGCTCCTGACACAGTACACCATGAGCCATGAGGGAGGGCTGCTGGGAGGGCAGGAGATGAAGAAAGCAATGGAAGCATACAACTGGAAGGGCAATGGCAAGCTGCTGGGGAACATTCCATTTTACAGAGCGTGGCTGGAGCCGTTGGTCACAGCTACTCTTCACCACAAAGCCACCCACATCACTGAACAGATACACAACAGAGATTTGAACTCAGTCCACTCCATGAGGTGCGGTCACTCCCTGTGGAGGGGAACATTTGCAAAGGAAGCTGGGCCAAAGAAGGGGGAGGGGCCTAGAGGCAGCACAGCTCTGTCAGGAGCTCTGTGACTCTGGGCAATTAGCTTAACCTCTCTGGGCTTCTCAGTTGCCACAACAGCTACCACTTACTGTGTAGTAAGCATTTTCTTCGTTTTGCATATATTATCAAATATCACAGTTGCCTAAAGGCAGGTGCTATCATTGTACGTATTTTACCAATAAGGAAATGGAGACACAAGGAGGGGGATGTGTTCGTCAGCCCAAAGGGGTGCTGATGCAAAGTAGCAGAAATCTATTCGCTTTTATAAAGGGTATTTATTTGGGGTAAAAGCTTAGTTACAAGGCCCTAGAGAGTCCAACTCAAGGTACCATAAGAAGTACTTCCTTACCAAAGTCTGTTGCCACGTGTTGAAGCAAGATGGTTGCTGATCTCTGTGAGGGTTCAGCCCTCCTCTTCTTAAGGCTCTGTACGTCCAGCTTCTTCCGATCTCAGCAGTAGGCTGGAGGGCCCGTTCTTTCTGGGCCTTCTCAGCTGCTCACGGCTCTGGCCTCTTCAGCTACAAACTATTAGGCAAATTGTTCAGTTCTGCCTGGGGCTTTAGTTGTTTGAGCCTTCTCTTTTCTGTCACATGGCAGGACCTAAATGACCAAGTTCTCTCCTCTTCCATGTCTTCTTCCGTGAGTGTACATTTATATGGACACTGAGCCACGCCCTACTGACATCGATTCATGGGTCCTGAACTGATTTAATTAAGTAAACTTAAAACTTTTGAATTTAAATCAATCAAAGGGTATCATGCCCAGAGGAAACGGACCCGTTTACAAATATAATCTATAAGGGGGCGGATGTGGCTCAAATGGTTGGGCGTCCGTCTGCCATATGGAGGGACCTGGGTTCGATCCCCGGGACCTCCCGGTAAAATAAAAAATATATATATAGAAGGCGCAAGGGCTGCCAGGCTCTGTGTTCCGCTGAGCCGTCGGGTCCCGGGAGCCATGCAGCAGGATGATGACGTAACAGAGGAGAGACAAGACAAGATGGTCCGAAAGCTCCAGAAGCCAGGAGCTGAGGTGGTGCAGGCGGCAGAATACCTCTCTCCTACATCGGAGGTCTCCAGGATTGAAGACTGGAGGAGGAGGAGGATGAGAAGAGATAGCAGGAAACAGACACGGAGAATTGCCCAGCAATTATATATATATATCTTTTTGGAATTCATAAATAATATCAAACTGCCACAGGGAATAACTTACCCAGATTTGTAGCTCAAAAGTAGTATGTACAGGATTTGAATCCTTAATACACACCCACTGTGGTCCTAGCCTCACAAGGTTATTTGAGAATTAAATGAAACACTGTATGTCAAGGAGCCAGCAAAGGGTTCGGCAAGTGGTAACCAATAAATAGCAGCAGATAAGGGAAACAGGAGGGTTGAGGAGGGAGTAGCACAGTTTTGGTGGCTAATAAGCAGGTTCGGAGTTCCGGGTTCAAGCATTGCTGTTGGAGAAGTTTCCCATTAACTCATTTGTTGTTAGACATGAAGTGTGGGAGCCCTCCTGGATCTGATAAATCTGTGTAGGGAACACTAAACTTCCAGAACGTAGTAGAAGGCAGTGAGCGAATGGGCAGCCATTCATTCAAATCCAGTTTCAGCTGACACTTATTAAGTGCTTGCTACCTATTGGGCAACATGCTAGGATCTCCTTATCCATTCTTTTCCTGCAATGCTCATAGGATAATCAGTGACAGAGTCGACATTTTAACTCAGATCCTCTTGCCTCCCAAACAAGTGCCCCTGCTTCTCTGCCACTTATGTCCACCTGGTTTCTGAAGATTTTGGCATTGGAACCTCCAAATCAGGGCATAAGTTGTCTTTTCTTAGGAATCCTTCCACAAACTGAGTTTGATGGAAACAAAATAAATATGCCTAGACTCAGGTTTTCAAGATTGCAGCTTCTGGGAAGAGGCTGTGGCTCAATCAGTAGGGCTCCCGTTTACCATATGGGAGGCCCCGGGTTCAGTTCCCAAGGCCTCCTGGTGAAGGCAAGCCCGCCTGCACAGCGTGGTTAGCTGACCCAGCGAGCATAAGCAGCAAGGGGGGGATAAATGAATAAATAAATAAAATCTTTAAAAAAAAAAAAAAAAAAGATTGCAGCTTCCGGAAACTACCGACTCAAGCAAAACAGAAAAAAAACATCCGTTATTTCCGCGATAAACTTTTTTTCTTACTCTAGTCCATCCTGTGCGCCCTCTGAAGTTATGGAGGAGGGAGAAACTCTCAGGGAAGTTCCTGTCCCCTTCCAGTGTGTTTGTTGTGCCCTAAGATGCATGTGTTGGAGACAAACGCACTCTCCAACAAACCCCTTGACCATCGCAGGAGTCAAGACTACTTTGCAGGGATCAGGGGTAGCTCAGTGGTTGAGCACCTGCTTCCCATGTATGTGGTCCCCGGTTCAATTCCCAGTACCTCCTTTAAGGGAAAAAAAAAAAAAAAAAAGGCTGCTTTGCAGAGGGGCTCTCCGACTTACAGGGAGGTGGGAATAGCTTGTTCCAGGGCACAGGTTGGAGATGAAGGGTCTTTTGGGGGTACCTTAGAACACTAAGGCCTTGTGAAGGAGATGCCCTTTTCCAGGGCAGGGAGTGAGGACAGCAATGACTTAGGAAAGGACCTCCTAGACTCTGTCAGGCCATGATATGCTTTCAGGGTGTGATCATTTCCGTCCCCGTGGTGGGTCCATGTCGCTCTTGGGATCCCATCAAAAGAACCCAGGGTGTGTTTCAACATTTAGAAACTAAGAGAAGCCTCGGAGGCAAATCTCTGCACTCTTCCTCTGGGCTCATTTCTACTTGCAATGTCCTCCTGGGCCCAGTGCATGAGGCCTGACCATCTCCAGAGAGGCCAAGTCCAGGAGGGCAAGTGGCCCTGAGAAGCCGGAAACACAGTCACAGCTCCCCGACATCTCCAGGAGGCCTGTGCCACCTCTTGTCACTTTCACACAGCACACGGGGTTACAACTGCTATTTACTGGCGGAGGATTCCTCAAGGATAATAAGCACAATAGGAAATAGAGCTTCCTCCAGCTGCGCTGAGATGGGAGGAGAACCAGGACTCACTGGCGTTCCAGGATCTCTGAGGAGGGCAGGAGGCTCAGAAGTTTTATTTCGTCTGCTCAGTTTGAAGACACCCACCTCCCCACCTCCCCCATCTGCTCAGCCCATCCTCAGCAATGAACTGGCAGCACCCATAATATCTCTTCTCTTGGGCTTTAGGAACCCAGCTTCCTAATTTTTTCCAATTCCAAATATAAAACAAAACAAAAGTATTAAACTAATTTGGACTTCAAAGACTTTTTAATTCCTAAGGGCCACAAGGAAATTAAATAGAAAAATCTTTCTCTAGTTCTCCGTCCCTCTGTGTCTCTCTCCTTTGTCTCTCTTTCATTGGCAATTTTTTTCTCCCATCTTTAAGGAGAGGAAAATAAAAGCAAAGAGGACCAAGGGCTTGTGCAGCTTCAGGAAATGCATGCACGAAGCTTATTTATCTTCTAACTAACATTTGTACCCGAGGATTAGCTGAGCAGCCCCTTGTAATTACGATTGCTGCCCTATTTGTGGCTATCTCTGTGAGGCCAGTAAATCTTGAAATTACAGGCTGACCACCCGGGAGAACTAAGACAGAGTCAACCACATCTCTCAAAGGCACTGCCCTGGGGTGATTCCCAGCCCCCTCCACCCCCCCACGGAGGTGACTTGCTCCCTGGGATAAGGCCCCGCCTGGGAGTGACTCAAGACCTCACAGCGGCAGCTGCAACGTAAATAAAACCTGGGTGGCCTGGGACACCCTGCACCCCTTTTAAGAAGAACGGGAGGCAGTTGGCTTGGACAGCCCCTGTGACACCTTCTATCACCCCCTGCCCAGCCTGGACCTCTTCTGGTTCTGGGCCCCAGAGATGGACAAGAAGAGGAGAGAGATAAGGAACTGAGAATGCCTCGAAAAGATTTTTGCCTCTTGAACTACTGACAAAATGGTACTTACAGAGAATTTCTCATTTAGGTCATTTTATAAAAATAGAGGTTATGATTTGTCTTGAGATTTAACCATAATCTTTAGTATAACTTTATAGCAGGGGTTCTCAGGTGAAAACCACGGACCCCTTACTAAGTCCACACTATAATGTGTATTACTTAATAAATATATCACACCCACACCAACATGTCCCAACAAGAATAATTTTTTTTTTTTTTCCAATTCAAGTTTGCAGACCTCCTGAAATCTTTGCACTAACTCCTTGGGGAGTCTGTGGACCTCTGATTAAGAACCTCTGTTTACAGGGAGCTTTTTATAATGGACCTTTATAACATAGGCCTCTTCTGGAGACATGTCAAGGTATTTTAAACCAAATAGCAAAGGCCATTGAAATGCTGCTTGAGAAGTCGTCCCAGGGAACTTTTGAAAGGAGACTCTTGGCTTCTCTCTGGTCCCTTCACAAGGACAAAGAATATCCCGAAGGACATTTTCCTTTTTCTGTCTGCAGGTTCCTCTTTTACTATTTCCCCCTCTGCCTGAGACCTTAAACACTGCATTTAAATACATGAAGACACACCCAGACATGGGTGAACCTGGAAGACATCATGTTGAATGAAATAATCCAGACACAAGAGGGCAAATATTCGACAATTGCATTGATATGAAATACCTAGAACAAGCCATTTGATAGAGAGAAGATTATGGGTTACCAGAGAAAGGAGTGTTGAGGGGAATAGGCAGTTATTTCTTTTTTTTTTTTTTTTTTTTTTTACCGGGAGGTCCCGGGGATCAAACCCGGGTCTCTCCATATGGGAGACGGATGCCCAACCAGTTGAGCCACATCCGACCCCCATAGGCAGTTATTTCTTTATGGGTGTAGAGTTTCTTTTGGAAGTGATGAAAACATTGGAGTAATGGATGTTCATGATGGTAGCACAATATTGTAATACTACTGAATTGGACACTTGAAAGTGGTTAAAATGGGAAATTTTAACTTGTCTGTGTGTTGCTGCAATAAAAAATTGTTTTAAAAAAACACAACCAGAACTAGGAGGTGTGAAAGCCCCTCCCAATTATGATGCTAAAGTACAGTCTTTAAGACACAGCTCAGTGGGCATTATGTGTGGATTAAAGGATTTTGCCCTGACATGATGCGTTTCATTCAGGTTTTGTTTTTTGCTTTTTTAATTTGGCTGTATATACCTATAAAATCTGTTTTACTGTTGTCTTTATCAATTCTACTATTTATAAAAGCTCAGCAGCATATGATTTTGTGGTTGATTAGTATGAATAATGCATCTGGGTCTTACGTTAAAATAATATTCTTCAGGAAAGCAGATGTGGCTCAAGCGGTTGGGCTCCCGTCTACCATATGGGAGGTCCTGGGTTCGTTTCCCGGGGCCTCCTGGTGAAGGCGAGCTGGCCCGCTCAGCAAGATGGTCCACATGGAGAGCTGGCGCAACAAAAGAGAGACAAAGAGGAGAGATAATGAGAGAAACAAACCAGACAGCTGAGGTGGCTCAAGCAATTGGGTGTCTCTCTTCCACATCAGATGTCCCAGGTTCGGTTCCCAGTACCTCCTAAAGAGAAGACAAGAAGACACAGAGAGCACATAACGAATGGACACAGAAAGTAAGACAGCAAGTGCAAAAACAGCAAGGAGGGGGGCAATAAATAAATTAAATAAATCTTAAAAAAAAAAAAAAAAAAAATTCCCCAAACCATTTAACACTGCTTTCCAGTTGAATAAAAAGAATGGCAGAGGGAGCAGATGTGGCTCAAGCGGTTGAGTGCCTGCTTCCCACATGGGAGGTCCCAGGTTCAGTCCCCAGTGTCTCCTAAAAACAAAAATGAACAAACAAACAAAAAACAACAACAACCAAACAAGCAATAAAACCAACTCAGAGGAGCCAATGTGACTCTGTGGTTGAGTGCCAGCTTCCCACATACAAGGTCCCGAGTTCAATCCCCAGCCCTGGTACCTAAAAAAAAAAAAAAATGCGAAAATGACAGAGAAAAAGAAGGGAGAGGAGAAGGAGAGAAGGAGGAAGAAGGAACCCAGGGGAAGTAGTGGAAAGTTATTTTTGCAAGGGAGTTACATTATAGTTGCTCTAGGAACTGTAGGAAGGGAAGGGATGGGAGCCCAAAGAATTCACTCACCACCCGAGTTGGTTGGTTTGGAATTGTTTACAGCACAAGTGCCCCGAGGGAGCTTTGCTTTTGTGCTGCACGGACTTCAAAGTGCTTCTCAGATATTAACATACTGATCTCTTCGCCATTCCCACCCCAACCCCTGGGAGGTGAGGGATTAGGGTGACTATCTCCGCTTCACCAATGGGAAATCAAGGAATAAAAAAGGTAGCTAGAGAAAAAAGCAGCCCAAGTCTCTGCCTCTAAAAACTGTGCCTTACATTAATCATTAAAGGTTAAAACCCCTTCGTTATTAGCCCCCTGGCTTGTACACAGCATTTTAAAGAAAATAAAGTTCCCTTTTGGGCCAGAGGTACAGGATGTCCCTATCTAGCAGTTTCCAGGTCTCTTCCATTCAAGGTGGGCAGTCTTGGTGGCCCAGCCCTTAGGAAATTCTTGAGGACCGCCGGCATCCTGGCCACGCCCTTCCCCCTGCCCCCCAAATATTCGCATCCATTTAATGCTTGGATTCACTTCTCGTCTCCTATGGAGAAAAGGCTGCTGGAAACCCAGACGCCCTGTGGAGGGGACTGGTGCCAAGTCGTCTGGGGGTCCCTCCCCCGGGAAGCAGGAAGCCCAGCCAGCCTTGTCACCATGCCCTAAAGTGGGATGGATGGCCCCGGTAAACCGATCCTCGCTAATGTAATCATAGGTGCTTTTTCATATAAATACATCCACCCAGACATTTCCCATCATGAAATGCTTGCGCTGGGGGGGGGGGTGCTGCTCTTGGCCTGCACCCTGGGCAGAAAGCCTGGGACCACGAGGGTTAATTACGTGCTCAGGGTGGGAACCCCGAGTGTGTTAAGCGACTTTGCAATGGCTAATAAGGGGCCCAAAAAAGCCTTCCCTTTCTCCATTCATCATTTTCTATAATGTACCTATCATATCCCCTGCTTCTCTCATCTTTGCCAAACTAAACAGTCCTAGTCTTGCTAATCTCACCTCAGATGGAGGCCGGGCCATAAATCTAATCGCCCTAAAAGGTCTTCCCGGGCCATGCCTTGAGCGCTCAGCACAGCACCATTATACAATATACAGCAGATAATGGAAGCACCACTGTCACGGGTGCGTTATAAAATGCAGATGTTGCTACAACAATGTGCCTGTTGTAAAGTTGGAACTGTAAATTAGGCTGTTAGCTAAAGGGATAAAGGCGATTTAATTTGCTCATCAACCTCCCCTCTCTTTGCTTCACTGTCTTCACTAGTACAGTATGTTTGAATGGAGGTTAGAAAACGTGAACTGGGCACTGGTTTTGCCAGTGTAATGTGAAATTAAATCCCATTAACTTCCTAGATCAATATCATTGTTAAAAGGTAACGGCTTCATGACTTCAGTTAAACATGGTGTGTGTGTGTTTAAAGTAATAAGATACCTTCTCCAGACCCCAGGCCCGATTTAACACCCGCTTCTCTCCCCCACCATGACATAACAAGGCTGACTGCCCATTTACCACTTCCTCCAAATTACCCAGCATTGACAATGATGTCATGAATTTATTAATGTCTTTTTTAACCAATGCTGAAATCACATGGTGTTCTGCTTTCAATAAGTGAAAGGAACTGGGCCTTTTGAACATCTTCAAGGAATATAGCGCATGCTTCCAAATGGGCTGAGTATTCCTCATTGCACAGTGCAGGTCTTTAAGTGTTCATCTAACACACCAAGAAGAGGCAGAAGCACTCCGAGCACCCTTGGGCCACCAAGGAAACCAGATTTTTCCTTTTGTCCCTCTTCCCTCCCAAGCATCTGCAAAAGAGGAGAGCTGTTTCAAGAGGCAGAAGCTATTGGAAAGTGGAACTATTAAGACACAGTTACTTCTCCTGCTTCAAACTTCTTCCCTGGAGCAAGGAACTGAGTTTGAGACTTGGGGAGCAATCATTTATGCTCTCACCCTGGTGCCCAAGAAGTAAATCCCCTGGATCAGTCTACCCATCCACAGACACGGACAGACTAGAACTGAGAAACCCTACTTTTCCCAAGTTGGTCCTGTCTGGCTCTCACCTTAGGCAATAGATAACCTGGGAAAGACTTAGGTCCCAAGTTACTAAAGACCAATGCTTCCAACGAGGTCAAGGGAAGAAACCTTGGGAGCTCCCAAGGAATCCTCAGTTCCAAGGTGAAGCATGAAACTTCTTACTGGGCCATCCATTTTATCCACTGGTAAGCAATTGAAAACATCAATGTGCATATTAAAATGAGCGCACTGATTTTGAAGAGAAAGGCAAAATCCACATAAACTGTTTTAAGAAGGAACAATGCAATGAATTCTGAGCTTGTGATCTGCCCCCTCAGAAATCCCCAAGCCCTTTGGGGGTATAGCACCCTCCTCTGCAAGTAAAGCTTGAGAAGCATTTAGAGGGCCATAGCCTAACCCCTAAGAACACAGACCTGGTGGTGATGCAGGGGCAGGAGCAGAGGACAAAAGAACTGAATTAATGACAACACTGTAAAGACTGGGTGGGGAGAAGCTAAGCAGCACGGGTTGCTGCTCTGAGGGCCCCAGGGTCCAGGAGTGGAGTCCAGGTGTTCCAAGAACCCATCCCTATGAAGTTCGGGAGCCAGGACAAGATTAATATCTTGTCACAGAGCAGGGAACCTTTCCCAATCTTCATTTGGGTTCCCCCAGAAGCAGACTCTGAGACAAGAAGTCAAGTACAAGCAGTTTCTTTAGGAGGGGACCCCTGAAAAACAGGAGGGCGAGTGGGCAACTAAGATAAGGAAGGCCAAGCAACCAGTTAAGGATGCATTATGGAGTGAGTTACCACTGTGAGCAACTGGAGCGCAATTCCTCTGGGGAATTCCAGAAAATACCGTAGAACCATGCCTGGGAAGCATCCCACCCAAGATGCGAGGGTGCTGGGATAGTAATATACTAATTTCCCACAGTCGTTGCCTTGAGGTTGACGGAGGCACAGGTCATGAATTCCCTGGCACTTCTGCCTGCCCTGAGTAGAACAGATTCCAAGAGGTAAAGAGAGTATCAGGCAAAGAGATGCAGAAAACCAGGTTAGGTGGAAACCAGGCCCACCTGCACTGGAATGGTGAGTGTGAGGGGATATCACCGCTCCCTCTGCACAGAGCCATCTGGTCCTCCTTCATGAAGGTTTCGGTCAGACGTGGTGGCCTGATAAAGATGATGCATTAGCACCACTAAACACATATATCAGGCAGGGTGCTAGGTGCTTCGTATTTGGTCCTTGCAACAAACCTGGGAGTAGGTACTGTGCTCACAGACAGGGAAATTGATCATCAAAGACTGAGTAGGTTGCACAGTTTTGACACTAATAAGGCTGGGCCTTCAACCTGGACATTTCAGCTCTAGAATCTGTGGTTGTATTCTCTGCCTATGTGACAAAAATAAAATACCTGCCCAGATGTACCTTTTTTTCTAAAAGTTACTTAGCCCCACCCATGGCCATGCCAGGAGGCATAATGAGGTTTTCTTAGCACATGGTTGAGCCTTCTCACCTACCTATAGCTTTTTAGGCTAAGGGGTGGAAAACTGGCCTTTTGATTACCAGGGATCTATGTAGCCTTTCTTGAAAAGATGAGCTGGATAAATCAGATTCCTCTCCTGGGATTTGGAATTGGGTAACTGGAGAACTAGGTAGTCAGTAAAAGGAACTGAGGGGCAAGAGTCTCATACAAAGTGGACATTCCTTTTTTTTGCTTTTTCATCATTCATCCCCCTTTCTTCTGGTTGCCTCATCTCTTTTTTTTTTTTTTTTTAAGATTTATAAATTATTTACTTTATTTATCACACACACACACTCGCACGCACTTGCTGTCTGTGTGCATTCGCTTGGCAGTTCTCTGTGTCTGTTTCCCGTCCTCTCTTCTCATCCTTCTCCTCCTGTCTTCACTGAGATTCGATCCCAGGGACCTCCAATTTGGGAGAGAGGCGTTCTGCCACCTGCACCACCTTAGTTCCTAGTTTTTCGGCACGTCTTGTCTTGGGGCGCCTGGTGGCATGCAAGCCTTCTATATTTTTCTTTATTTTACCAGGAGGTCCTGGGGATCGGAAGGTCCTGGGGATCAAACCCAGGTCCCTCCATATGGCAGACAGATGCCCAACCATTTGAGCCACATCCGCCCCTGGATTGCTTGTTGACATGGAAGGGGTTCTGTCAGGATCTTACAAGAAGGGGTTTGTGGGACCCAAGGACAAGAAATTCCTTAGACAGTGAGAATCCCAAGTGAGAATTGGAGCAGAGCCAGCACTAAGGCCTCTCTGACGAGGTGTTTCTCTTCTTTGTGTGGGTTGCCCCGTTCTCTTCTACAGAGCAACTCCCTCTGCTGGTCCCTGTCCCTCCTCAACATTGGCTGTCACTCAAGAATAACGGCTCCCTATCTTCTCTCTGGCCACTTTCAATATCCTACTAGTTACTGTTCTTTGGTTGTAAGCAAAAGAAATCAACTATGGTGAAATAACACAAGGAAGGAATAATTTGGGAAGGTATAGGGTGTAAGTTTGGTAGGTTTCCTCAGAAGCAGACTTTGAGAAGAGGATTTGAGTGCAAGTAGTTTTGGGGGTAGATATCTCAGGAAGCAAAGGTAAGGGTGTGGAGAAGTGAGTCAGGGCAAGTAAGGCAGCCAGTTAAGAGTGTGAGAACAAGCACATTTCCACTCTGGGTAATTGGGGCTCAGTTACTCTGGGGACCTCTAGGAAATTATACAGAATCTGCCTCAGAGTTAACCCACCTGAGTTTGAGGAAGCTGGGGCATTAATCTTCAATTCTCATTTATTTTTACTTGAGAACTGCTTTTGGAGCACCAACTTCCTCAGCTTTTGTGCTCTTGAAATAAAGAGCCATTGAGGGAAGCAGATGTGGCTCAAGTGATTGAGCTCCTGCCTACCACATAGGAGGTCCTGGGTCCAGTTCCCGGTGGTTCCTAAAGAAGATGAGCAAGACAGTAAGCTGAGGCGATGAGCTGGCGCGGCAAGCTGATGCAACAAGATGACGCAACAAGAGACATAAGGAGGAAAACATAATGAGAGACACAATAAAGCAGGGAGCGGAGGTGGCTCAAGCGACTAGACACCTCCCTCCCACATGGGAGGTGCTGGGTTTGGCTCCCTGTGCCTCCTAAAAGGAAGGCGAGCACACAACGAGCAGACACAGTGAGTGCAAATAACAGGGTGGGGGGTGGGGGGAGGAATAGATAAATAAAATAAATCTTAAAAAAAAAAAAGAGCCATTGGTATGTGTGGTAGTTTGTGTTCAAATGGCTCCATCAACCAATTCCTTCTCTCCCCCTATGTACAAGCCATTCCCCCATAGGGGAGATGGAGTGCATTCCTCCACCCTCTTGAATCTGGGCTGGCTGATGACTGCTTTGCCAAATACAACGCAGTGAAGGTGATGCCTTGCAGTTCATGCCTGAGTCTCCTTGAACACTCATGCTAGGAGAAGCCAGCAGCCATGGAAGAAGTCCATCCACTCCAAGACTACCATGCTGTGAGGAAGCCTAGATTATCCACATGAAGAGACCAGAGAGAGAGAGAGAGAGATGCTTGACTAGCCCAAGCAGCTGTAACCATCACAGCTCAGATACCTTCCAAGTGAGTGAAGAAGCCTTCAGATGCCCTTACCCTCAGGCACTGAGGCTGAGCCTTGGGAGGTAATAATACAATGGTCTAAGTTTTGGGGTGGTTTGTTATGAAGCACCAGATAACTGGAACAGCATGTAAAGGTGCAGTGAGCACCTGGGGACATAGGCAGGACACCAACAGCATTGCTTCAGGGTAATCCATTGAATGAAAGAAAAAGGTCAAGACCAGGTCTCAGAAGAAAACACTCCATGGAGCTAGGAAGCAGGAAATAGTGGACACTCACTTACTTAGGAGCACTGTTCTCAACTGCTTTCTGTCCTAGAGTCACTCCACTCCAGAGTCAAATTCCCAGGAAAGGGGGGTCCAATTATCCTAGCATGGGGTGAAAAAATCCAGAGGTGACAGGATTTCTTGATTGGCCCTGACACCAAGGTTACATATAATGGGGAAGGTAGTTCTTCAATTAAAAAAAAAAATTGAAGTAAAGCGATGAGGCGAGGGGGGTGGATGTAGCTCAAGTGATTGGGCATCCATCTGCCATATGGAGGGACCTGAGTTCACTCCCCGCGACCTCCTGGTAAAATAAAAATAGAAAACGTGCAAGCAAACCACTGGCTCACGTGCATGCGTGCAGCAAGCCAGGCCCCACTGAGCCACGCAGCAAGATGATGACGCAGCAAGGGAGAGACACAGGAGAGAGCCAAGATGAGACACACTGGCAACCAGGAACTGTAGTGGTACAGGTGGCAGAGTGCCTCTCTCCCACATCAGAGGCCCTTAGGATCGAATCCCAGTGAAGACTGGAGGAGAAGGATGAGAAGAAAAAAACAGCAAACGGGGCGGGGGGGGTGGTGGGGGGGTTTAAAATGGATAAAGTAAAATAAATAAATAAATGTTTAAAAAAAACAAAAACAAAAACACCATGCAATCCATAGGGTTGAAGTAGAGCCTTGGAGACATCTCCTCTCAGCAGACATGGGGTTTCCAAAGAAACTTTCTTCTCTCTCCCTCTATCTCTTCCCCAGTTTTCCTCTCCTCCACATGGATCACCCTTCCCTGTGAGCTCTGTGATTCAAATAGCAATTGGGATGTTCCCTGTCACTAAAACATCCCCATTAACAAGGCTTAGAGAGGTTAATGGAAATGAGAGCATCAGGTTGCTTTCGTAGGCTGCTGCTGAGGACTCTCAAATGAAAAAATCTGAATTGTGATGGTGTAGAATGAGAGATTTAGTGAAGGCTGAAGTGAGAGACTGCGGGGACCCGGAGGATATACCATACCCTGAGCGTATGGTATGCATCAGGACCAGGACCAAAAAGAGAAAATACCTTAGGGTAGGAGAAGGACAGAGAAAGGGGTTGGGGAAAGTGCCAAAGTCCAGCTTCCCTACTTTGGAACTTGGTCGGGGCAGGCCTTACCACTCTTCACTCTTCCCCTCTTAGAGACAGGTGAAAGAGCCATCTTTTACTTAGAACTAGGGCACAATTTGCAGGATTTCTGGTCAGAACTAGGTGGTAAAGAATTACCTGGGTACCCAACCAATGAGTTCATTCTATATTAGCCATTTACATCAGGGGATCTGAAAACTCTCTAGAAACACAAAGACATTCCTCCTTCACACAGGGAAATGTTGATTTTTAAGACCATAGGAAGCAAATGAGATAGAAAATTTCAATTAATTTTCTATACAAAACCAGCAAAAAGCTGACCCCTTAGACTGTGTCCACGGTAGAGTATCCAGATCATCTAAACTGGGACACTTTTGAAAGTGAAATGGGATACTCTTCATAATTAAGCCAAGACAAAAGGCATATACCAGGATGTCCTGAACAAACAGTGACATGTGTTCACCTGGTCCAGGAGTTCCTGGACATGTTTTGCTCCCCCTATAGGAAGGCCATGGGTGACCCGCGGGTGAAAGCCTACACTCTGAACCTAAAGAAAATGTGTGATTCCCATATCCCTCCTTGGTAGGTGTGGAATAGTGGGAAGTGCCCTGGCCTTTGAATTATAAGATCTGGATTCAAATCCAGCTCTGCTCTACCCCTTTTTTTTTTAAAAGATTTACTTTTATTTATTTATCCCATCCCCACCCCCATTGTTTTACGCTTACTGTCTGCTCCCTGTGCGTTCTTCTGTGTCTGCTTGTCTTCTCTTAGGCGGCACTGGGAACAGATTCTGGGGACTTAGGGAGTGGGAGGGAGGCGCTCAATCTCTTGCTCCACCTCAGCTGCCTGGTCTGCTGCATTTCTTATTGTCTCTCCTGTGTCTCTTTTTGTTGCGTCATCTTGCTGTGCCAGCTCTCTGCACGAACCAGCACTCCTGCACGGGCCAGCTCTCCGCTCAGGCCAGCTCACTGCATGGGCCAGCTTGCCTTTTACCAGGAGGCCCCGGGAATCAAACCCTGGACCTCCTATATGGTAGACAGGAGCCCAATCGCTTGAGCCACATCCGTTTCCCTGCTCTACCACTTTCTAAGTGAGAGAACTTTAGCCAATTCCCTCTTCTATAAAATGGGGATGATTCTACCACATTCACAAGGGTATGAAGCATAGAGCCTGAGCTATGTAAAAACACCCTGCAAACTCTTGTTCAACAGATACATGACATTGTTATTACTTGTCTGTTCAGCAGTAAATCTAGAGTGCTTCAGTGTGTAACAAAGCTTAGCCCTAATTCATGATTTCTTGAAAAGCTAGCAAATAGAATTGCCCCACGTTTCCATTCTGGCCTCAACATGAATAAACACTGTTTATTTCATCTTGAGGCATGTCCTATCTCAGCCCACTAGGCCCCTCCTTTCATTCAACTTGAAACAGTATTTGACCCTTGAACTTTTAGCACCTTCCTCATTCGGGAGAAAGAACAGCTCCACATTTAAGTGAAAACGCATGTATAATCCTTGAATCTCTGCCTGACACCACTCAGTTTCACCAGGAACAGGAGTAACTTGTGTTCAGCACTTGGACGTCTCCATGGCCAGCTTGAGGGGTAACATGGAAAAAGTTATAGGGGCAGGAGAAGATTAATAAGGGGGTTTTCAACTGTAAAAGAAGACCACACACATGGTCCCATGTGGATTGCGCCCTGGACCATCTTCAAAAACATGGAAGTTGAGTTCTTTCCAGCCATGCGTAGGCCTGGTTTAATTAAATGTAGGCCACAAACGGGCTGGCATACATAATGCTGAAACACTGTAGATTTCTGTGGCAGAAATTTCCCCTTGCTCCATGTTCCCTGATAAGATAGCACATGTGGAGAGGACAACCTGAACACTTGGCAGATAGTTCCCTCTGTTTTTCCATCAGTTTGAATTTAGCAGGAAAACCCCAAGATGTGTTCTGACACAAGCATGCTTTTTTCCATCCCCACATTTTGAAACTGCTGTGTTTGGAGGCTAATTAAATCCATATGATTCTGATTCATTTATACTTAACTCATCAAAATGTTGTTTTGTAATAGCCATTTGAAGTCCAAGGCACCTCTCTTGAGCCTTTTTTTTTTTTTTTTTTCCTAAAAAACCAGGAAGTTATGGTTTGCCAGCCAACAGCAGGGTTCATGTACCAAAAGGTTCAACTTTGGTTCAAGACAAGATCCTGGACCCAGGAGATTCTGGCAGTTACAAAGATTTGTCTGTCAAGTGTGGGGTGTGACTTTGAATCTTCTGTTACTATCCAAAGACACTCACTGTTCAGAATGGCAAAAAATAATTTATAAGATGAAGGGGGGGAAAAAAACTATTCTTAGATCTGTGGGCCCAATAGGAAAATTTATTTTAAATGGCAGTTGGATGGTTCCTCCATTTTAAAGAAGGGCTCTCAGTAGGCATAAGTAGGATCTATAACTGAAGGCTTCATGCCAAATCTACCCAGGATACAGTAATCTCTAGACCACCTATTTTTGCCATCAGATATCATTTATGCTTTATTTTTAAAAAGGTTCCAAAACTTGGGCTTAAAGCAAATTTTCTTTCAATGTTATACTAGAACATTGTCCAATGAGACTACCTGAGGATCACCTTATTCCCTGGAATTATAATCTTTGTTTGACTTACTATTTACTCCCGCTTAGGGCCAGGGCTTTATTAAGTAAGATATTGGCTCACAGACTTTGAAAATTATTTTTGTCCAGTACAAAAGCAAATTATTTCCATCCAGAAGAAAAGATAACTTCAAAAGTTATAGTTTTGTTGCCCTGTAGGATATTAACCACTTTTGTATCTAATTTAGCAATCTTATTTCAACATATTTTTTCTTTGATTGACTATCAGTCTATCCTGTCCTCACTTGAACCAGCTTCACCATCTGCTTGGATCTCTTCTTAATGAGTTAAATAAATCTTTGGTACACACTCACTAAATATGTAGTTGAGAGTCATTTTTTTTTAACTTTGGAAAATTGTACATTGAAATTACAAAAGCCTCAAGCCTGACTCATATGATCTACGTTTTCTTCTACTGCTTCCTGTTTAAGTTTTATAACTATGTGAAGAAAAGACATTAAAAGAGTTAAAGTTTGAGTAGATGCAGCACTAGAAAAGGCACAAAAACTCAACCAAGGGAGAAAAGGGGAAGGGTTTAAACACTAATAAATTTTACTTACATAATCTCCTTTAATCTTCATACATCCTCTGGGATGAAGGCATCATCCCCACTTCCCAGATGAGAAAAGTGAGGCAGGGAGTGATTAAGTAAATTGCCCACAGTCACACAGCTTGGAAGTGGCAGGATCCAGATTTGAACACTGAGCTGTCAATTCCAAAATGTTCTCATTACATCTCCCCCTCCACTGTATGGTTTAAAGCAGGTACAGTTGTAAACAGAAACGGAGAAGCTTCCAGGGGTTAGGCTATAGAAAGTCATAGAAGTAGAGAGAAGGAGAAGACCCAGGAGGGCCAGGAAGGAGAACCAAGCAGGTAGGGCTTGTTCCACAAAAGAGTAAGCCAACTCATGTTCATGTTGATGTGTGCAGAAATTCCCCTCGGTTAAGCCAATGGCTCAGAATAAATGATTTTTTTAAAAATTCTTACAAACCCAAACACCGACCTAAGTTATTTTTATTACAACATTACATAACTAAGTACAAGCATAAAACCAGGTACTGATAGGGAAAACGTTTACTCCCTATTCCCATGCTTCCTTGAGGAGGAATAGTCACTAGTTCCACCAGGGGAGAACCACTTCTCTGATTGGTGAATTAGGCAGAGGAACTGAGCATGCTCAGTTTGAACCTTCCTCTTCTAGAGCCGGCCACTTGCAGGCTTCTTGCTTTCTGTTCCGCTCACCCCCATGCAAGCCTGAAGCCATCCAGCCGACCAAGTTTAGTTCTGAGGTGACATGTAACACATCTAAGCCATGACCTCCAACCCCCCTTATATCAGCTGCAGAGCTGACATTTGCTCTTCATTTGCCTCTGTGTCTCTGTGTCTCTGTCAATGGCTGTGAACTCAGCCAGGGAAAAGAGTTGTGATTTATTAATACCACTAAAACCCAACGATAGGAGCAGATGTTGCTCAGTGGTTAAACACCGACTTTCCACATACAAGGTCCCAGATTCAATCCCTTGCCCCAGTACCTCAAAAAAACAAAACAAAACAAAACAAAAAAACCCAATGAGTATAAATGTGATGCTTTATAAATCCAACACAAATGAACAAATTATATGCATACAAACTGCAAAGGCAATGGAATTCAAGGTAACACTTATTAATGTGATGTGACTGATTCTGTTGTTTCCTGTAAATTAAATCACTGATGCCATTGTGAAAACGGCCCACAGTGTGCCAAGTGGTCGCTAGTTTCTGCCCACTCCCATTTCCTCTTTCGTATTGATTTGAAACCTTCCTTGACAAATTGCACCTTGGTGTCATTTGCCTCCATTTCGTACAAATTCATCATTACATAATAAGGCTCCCTTGATCCTTCCCTGTTAACTCAAGACAATGAAAATATTTCTACTCAGGGCTAATGTAATTCTAAATGCAAATGCAAACACAGGTATGCATGTGCATAGTAATTCTTGGGCTATACAATGTTCATCTACATCAGTGTTCCTCAATCTTTTTCATTATCATCCACTTAAGGAGCGCTTTAAGACATTTTTTACATGGACTTTTTTTTTTTAATAACCTATATGGACTTTTTTTTTTTTTTTTTTTTACCGGGAGGTCCCGGGGATCGAACCCGGGTCCCTCCATATGGGAGACGGACACCCAACCAGTTGAGCCACATCCGACCCCCTACATGGACTTTTAATACCATAGATACTGTATTTCTGTTTGTATATTGTATGCATTTTTTATGTTTATACATAAAAAGATTACCATTTTTTCATATATACACACACACACACACACCCTTGATACCAATTTTTGCCCTCTTGGGGGCAATAGCCCTATCCCCTTTGAGAATGTATGTCCTAGATCAGTCCTGTCCCATAGAAATATAATGCAAACCACACATATAATTTTAAATCTTCTAGTAACAACATTAAAAAAATAAAAACGTGAAATTCACTTGAATAATATATTTCATTTAAACCAATATATCCAAAATATTATCGCTGCAGCAGATAATGAATAGAATATGAGGTATTTTATATATATATTTTTTCTTACTAAGTCTTCAAAATCTGGTGTGTATTTTTCACTTAAAGCACAACTCAATTTGGAATAAGCTACATTTTAAGGGCTCAATAGCCTCATGGCCAGTGGCTGCTCTGTTAGACAACATAGTTCTAGATGATCCAGAATATGCTTATATTCATTGCTTTAGCTGGCCTAAAAACCAGGCTTGTTCTTGGAAAGACTGCAAACTGCAAAGAATATGGCTGTGTACCCCCAGGGGTCTGTAGGGTCCAGTTGGAGAAACACAGAGTTAGGTACATCAAACAAAATTGGATTTCTTTGTCTGATGGGAGATTGTTGTAAGAATAAATGGGGAAGTAAGGAAGAACAAGAAATTATCTCATCAAAACTCAGTGAGAAAGGGAGCTCTACTCCTTGTCAATCAGCATTCAGCAGCAGCACAAATTGTCAAAGGCATCTCTAAAAGCTCCTTGTTACCTGACTCAGCTGCTGGGCCCTTGTCTCTTCTACTCTCTACTCTCTTGTCTCCATATCTGTGTCTCGTGGTTTCTGCTGCCTCATGGCTTCTAATTCTTCACTTCTTTCTGTGTGCATATCTGCTTGAGTCACACTGCTATCTGCTTTCTCTCCCCATTTGTTTCCCTTCACCACTCCCAGGTGATTGGATTTGACTGGTCTGTCCATCTCTCCGGTTTATGGCCCCTCATTGAGGTAGAACTTTTTCTCCAGCACCTTAGTCTTGACCCTCCAGTTTGAACCACCTCCAGTCAGGAAGAAGAAATGAGTGACAAAGAAAGACGAGTGATCTTTTCTCCCAAGGCCTGGAGCAGAGCTTGCCTTACTATCCATACCGCACTACGTTTTCTCTGAGCCCCACCCCAGGACCACTTGGCTTTCCAGAGGTGAAGCCATTACCAGAGGCCCTGCCTTACCTCACCAGCCACACTAGGAAGAAAGAGAAAAGAGGGAAGAAAGAGAACAAAGAAATATCCCCTTTGGTGTGGAAGGTGGGGAACATGGGAATCCCTGTAATTTCTTTGTAATGTTTAGGTAATCTAAGCACCTTAAAAAAAAAAAAAAAATATATATATATATATATATATGTATATATATAAAACATTCATGTAAGCAAATGCACATATATGCATGTATATTTATATATCATTTTACAAATATTGGTATGTATTGTGAAAAATTTGATTTTTACCCACAATAAAAAATATATATATGTATTAGTTAAGAAAAAAAAAATCCCCTTTAATCTTTCTTTCTGAAGTTGCAACCCCAAACTCCATCCCCACAGTAGCTCCATTTTTATGGTCTTGAAAATTCTACTTGTTTCTCAACCCCATTTTCAGAAAGCCTCTTCCTTGAGTATGGAGTTGAGCAAAGGAAGCCAGGAGAAGGAGATCTTGAGTTCTCCAAAGAAATAAAAGAATTTTGAAAAATCTGGCTTCAGGTTGCATCACATAGCTATTTTTGTGGCATTCCCACCCCCCCCCAATACACACACACAGACTCATCAGTTTCTAGTTTGGGATAGCATTAAAAGCAGCTTGCATTCCTTTAGGATAGAGGTTCTCAAGCAGGGGCGATTTGAGCCCCAGAGGATCATTTGGCAAGGTCTGGAGATATTTTTGGTTGACACAACTTGAGGGAAGAAGGTGTGCTATCTGCATCTAGTAGGTAGAGGCCAGGGACACTGCTAAACATCCCACAGTGCACAGGACACCCCACAACAGAACTATCTAGCCCAAATGTCAATAGTACTGAAGTAGAGAAACCCTGACTTGGAGGTGGGAAAGAATCTTTCACTGGTGATGGGAGGGGGAGGCTCAAAGGTGGAGGGGAGTGGGAAGTAAAAGGGTGAGGCACTCTAAGAGCATGTTGGACAATTGGGGGGAAATAGCCTGTGGTTCAAAATACCACCTTCATTTGAATGTTTGAAAGGTAGATTTTTATTACGTTATTTCAAGTTAGGGTGGAGACATGGATTATGATGATAATTTTTGAGAGGGAGTAAAATCTAAGCTTCTGAATCCCTAGATGCCAAGCTCTGATGCTCTATAGAAGATACATAAAAAATATTGGGGGGAACGGATGTGGCTCAAGCGGTTGAGCACCTGCTTCCCACATGAGCGGTCCCAGGTTCAGTTCCCAGTGCCCCTAAAAACAAAACAAAACATAACAATCAACAAGTAAACAAATGATAAAATCAACTCAGGGGAGCGGATGTGGCTCAGTGGTTGAGTATTGGCTTCCCACATATGAGGTTCTGTTTTCAATCCCCAGTCCCAGTACCTAAAAAAAAAAAAAAAATTGGGGAGAGCATAAAAGAATAAAATCACTTTTTTGAGCATTTTCCCCTTCATTCGAGATTCCTAGTATATCACCCTTGCATTGATATGGAATGTTTGTTACAATTGATGATAACATATTTTTATAATTGTACTATTAATTAAGTCCATGGTTTAACTTAGGGTTCACTGTGTAGTGTAGTTCATGGATTTTTTAATTTTTATTTTTATTCTGTTACCATATATACAATCTAACATTTCCCCCTTTTAATCACATTCAGATATATATTTCAGTGCTGTTAATTGCACTCACAGTGTGCTGCCCTCAGCACTATCCATCACCTAAACATTTCCATCATTCCAAATAGGAACCCTGTACATTTTAAGCCTTAACTTAAAATCACTTTTGTGAACCTTCTAAACCAATCACCCGGTAAAAACAACAGCCTCTCCTTTTTCTCCCAGGGTGGGTTGGCACTAAGTCTACTGATTACTGGTGGTTTCCTCACTTGTTCTTCTGTGGACCAGACACTCTTCTAAGCACTTTTCAACAGCATGATGGGGAAGGTCCTGGTATCTTCCTCATCTTGCTGGTGGGAAATCTAAGACACAGAGAGGTTAAATAAGTTGCCCAAGGCCTCACAGCTGGTTAAATGTAGAGGCAGGATTCTAACCCGGCAGTCTGACTTGAGAACCTTCACACTTACCCACCATGCAATAATGCCACTCGGCACAGAGACCCACAAAAAGCTTGGTTAAAGAGAGGCCGACCTTTGTCAGAGTATTAAAACAAAGATACACAAATGTTTTATTTAATGTGCTATGCATCTCCCCTCCGCCATGGCACTGGCTTTTTGCTTGGCCCAGAGAAAGCACAAGAAAAGACCAAGTTCTGACAGACTATGTGTTGTCATTCCTTTATCTTCCCTTTTTCCTCAGAGCCTTTTAATTGGAAAACCCATATGCCATGCTTCGCACTATAGGACACAAATTTAAAGGCACAAAGAGGCTAGCTTATTCCCAAGGATCCTCTCAGGTTATAAGAAGTAACTGAAAAACCATAGCTGATCCCAACCCTCCAGAGTTGGCACTAACGGAAACACCAGCATTTTATAAACGCTCTTCCACGAGGGGAGGTGAGCTCACTTCCTGAGGAAATTACCGCAGGGGCTGTCTGCCGGGACCAGCCAGGCCTGGCTTTAAAACATCTGAAACGTCCCACGGTGTAATCAGGCATGAATATTGATTCAAATAAATTATGCATGTTTATACACTCGTTTATTATTTTATTATTTTATTCACACTCACTTCACCGTAGTTAGCCGGGGCAAACTGCATGGGGTTGGTCAGCTCTTGGCTGCTGTAAAATTCAGTTGCTTTGAAATATTTGGTGGTCAAGGGGAAATCCAAGTAGTTACTGAAAATTACAGCCAAAATAACAGCAAAATTCTCCCATCTGGAAGGGTCTTGATGGATCCAAGGCACCAGGGCCAGGCATTGATCCCATTTCTTGAGCTTGCATGAGACTGTAGAAGAGCAAGCATGGATGGCTCCAGAACATTCTAGCAATTATCATTTTAACAAATAAGGCTCTTTTCTAATATTCACATTCCTTTCCCATGGCCTCATGAAAACACAAACATTCACTCCATCCTCAAAAAATGCAGGCGCCCTGGGAGGAAAGAACTGCCTCCTCAGTCCCTTCATCGCGCTGGAGTTTGGCTCCACGGGCCTGGTCTCTAATGTCACTGGTTTTTGATTCAACTGATAAACGGTTCTGTACTTCTGAGGGCATGACCATGTCCCACCCTCCGTGCCATTCAGGGGAGGGCTCCCGTGAGAGAGCACCCTTTAAGGCACTCACCCAGGAGACCCAGGTGGTATGGGAGCAGGTGAGCCTCCAAGCAGGAGGCTGGGTTACAGTGGTCAGCTCTGCTCTTTAGCTACATCTACATTCTGTGGAGGAAAGAGATATGGTCTGGTCTACCCCAGTCCTATGTTTTGAGGACTAACACCAACACTGTCCTTTACTCATCACCTGATTTCTTGTGTCTGGCCTCCTTTGGTTATCAACCCAAAAGAGAAATGGAATCAGGGATTCAGATTCCCTCAATACATGATAAATGAAACATTATGTACGTCTTTACTGAAAGGTCTGGAAAATAACCTTGGTATATTATTTTTTTGCTTGGTAAGCATTTTAGAAGATACCTGTACCCTGGAAACTCCTATTACAGCTCATGAATGCTTAAATTAATCTACCTCTGGGAGTCTTTTTTTTTTTCTGGGTGGGACGGGGATCCAGGTAGAAATTATTTGTAATCTAGATTTATGAGCTATTTTCAAATTTCATTATCCAAGAAAAATGAAAGTAAGTTAGATGAAAATCCAAAAATGTCAATATCATTTCCAAAACAGGGGGTTTTCAGTTTCTATGTTATGTGTTTCTACAATTTTTTAAACAATGAAGTGAATTATTTATGTAACACAAAAAAAAACAATCAAACTGTTTTTAAAGAAAAAATTAGTAACACATAAACATTTGACTCTTAAACTCTTGCAGAAAAAAAACAGTATACCAAGGTTGGTTTCAATGACACTCATATAATTGAGAGCAAATAATTTCTTTGCTTTGATCAACAGGATCCAAAGAAGCAGAGGAGTAGGTGAAAGAGGAAGAAGAGAAGGGGAAGGGGGAGGGGGAGGGGAGGGGAGGGAGGAAGGGAGGGAGGGAGGGAAGGAAAGAAGGAAAGTTTTAAAACTGTGTGACTATGATCCCAAAGTACAATTTTCAATAGTGTTTCATTGAAAGATTGATCATTCTGGTAGCATAATGTCCCCAACCTTGGACTTTGTGTCCTCAGAGGCCAAGATGGTGAACCATCTTTAAGTAACTGCTCTGCAGCTGTCTGTGGAAACAGAGCCAGCCCCAAACACTAAATATTAATGGTATGAGCATCCCTCTGAACTCTAATGGGAAAGGATGAAACTATCATGGAACACTCAGGGTGTTAATGGAAGAGAAAATTGTAATTCTGAACAAAATTAAGAAACAAATCAACCTGGGGTGCCTACAGCAAGGAAGCAGATTCCTCTGATAACAGAGAATAGTGCAAGCCAACAGGCCTTTGACGGTAGTGCTAGAAGCCAAATGTTCAAGCAATGGATGTGAGTAAAATTAATCACTAAAGCCTATCTGCAAACTATGTGTTGAGTCATGTTTTCCCTAATAATACCTCCTAGAATGACATTTTTCCCAACGCTTTCCCCACAACGAGATTCTGTATTTGCCTATTTACTGCACATTCATTGCTTTGCAGAACACTCTAAACCGAAGGGGAAATACTTGTTCATTAAATTTGTTGTGAGTTCTTGACTTGGAAATAATTACTATGAGAATGATGAAATGGAGTGAGTCAGGGAGCGATGTTCCTTGATGATTACATTTCTCATGGAAACCTCCTTCCCCTAGACCTCCTGCCATCACGAGTGGCCAGTGCAGAGGAGCAGGCTGCTGTCCACACACACACACATACCACACATCACACATGCACACACCACATGTATACACACACACACCGCACAGGCACGCACACCACACATGCCCACGCACCACACACACATGAGCACTTCACATACACACCACACACACCACACATACACACCACACAAACACCACACATGCATTAATGCCACACACATGCATGCCACACACACTGAACACACTACACATACCCACACACCTACCACATACACACAGCATACCACACACACTAAGCACACCAAATATACCACATCCACACCATAGACCACACACACACACCACATATACACAACAGCACACACACACACACACTACAGACACACCTGCAAGCCGTGATTCACAGGTAGCAATCCCATTGTGCCCATGCATGGTCAGTACCTGAAAAGCGAACAAGGGCTTAACTAGTGAGGGGCCTAATTTCGGAGACCATTATGCTACTGGAGTAGCCAAGTGTAACAACATCCTGGCTACTTCCAAGAGCACAATAGACTGGGCCTCTCTCCACCAGGAGGGGGAAGGGAGGGAGTGGAGACATTGTGAGTCACTAATTTTACCAAAACAAAGTGGACTACATTCCATCTTCTAGAAAGCGGGAACAGCTCCGACTGAATGAGTGTGTGAACAGGACCGTAAACTTCTACCCTAGATGAGCACTCTTAATATTTTGGGTATTTTTTTTTTTTTAAAGATTTTATTTATTTATTCATTCATCCCCCCCTTGCTGCTTGTGCTCACTGGGTCAGCTAACCACGCCGTGCGGGCGGGCTTCCCTTCACCAGGAGGCCCCGGAAACCGAACCCAGGGTCTCCCATATGGTAAACGGGAGCCCTACTGATTGAGCCACAGCCGCTTCCCCCTTTTTTTAACAAACAAACACACACACACACACACATTTTTTTTAAAAAGTAAGCTGTGATTTGCAATTTTTCTGGGAACTACCCAAGTTTCCTTCAGTAAGAGAATAGTGAAATAAAGGATGTATATCCAGACCACGAATACCATAAAGCTTTTAATTAGAATGAGATTGATCTGTGAGCGCAGCTGTGTATAAAGATCTCCAAGTAGTAGCATCCAATGGGAAAAAAAAAAATGCAAGTGACCAAACAATGCAGAGTACGATGTCATTTATGTGAAAAGAAAACTTTATTACATGGCCACATATATGTGTGTAAATGCATAGAAATAGGATACACTCTAAACTGTTAACTGCTGTTGCTGAGGAAGAAACAGGAATTGTGCAGCAGAGAAAAGCAGGAAATGAAGAGACCATTCACATTTTACTCTATGTATTTCCATTTTATTTGAATCTCTGAGGATGAAAAAAATGTACTTTGGTATTACCTGCACAACTAGAAAAGCAACAATAATTTTTTTAAAAATGAGATTTACACAGATAAATAAAAATGTAAATGGGAAAAAAATGCCTTGATTAATGAGACATCCTGTTGTATTTTTTTAAGCTGAAGACACTGTCAAGGTTACTACTTATTAGACATCAGAGAGATGCATTCAAAATCCCTTGTGGATCCCTAACCTCACTGCAGAGTTGAGAAGCTCCAAGTAGTCCATGGCCTCCAGTGTCACTGGAGGTAGAGGAATGACCAGTGTGGGTTTGGGACCAAGTTGTCCAGGATTCAACTCTGGTGCAACCACTTACTTGCTGTGTGTTCTTGTACCCTTCACTTCACTCTCTAAGCCTCTGGCACTACAAATAACATCTACCTCACAGGGTGCTTAAAAAGAGTAACTGAGCGGGGTGGGTGTAGCTCAGTAGTTGGGCACCTGCTTCGCATGCAGGAAACCTTGGGTTCAATCCTCAGTACTTCCTAAAAAAAAAAAAAAAAAGCAACTGAGATAAAAACACGTGAAGCTCTTCAGCACTTAATAAGGCACTGATATATGTAGTTGTTCTAGAAAGATTGGCTCTTATTAGTATTGGAACACCACTAGAGATTTCCACTGGAACACCTAGCATCACCACAAATCCAGAATTCACAAAGAAGATTCGGACTGCCAGAGACAAGTTTTCAAGCCTACACATTCAACATAGCAAATATTTATGGGGCCCTTTCTATGTACCAAGCGCCGAGGATTCCAATAGTGAGTGGACCCAGAAGCTGCTCTCCAGGACTCCACTCGTTGAAATAAGCACAGAGCAGTAAAGGAGAATTGCACAGGAGTCAGCATTGGTCCCCTGGGAGTGCCCAGGTGTGGGAGGCAGGGAAGTCAATCCTGTCCTGGGCAGGGTGGAATCTGGTCAGGCTTCTCAGAGGCAGTGAAATACATGACCAAAAAGGACAAGTAGAATGCGAATGCATTGCAGATGGAGCTCAGGAGTAGATGCTTAGCATTGCCAAATAGCATGACATGCACCCGAAACTGCAAGTAATTTAGGTGGGGTTGGGAATGGGGAGTGCCGGCAAAGAGGCCAGTGAGGTAAGCAGAAATGAAAGACTGTGCCTAATAAATTGTCCTACCCTGTCACATCACACACTCCATAAGAGAGATCTCTCCCAGCTGGGCTGGACAAACGCAATGGCCTGGCTCATTGCACCCTCAGTGGAAAACATGTGTGTCGGGTCTGGGTGCCATTTGCAGCAACAAAAGGGCAGCCTAGGGCTGGGAGATGCTGCGGAAAAGTTAACGTCCATAGTTATTGATAAACACCCTCAAGTGTTCATTAACCTCATTGTGCAACAAGGATAATAAAAACCTAAATGATATAAAACTACCATCACGCACACCGGTTGCAGATACTTGCAAGTCAGGATTTCCACTTTGAATGCCCTGTCCTCAGCTGGGCCACCCACTGTGACATATGGCGGGGAGAAGGTTTTCCAGCTCATTTCAACAAGTGGAGGACATGGCCCTAGGGAGGTGGTAAATGGGTAGAAAATAGAAAGACCCATACCTTAAGCTTGACCAGGTGAGCATGGAGGCAAGTGAATTCCAGGAAGTAGAAAGAAGAGATTAGTTAGCAGACAGATCTTATCCAAAATTATTACTTGCTGTTCCTTTCCATCACAAAGAGCAATCTGTGGATTTTTATGAATTCAGCACAAAAGAAATGATGTATTAAGGAATCCTCCCACAGTCCCACTATCTGTGAAGACCTAAGCAGTCACAGATTCTGCCACAGGATCCTGCCCCACCTCCAGCCCAAACTTATTGAGCCTGGGAGAAACTAGTCCAGAGACTAGCCAAAGCAAAAACTCTGCTCAAGCAGGAATAAACTCGGCCAATAAGATTCGCATTCTTAGGAATTTTACTTTGGAAAGGAGAGAGAACCAGGCTGTGGGAAACAAAGCTGAAAGGAAGAAAGAGTGGAGACGCGTGAAGTAAAGGAGAAGCCACAAGAGGCCACAAGCGAGCCGGAATTATAAGAAAACCACATGATGGGGAAGAAGATGTGAGTGGATGTAGAGGAGGCAGTTAGTAATGAAAGGAGAAGCAAGAAGACACAGACAAAAGGAGAGGCCGAGAGAGAAAGGCTTGAAGGGGGAACTCTTTTTTTTTTTTTTTTTTCTCGTACATGGGAAGCAGGTGCTCAACCACTGAGCTACATCTGCTCTCCTGAAGGTGAAATTCTTGAGAGAAGATGCCAGAGCTCCTGCTGCTGAGGATGGGGGAGGGGTGAGCTCCTGCTGCTGAGGCCTCAGAGAGGGAGCCCCAAGTAAATTCACAGACACGGTGACTTCCCAATATACGTCACATACATGAGACAGTCCAGGTGACTGTTCCTTGGGACCCAAAGACACTGGGAAGCTCAGGCATAAGACTACAACACACCAGCTTGAAAAACTTACACCCTAGGGACTGAAAGAACGTGGGTATTTTACCATGCAACCTCTGCTACTGATTTTTGAGGAACTGTGGATCGCAGGAGAGGGACGAAAAATGTGGGCATGGAAAAATGTTGTCCAAGTTTTATAAAGGTGGGTGGGGATGTGGACACCACCATCTTGCAAATGCTGACTCTATATTGTGCAAGATTATAGGACAGAAAAATCAGACCAAAAGAGGTGATCATAAGAGCAAGGCATGGTTTATGAAGAATGGATTATGCCGGATTAAGCACGCTTGCTTTTTTTAAAACGGCATACCCATTCAGAGTTTCTCGTAGACATGTTTTTATAAGAGTTAACGTTCTTACCCTTTGGCCTAAGTGAAAGCCTTTCTTTAAAATGCAGTCTTCAAAACCAAACCCATCATTAAAAGACTGTGAATTAGGCACTATGAAATCAGCCTTCTCCTCCAACCTTGAGCATCACCTCCTTCTGAGTTTAACGTTCTCCAATGATAAGCTATGATTTGTCTGCTTTCCTGCCAAATAACAACTACTTTTTGTTAGTAAGAGGAGAACAATGATATATCTTTCCTGGATAGCCATGCCTGTATTAGCAGCTTGCTAATTAAGATCATCCTCCTCTTCCAAGCTGCAAATTGTCTTATTTCTTTCAGGAGACCCAATCCTATACCTCTTCACCATGGGCATCTCAACTATGAAACCAGTAAGCAATTCTGGTTTTTGCATCTATGCCTCCTACAGCTCTTCAGTGAAACCCAGTATATAGGAAGGGAGGAGGTATGTCATAGCTCAGGTCTTATTAGAAGCTGAATGATGGCAAAGGCATAGGAAAACGGGGACCTGGACAAATCAGAGGTCTTTCTCTACAGTCCCATGAGCTTGAGTCTTCACTGGTTTCATTGTTCTTTATGCTGAATCATACCTGTATTAGTCAGCCAAAGGGGTGCTAATGTGAAATAACCAAAAATGGGTTGGTCTTTATAAAGGGTATTTATTTAGGACAAAAGTCCACAGATACCAGGCGATAAAGCGTTAAGTTTCTTCTCTCACCACAGTCCATTGCCACGTGTTAGAACAAGACAGCTGCCAACATTTGCCAGGGGTCAGGCTTCTTGGGTTCCTTTCTTCCCGGGACTGCGTTTCTCTCCGGGCTTAGCTCTTGTTTCCTCCACAAGGTCAGCTGTAGACAATCAGGTGATCGGTTCGCTTCTCCTCTTCTGGGGCCTTCTTTCCAACATCAAAACTGTTTCTCAGGGAAGCGGCTGTGGCTCAATCAGTAGGGCTCCCGTTTACCATATAGGAGGCCCTGGGTTCGGTTCCCGGGGCCTCCTGGTGAAGGCAAGCCCGCCCGCACGGCGTGGTTAGCTGACCCAGCGAGCACAAGCAGCAAGGGGGGGATAAATAAATAAATAAATAAAATCTTTAAAAAAAAAAAACACATTTAGAAAAAAAAAAAACTGCTTCTCAAAAACCGCTTCAACTCTGTTCTTGCCTTGCCTTTTATATTCAATTCCCCCACCCACTAAGGGGTGGGGCTCAATGCCCTACTGACATGGCCCAGTCAACGCCCTAATCATAACTTAATCATGCCCAGATTAACAGATCAGTTTACAAGCATGATCCAATTATATTTTTGGGATTCATAATTACATCAAACTGCCCAATGGCCACAATACCCTTCTAAATCAGACTGAGAATTTCTACTGCCAACCATGGACCCAGCCCCAGAGTCATGAGATGAGCCAGAAGAAGCTGGAGCATGCTCCTGGCTGCAAAGTTTTGAAGTGATCGATTAGACATCTTTGCTGTCTTCCCATCTACCTCAGGGAATGCAATTTCTGGTGCAGTATTGAGATATGCAGTGAGCTTGTCAAATTAGATGTCAGACTCATACTTGAGAGGCCATGGAGGGATTAATATTTTCAACTACCAAGTTCTTTCCTGAATGACTCCAGTTGAAACTATTCAACAGTGATTGGTTTCAACTGGAACAATCAAAGAATATTATTCTCTAAAAATCAGATGAAGGAATGGTAGTGCTAATTGAATCACTGTGTCCACAGCTGTAGCACTAGGACCTCTGCACTAATGAACTTATCCACCATCTTGAATCCAGGATTCATTCATTCATTCATTCATTCATTTTACAGTTCTGTAGATTTAAAACATTTTTATTTGGATAGCATATATAACCTAAATTTTCCCATTTTAAGCACTTCCAAATATACAATTCAGTGGTGTTAATTGCATTCACAACATTGTAGTACCATCACCACTATCCTTTATGAAAACCTTTCCATCACTCCAAATAGAAACTCTGTACCAATTAAGCATCAATTCCTCGTTCCCCACCCTCACCTGGAACTTGGTAATCTGTATTCTAGTTTCTGAATCTGTGGATTTGCATATTCTAATTATTTCAAATAAGTGAGCTCATACAGTATTTGTCTTTTTCTGTCTGGCTTATTTTACTTAACATAATGTCCTCAAGGTTCATCCATGTTGTTTCATGTACCAGAATTTCATTCTTTTTTATAGCTGAATAATATTCCATTATGTGTGTATGTGTGTGTGTATATTATATTTTGTTTATCCATAAATTTTTTGATGAACACTTGGGTTGCTACCACCTTTTAACAATTGTGAATAATGTCGCTATCAACATCAGTATGCAAATAGCAGTTGGAGTCCCTGCTTTCGCATCTTTTGGGTATATACCTAGAAGTAGGATTGCCAGGTCATATGGAAATTCCTTATTAAACTTTATGAGGAACTGCCAAAATGTTTTCCACAGTGGTTGCACTGTTTTGTATTTCATCTAACAATGTGAGAGTGTTCCTATCTCTCCAACACTTGTAAATTTCCATTTTTAATAGTAGCCATTCTAATGGGTGTGAAATAATATCTCTTTATGGTTTTGATTTTCATTTCTTTAGTGGTTAGTGATGTTGAGCATCTTTTCATTTGCATATCTTCTTTGGAGAAATGTCTATTCAAGTCTTTTCCCTATATTTAAATTGGGTTGTTTCTCTTTTTGTTGTTGAGTTTTAGGATTTCTTTATATATGCTGGATATTAAACCCTTATTAGATATATGGTGTCAAAATATTTTCTCCCATTCTGTAAATTGTCTTCTTACTTTCTTCATAAAGTCCTTTGATGCACAAAAGGTTTTCATTTTGATTACATGCCATTTATCTATTTTTTCATTCTTTTGTTACTCATGCTTTTGGTGTAAAGTCTAAGAAATTATTGCCTAATACAAGGTCCTGAAGATGTTTCCCAGCATTTTGTTCTAGGAGTTTTATAGTTTGGGTTCTTATATTTAGGTCTTTGATCCATTTAGAGTTAATTTTTTTTTTTTTAAGATTTTATTTATTTATTCATTTATTCCCCCCCCCCGCTGCTTGTGCTCGCTGGGTCAGCCAACCACGCCGCGCAGGCGGGCCCGCCCTCACCAGGAGGCCCCAGGAACCGAACCCAGGGCCTCCCATATGGCAAACGGGAGCCCCACTGATTGAGCCACAGCCGCTTCCCTAGAGTTAATTTTTGTATACAGTGTGAGATAGGGGTCCACCTTCTTTTTCTGCATATGGATACACAGTTTTCCCAGCACCATTTGTTGAAAGATTATTCTTTCCCCGTTGAGTAGACTTGACCATAAATGTGAGGATCTGTTTCCAAATTCTCAGTTTGATTCCATTGGTATATATGACTGCCCTTGTGGTAGTATTTAGGAATTATGTTAAAACCATTTTTATGCTCACTGTTGCCCTATAAACCAAGAAAGTGAATGGTATCACCATTCTTCACATTTTATGTCATCTTATAAGACCCCTAAAAATAAAATATGCCCTCTGGCCCCTGATCTGATCTAAATTAAAAGAGATATCACAGAGAAAAGCAAGAGATTGCTTGACTGTTTGGTGCCCACGGGACTTTCATGGGAAAAGCAGGGTCTTCAAAGCCTACTGGCTTTCAATGAATGTTACTTATGTGCTCTGTTCAAAATAATATTGAAAAGATTCTGAAAGAGGAAGTGCTTGGAAGGAAAGTGTTTAGTAAATGTAGGCAAGGCCCAAGAAAAGGTTTCTTCTGAATAGAATGAGTGCTGGGAGAAGGCGACCTATGATTTGGGAAGATCATTTCTTTTGGTGGCATTGCTAATTGTCTGTGGCAGGTACTGCATATTCATTCCATCAAACTTCTATTCCATGATCTTATAGACTTCCCTTCTCTGTAGAAGCTAGAAAATGTAAAACCACATTTCCCAGTCTCCTCTGCAGCAAGCAATGTTGGACTCAAGTTGGAACGAATGATTGGTAAGCATTTTTATGGGATTAAGCAAATGTCCTAGATCATGCCAAGCAGATGCACCCATGACAGACTTGGAAGGCAAAAGTGAGCAATGAAAGGCAGCGCTACTAAGGGGAAATGGGAGCTTCTGGTAGGCAATGAGATGGAGGTATTTGTTCTCCTTATGTGGCAATTGAGGACAAGGCTCTTCTCTCTGGTCCCAACAGCTTATGATCTGAGTACTTGGCCCTGGGGACAGAGAGGTTTCTGTGAGAAAAGTCTCATTGTATGGTTGGTGTTTCTTGTGGATGCCTATTCCTGACTGTATAGAATCTGAGCTTAGTTCCCTGGCCCTCCTGGAAATTCTGCTTAATCTAGCTATGTGGATAGTGTTGTCTGCAATTAACAAACAGCCACATGATCAATTTATAACTTTCTCTCTTCCCAAACAACCAGACCAGACTCCAAAACACTGGGAGATGATTCTGATGAACCAGCGAAGAGTCCTAACTTAATTTTTTAAAGTACACCAGATGGCCCAATCTGAAAACTTAGGAATTTCCTCTGAAATTCTATACTGAAAACACTTCTGACATGTTTATGCTTGAAGGAGCATATCTTAAAGAAATTAACTCACATCTTAAGAAGTCCACTTCAAATGGTGTCAAAATAGTTAAGGTCCTGATCAAGATGGCAGAGTGAGACACTTCAGGGCTCTGTCCCCTCCCAGAAGCTTTGAACAACCAGTAAAAACTGGCAGAAACATCTTTCTCAAAGCTCCAGAACAAAGGTTAAGTACTGCAGTAATAGAGAAAGCACCAAATCAAGCAATAGGGTCTCCGGTGCCCTGGCTGGCCCCCCTCCCACTCCTTAATGGCTTGGCACACAGCTGGGCAGTGCCCCCAGCATGGATGGATCACTGCTTCTGGTTCCAGAGGGAGAGAAGGAACACTCAAGCACAAACTGGGAACAGGTATGTCGGGCCCAATCTTTCTGATGGACTCATCATCAGAATTTGCCCTGCATGTAGAAGGCAGCTCTCAGAGAGCTTATAGAGAATGCTGTGGGAGAACAGTCAAGGGGCTGCTGAAGGCAAGGGATTGCTGGCTGTAGGGCATACACTGCAGTGCCCATGATCTGCAAGGAAATTATTTCCTGGAGAAGAAGGGACATTCATATCTGTGTAAACAGGAGAATTTCCAGGAACACATGTGCATGCCCAAGACAAGAGGCATGTGCAGAAAGTATCATAGAAGGGCCTCTGCTTTGACCAGGAGGGCATTCACCCAGGACAATCTGCAAAGACTGGGAAAAGTGTTTTCTTTCTTTGTTTGTTGTTAACTGCTGGCATTCAAGGAAAGCTCTGTCATAACACTATCTGGATACAAGCTTAAGGAAGAAATGTCTCAGAGTCTAAATTCCAGTGATGACACATTAAAATATCAAAATATTTTAATAAACACTATAAACATGAGTAATGCCACAGGATAAATATGAGTATTTTCAACAAAAGGTCACAAAACACCAAGAAACAGGAAGTGATGCCCCTGCAAAGGAACAGATTAGAGCATTAGAAACCATCAATGTGGGGGGCCAGAACTGAAATATACCAAAGACTTTTTAAAAATGGTCCTAAATATGCTCAAAGAGCTAATGGAAAACATGGACTTGAACTAAAGGAAATCAGGAAAACAGTAGATGGACAAAAAGAGAATATCAATAAAGATATGGAAATTATGAAGAGGAATGAACAAAGCTAAAGACAACAGAAAAAGAAATTTAAAATTCCCTAGAGAGGTTCAACAGGAGATTGAAGCTGGCAGATGAAAGAATCAGTGACTTGAAGATAAGACAAATGAAATCATCCAATCTGAAGAGCAGAAAGAATAAAGAATGAAGAAAAATACACAGAGCCTGAGGAACCTGTCAAACCGTGTCAAGAGTCCCAATAAACACATTATGGGAGTCCCAGGAGAGGGAAGAGAGAAAGGGGCAGAGAGAATATTCCAAGAAATAATGGCTGGAAACTTCCCAAATTAACAAAAGACACTCAATGAACTCCAAACAGGATAAACCCAATAAGACCCAAGCTGCAACATGTTATGATCAAACTGTCAAATGCCAAAAATAAAGAGAATTCTGAAAGCCACAAGAGAGAAGCAACATGTCCCATACATGTCAATAAGATTAAGTGCCAATTTCTTATCATAAACTATGGAGGCAAGACAGTAGTGAGATAACATATTTAAAGTGCTGAAAGCAAAAAATTGCCAACCAATGAGTCTACATCCAGTAAAACTGTTTTTCTTTTTTTTTTTTTTTTTTTTTTTTTACCGGGAGGTCCCGGGTATTGAACCCGGGTCCCTCCATATGGGAGACGGACGCCCAACCATTTGAGCCACATCCGTCCCCAGTAAAACTGTTTTTCAAAAATGAAGGAGGGATTAAGGCATTCCCTGATAAACAAAAACTTAGAGACATTGTTATCACTACACTGGCCCTACAAGAAATGCTAAAGGGAGTTCTGCAGGTTGAAAGGAAAGGACACTTAGACAACTTACTGATAGTAAAGATAATTGGTAAATATAAATACCAATACTGTTGTGTTTTTTTGTTTGTAACTCCACTTTTTACTTCCTACAGGATCTAAAATGCAAATGCACAAAATGTAATGAGAAGGAAGCGGCTGTGGCTCAATCGGTGGGGCTCCCGTTTGCCATGTGGGAGGCCCCAGGTTCGGTTCCCTGGGCCTCCTGGTGAAGGCAAGCCCGCCCGCACAGCGTGGTTAGCTGACCCAGCAAGCACAAGCAGCAAGGGGGGGATAAATGAATAAATAAATAAAATCTTTAAAAAATAATAAAAAAATAAAAAATAATTTTAAAAAAATGTAATGAGAAATCAGTGGCCTTGGACTCATTGTGTATAAACATGCAATTTGTGTCAAGAACTACACAAGAAAAAAATTAAAATGAAAAAAGAAAAAAACAAAAAAACAAAACAAAAAAATAAATAAATAAATAAAAATAAATTAAAAAAAGAACTACACAAAAGTAGGGGGTTGGAGGGGTATAGGAACATAGTTTGTGTCTATACTGTTGAAGTTAAGTTGGTATCAAAACAAATGAGATTGTTATAAATTTAGACAGTTAAATTTAAGCCGATGGTAACTACAAAGAAAATATCAGAGCAGATGCAAATTCACAGAAACAGAAATTAGAGTACAGTTTGCCAAGGGCAGTGGCCAGGAGGAATGGGGAGTTAATGTGTAATAGGTATAGGATTTCTCTTGGGTAAGATAGGAAGGCTTTGGTATTGAACTTGGTGAAAGCACTGCAACAGTATAAACATGAATAATGCCACTGAATGGTATGCTTGGGAGAGGATGAGATAGGAAAGCTGTGCTGTATATATGTTCTCACAATTAAAAAAAAAAAAAAATGAATGCGCAACTAAAGAGACAATGACAATTGAAGGTAATACATGATCCTGGACAGGATCTAATAATGGAGTAGAAAAGACCCAAAGGACATTTTGGGGATATATGAAAAAAATTGAAATATAGTCTATAAGCTATATATCAATGTTAAATTTCTTTAACTTGATAACTACACTTAAGGTGATTACAAAAGTGAATATCCTTGTTCTTAGGAAATGTACATAGCAGTATTAAGTGTTCAAGGAACACAATGTATGCAACCTACATGCAAGTGTTCAGAAAATGGATTGAAAAATGGATGGATGGATGGACAGATGGATGGATGGATGGATGGATGGATGGATGGATGGATGGATGGATGGAAGGATGGAAGGATGGATAGATGGAATGATATGACAAATGTGGTAAAATGTTGAAAGGGTGGGTCTGCGAATCTAGGGGGATAGGAGTTAGATTGGAGTTTTGTGTATGGGGTTTGTATTTTTTTTGTAACTCTCCTGTAAGTTTGAAAGTATTGCAAAATAAAAAGTAAAAAAATAAAAATTTAAAAATTAAAATTCTTTTAAAACAAAGAAATCTGAAAGGAAAATAATGTGAGGTCCAACTACTTAGTGTAAAAAAGAATTGGGTTTTTCCCATCACTTCTTTTACATTTCTCAATTCAGAACTTGCATTAAGTTTTAACATAACGTTTCTATTTCCTAACTATTTTCCTCAAAAGTTAAGTTTTAAGCAATCTCATTTGTCCTGAATACTGGGTCTAGGTGTGTTACCTTCCATATCAAGGCAGTGTAAACTTGTTTGAAATCTGGAGATTGACTAGGATCTCTAGGTTTAGATAGTGAAAAGAAACCATTCATTCATTAGCAAATTGAAGCCATAACCCAGGAACTTGGCATACAGCTTTCATATAGGGACTTAATGAATAAGCAATCATGGAGCAAGAAGGTAAAAGAAAATTTAAGAAAAACTAGGAGGCTACTTTAATTTTGAAGTTAAATGTAAAGAGATGATGTCAAGAGTATAGGAGGAGGGTGGTAAGTTTTGATGCTATAAAAGGAACTTGATGTCCACGGAAAAGATTTCCCCATCTGATTTGGAGCTGTATGTACCCGAGAAAAACATGTTCTTAAATCTAATCCATTCCTGTGGGTGTGAACCCATCATAAATAGCACTTTTTGATGGGGCTACTTCAATTAAGATGTGACCCACCTCAATCAGGATGGGTCTTAATCCTATTACTGGAGTCCTTTATTGGAGAATGAAATTCAAAGGGACAGAGAGAGCAAAAGCTACAGGAAGCAAGAAGCAGAAATGGAACCCGAAAGCGAAAGAAGAGACCAGAAGACACCGCCATGTGATAAAGCTAAGGACCAAGCGTCTCCAGCAGCCAGTCCCAGAATGCCACAGGCTTAGGGAGGAAGCATCGCCTAGAAGATGCCTTGATTTGACATTTTCCCAGCTTTAAATCAGCTAATAAATCCCCATTGTTTAAGCCAATCCATTTCATGGCATTTGCTTCAGTAGCCTAGGAAACTAAAATACCATCTTAGGAAATGACAACTCCCTTCACCCAGTTCCTGAAGCCAGATACCTGGGACTCATTCTTCACACCTCTCCCTCCTTCACTCCTCATATGATTCATCACCAAACTTCTCAATTCCAGCTCCAAACTGTTTCTTGAATTCATCCACGTCTTCCCAGCTCTACTGGCAGGTGAGCATCGTTGCTTGTCTGGACGACTGTGGTAGCCTCTGGACTGGTCTTCTGGGTCCTCACTTGGCCTCTTTCAAGCCATTCTCCTCACAGCAGCCAGCGCGAGACCTTAACACGGAACATTCCACCACATGCATCTCCATGGAGTCACCTCGGCCCACCAGACCCCATGACTGGGTCCCACCCACCTCATCAACCTTTTCTCCTGCTAACCCCCTCCACTGTGCCCTATCCCCATCCTCCTTCCAGTTCATCAGTCCTCCGAGCTCTTTCTCCCTCAGAACCTGCACAAGTGATCGTCCTCCATCTTGGATCTCCGACTCTTCACAGGATTCACTCAGGTCTGAGCTTGACTGTCACTTTTCAAGCACTTTCTTAAGTAGATGGCACCATCCCTGCCCACGTCCCCTCATTCTCTCCCAACACCCTGTTCTTTTCCTTGATGAAACATCTCACAATTTGTAATTATGTCTCTGCCCCACCAGACTTGTTGAAGCTCCACGAAGGCTGAGCTCTTCCTGGTTTTGTTCACCATTGTGTTCCTGCCACATATTAGCTTCTCATGCACCTCAGTTTCAATATCTACACCAACCAAGAAGGCCCTCAGGATATTAATTCAGGTGGATCTAGCAGTGGTCGACAAAGGGAAAATTAAATTTATCAATAAAACTCCATTTGAAAACATATCTAGCCAGTGCCTCCATAAATTCTGGGGGGAAAATAATAACTAAATCTCACCCTTTGATTGTTTCCATCTACCAATCTGCAAAAATATAGATATAAAAGCTCTTAAAATTGGATTTGTAATAACCACTTTGTAAAACAGTTTGCTGTTTTATCTACTATTATCTACTATAATTATCTACTATTACCTACTAGAGTTGAAGAAATGTGTACAAGAATGCTCATGGCAGCTTTATCCATAACAGTCCCAGACTAGAAACAACCCAAATTCCCACCAACAATAGAATGGATAAATTGTGGTATCTGGTATCGTTGTGCCATGTAATACCGCATAGCAATGAAAATGAAAGTACAATTTACAAGTAGCGACATGAAAGAGTTTCACACATATGATGGTGAGGAGACAACAACAAAAAAGCCAGATACAAAAGCTACATATGGGATGATTTCATTTATACAGAATTGAAAAAAAAAATCAAGCAAAACTAAACTATGGTGTTTAGGGATGAATGCTTAAATGTATTCCTAAATTTAGGGATACAGGTTAAGGAAAGGATTGCCATAAAATTAAAGTAACTGTTTCCTTTGGGGAAAGGAGGGAAGATGAGGCGGTCTCTGCACTGTTGATAAAGCTCTCTTTTTTGACCAAGGTGATAGCTATGTGGATGTTCACTTTCTGATAAATATTAAACTGTTTTAAAAACAAAAAGTGAATATGCATAAGAACCGTGTGTTGAAAATACCAATTCAGGGGCCCACATCTCAGAGAGTGTGATCCAGTGAGTATGGTTTCAGACCCAGGAAGCTACACTTTTAACAACAAACTCATGTAGGTGGTCCTTGAGCCAGGCTTGGGAAAATAATGATTGACAGCTCATGGGTGGACAACCAGAAAGTTTATCTTGATTCCCAATGCATGGTCCTTGCATGATCAGCTCAGTTTCTTCACATTCATTCCCTGAAGCCCTCTTTTGAGCCAATCATGGCACCCCCCCAGTTGGTAGGGCACAGAAATACAAACAGCCGTATCCACAATTGTCTCGCAACATGGTAAGGGCACGAAGTGAGGTTGACCCTCCGAATTGCATTATAGTGTCTCTAAGGGCACAACTGTGTGTCTCCTAAGAAGATTGACCATTGCAAATTTTCCTCATCATATTTGATCACTTTTCTTCATTTTTTTAAAGAGCAGCTGTGTGGTCATCCTTGTGAGGATTGCTGGTTATTTTTCACGTGTCAAGGGCCATCATATTGCAATGTGCAATATAGAAAACTATGCCCAGTCTTGACATAGACATTTTAGCTGTGAGTCTCCATGTTTAGCACACCTGAGTCCCCGTGAAAGGGCTCTGGTTTTCTAGAAAGCCTCACCGGTAAAATGCAAAAGAATGGGATGAGCAGGCCCGATATTTCCTTGTCTTTTCCTATGGCAAACTTGGCTGGCCTTTTTTCTGTGCAGCAGCTCCCTGGGCCCCAAACTTCTCCAAAGTCCCCTTTCCCGTCCCCCCGCCCCCCCCGCCGGGGGGGGGGCGTGGCTAACGGGGAAAAAAGCAGCCGGGACACCAGGAGGCTACAGCTCAGCTTTCCAACCGCTCCAGGCTGAAGTCACCATTGAAAACCACTCAGCCGGAACTAGCCAAATATACCCATTCATCAGAACGATTTTCCTCTTAAAGTTAAGTCCTAATCCCTAATGCTGTCCCCCAAAGGAGCCTGTGTTTTGTTTTGTTTAAACCGTCCCCGACCCCCCTCCCCACTGGAGACTTCTGATACTTGCATAAAGCAGGGTCTTCACTTTCCCTCTATTTAGCCTTCTCTCACTCACAGATTGCCCACATTTTTGAGAACTACGCTGAAGATTCTTCCAACATTGAATGAAACCAGACATGTTGGGGGAACATCTGGAATTCCTATCTTTCTTTTCCTGGACCCAGCAGGCAGCTTTCCCTGTAAACCCCTGATGATACCAGCTGCCACCTGGTCCTCGGCCAGTCACCGTCCAATCCCCAACCCTGGACTTCCCAAGCCCTATTGTTTCCACCAAGCGCCTCCTGTGTTTTTAAAATTCACCCTCCCATCCACAACCGTTCTGGGGGAAATGATCAGGGACAATTTCTCCCATCAAATTTATTGAATTTGGAAAGTCTGTGGAGGAAAAAGAACTACACAGATGCAGTCAACACCCCTTCACACGCTTTCCAAGGATCTCAAATGAAAAATTCTTAATACACAAAATGGGAAGAACGTCATCTTTGTGGGTGGTATCATGGAAAAGGCTTTGGACTGGGAGGGAGAGACAAAGATTCTAGAACCGTCTCCGCCAATAAATAGTTCTGGGCCTTAGACAACTTGCTTTGTCTTCAGTTTCCTCATTTCTACAAGGAAGTATATGGATTTGTCAACAATTTCTTCCAGTTCAAAAATTTCATAAATCTATGGATATATTTTATGATCCATGTTATCTTATATGTAAAGACCATGGAAGAAAAAACTTGATCCCAGGACTTGACTGCACAATCTGTTTTTGCTCATCTTTCCCTCTCTGTCTCAGGTAATGTTAAGTTTTCAACTTTGCCTACTGAGCCAGAGGTTCATCAATTTATCCTAGTAATACAGTCAATCTAGAATCCCACTTTCGTCAGCCATGTACATTCATTTGTGCCCTCAGTAATTAGTTTGCTACATCCATACTACAATATGGATGAACCTTGAAAACTTATGCTGAGTGAAATAAGACAGACACTAAAGGTCACGTCTGGTATGATTCCATTTGTAGGAAATGTCTAGAATAAGCAAATTCATAGAAAGTAGATTAGAGGTTACCAGGGGCTGGGGGTGGGGGAGTGACAATGAGGAGTTATTGCTTAATTAGTTCAGTGTTTCTGTTTGGGATGGTGAAAAAGTTTTGGTAATGGATGGAAATGATGGTAGAACAACACTGTAAACGTAATTAATGCCTCTGAATTGTATGCTTAAAATAGTTAAAATGGCAAAATTTATGTTTTATGTTATATATGTGTTGCCACAATAAAAAATAATAATAATTTTAAAAATTTTTTAAAAGAAAAAGCTGAATAATGGAATGAAAAAATTAATAGTTTGTATCTCTCCAACCTCATTCCTGAATTACAACAGGAGCAAACTATATAACACAACATAATAGGAACAAGCAATCAGGATTGGGAAATATAAATGTCTGGAAAATCACAGCCAGTGAGAAAGACATTAAAGTCCCATAAAGTTGCTATAGTTCAGCCTCAAATTTGACCCCGAACTTCTTGAAAGCCAAAGAAGAAAAGGAAACCTGGCAGATAGACAATTAGGATCTGCAAGGGAAGTTTCACGAAGACACAAACCAGTACTTTAGGGAATGTAGAGCTTCCCAAAACCCATTTCCAAAAGAGCTGTCTACTGGAGCTCTTCCGATGGGAACAAGTGATGAGTGGACCATGCACCCAGCAATATTCCCACAGTGAAGTCAGTGGCTTCTGGCGATTTTTGTAGTATCCCTTCAAAAACGTGTGGTACATTCTGACTGTCAGTGATCAGAAATCCACCCCCCACACACTTCCCCATAGTGTATTGACATCTCCAGTGAGAATGGCATATTCATTTAACAAATATTTATTGATGATCTACTATATGCCACATGGTGTTTCAGGTGCTGGGATACAGCAGTGGGGAAAGAAAACACAAAGCTCCTGCCTCGTGTGGTTTACATTCTCATGGAGAGAGACAAAAATAACAGATCAATACATATGTGTCCAGTGGCGACCAGTGCTATGGAAGGAAAAGATGCAGCGTAAAGGGAACAATGAGTGCTGAGGATGGGGAAATGTGCTGTTTTTGCAGGGTAGTTAAATCCTCTCTGACCAGGTGACATTTGAGCAAAGAACTGGAGGGAGTAAGGGAGTGAGCCTCATAGATATCTGGGGTAGGAGCTTTCAAGGCAGAGAACAGCAAGTGCAAAGGCCCTGAGGCTTATTGTGCTTGGTGTGCTTAAGGGAAAGGAAGGAGGCTAATGTGGCTGGAGTAGGGTAAGTGAAGGGAAGAGGGATGGGGAGATGAGCTCAGAGAGGAAGTCTGGCAAGCAGGGTGGAGGGACAGATTACATGTGACCATCAAGAACTTTGGCTTTCATTGTAGGCAAGATAAAAAGACATAGGAGGCAAGCAGATGTAGGCCCTGGGTTCAACCTGGTACCTCCTAAAAATAAATTATTTAATTTAATTTAACTAATAAAATAAAAAAGACATCGGAGAATTTTTGAGCAGAATCATGACTTGATGCCACTTACTGATACATGTAGCAGAAAAACCTTTGCAACTTTTTCCTCCTTCTAAAATACCCAGAAGTCACAAATATTGTAAACTATGGTCCCTCCACTCCTCCACTAATACTGGGTTCTTCACCATTGAACCTGAAGATTTCCTAAGGTGTGCACAGCCTGAAGAGTGCATGCCTCCTTAAAGTTTGCACCCTAGGCACCTCTCTGGCCTTGCCTTAGCCCCAACCTTGGTACCTGTGATGGTTAGGCTAGTGTGTCAACTTGGCCAGGTAATGGTGCCCAGTTGTCTGGTCAAGCAAGCACTGGGCTAATTGTATTTTTTTTTCTTTTTTTTTCTGACAAACATCTGCTCAGGATGGGCTAATTGTAATACAAGGGCATTTCATGGACTTTAATCATCAGGGAGTTGATTGCGTAGATGGCTGGTTACATCTACAATCAACTAAGGAGATTGTCATCAGCAATGAGCGACCATCCAATCAGTTGAAAGCCTTAAAAGGGGAAGTGATTTCAGCATTGAGAGAGAGAATTCCCAGCTCTACATCAGACAGCCAGTGTCTCTTGGGAACCCATCAGGGACTTTCATAGGAGCCCCTGGCTTGCAGCCTGCCCTGCAGAATTTGGATTTGTACATCCCCACGGTCACATTAGACAATTTTATAAAATCTCATACTCTTTACAGATATCTCCTGTTGGTTCTGTTTCCCTAGAGAACCCTGACTAGTACAGTCTCCAAGGCCAGTACCCAAGATGGTTTTATCTTTGTTTCTTGTGGCAGGCAAGTTCATCAGCGATATCTTGGTAGAACCAGCCAGTGGGCTCTAAGCGCCCCACCCCAGCCTACTTTAATACGTGCAGTTCAAGTGTAGTTTACCTGTGGCACAGCTTATATTTTCTATCTGTTCCACAGTTCTCACCTGATAAGTATTCTTGAAAAAAATAGATCAGAAGATATTCACCGAACATTAATGGTTAGCAGTGGACCAAAGTGGAATGGAGGAAGTCAGGTGGCGAAGACAGAACTTCTTCTTCTAAATTGTTTCAATTCTACTTGTTCTGAAAGGACCATGGTATGAAAAATTAAATCTGTAAACTTATCAGTAGAGACGTTGGATGTAACCATTCTGAGGTGGTTTTTGGTGGGTGCTGTACAGCCTAGATAGAGAGAAGACTTGGAAGGGAAAGAAAAAGGGGGGATGTCTTTGCCATCTTGGACACCCCAAAACTTTCTAAATGTACTAATATGAAAAGGCAGGGAACAGATGTGGCTTAAGCGATTGAGCACCCGCCTCCCACATGGGAGGTCCCAGATTCGGGCCCCAGTGTCTCCTAAAAATAAAAAACAAACAACAAGCAAATAAATGAAAAAACCAACTCAGGGGACTCAATATGGCTCAGTGGTTGAGTGCTGGCTTCCCACATACAAGGTCTAGGTTTCAATCCCCCGTCCCTGGTACCTCAAAAAAAAAAAAAAAAAAGCAGGATGAATTGGATGGTTTTCTGCCATAGATAGAAAGACGTGGAAAGCAGGTATTGTAAGGGTATCCACATCGGATTCCAGTGGCTGCCATAACAAATCACAACAAACTGGGCAGCTTAAGACATCGTATGTTTATTCTCTCACAGTTCTCAAGGTCAAAATCAAGGTGTCGGCAGAGCCACTCCCCTCTGGAGGCTCTAGGGGAGGTCCTTCCTGGCCTCTCCCAGCCTCTGGTAGCTCCAGGTGTCCCTCTCTCAGGGCCGCATCTCTCCCATCTGTGCCTCCACCTTCACATGGTCTCCCCTCCTCTCTGTGTCTCTCCCTTATAAGGACACTTGTTACTGGACTTGGGACCCACTTGGCTAACCCGGGATGATCTCATTTGGAGACCCTTAACTGAAGACCCCTTTTCCAAATAAGACCATGCTCACAAGTTCCAGGACATGGATGTGTCTTTTTGGCAACCACTGTTCAGCCCACTAGAGCATCCCAAGGGGGCACTCTGGGAGATGAGAGCAGGAGTGACTGTGGCTGTTAGAGCCTCAGCCACGGGGCAGAAACAGCCACTAAGAATCAGGAAAAGGCACCAAGCCAGAAAGCAAGCAGCCAGGTGTGGGCTCCTGAAGCCGTAGGAGCAGGTGTGACGTGACCAGCAGGTCAAGGACGTGGCTGGCAGAGGGGAGGTGACAGCCTGGTGTAGCACAGTAGTTCACAACCCTGGCTGCACATTAGACTCGTCTGGGGAGCTTTTAAAAAAAAATACTGGGAAGCGGCTGTGGCTCAATCAGTAGGGCTCCCGTTTACCATATGGGAGGCCCTGGGTTCGGTTCCCGGGGCCTCCTGGTGAAGGCAAGCCCGCCCGCACGGCGTGGTTAGCTGACCCAGCGAGCACGAGCAGCAAGGGGGGGGATATATGAATAAATAAATAAAATTAAAAAAAAAAAAAAAAAAATACTCACACCCAGGCCCCTCCTCCGGAGATTCTGATTTAATGGGGTTGGGTTGATGCCAGAGCTTTCGTATTTTTTAAAGGCCCTCAGGGCATTCTAATAAAGTGCAGCGAGGGTGGATGAACCACTGGTAGCCAAAAGAGCACTGAGCCAGGAGTCAGAGAGCACTGAGTTCTCTCCCAGGCTGTGATGCTCATATTGGGCAAGTAAATTCAGCGTGAGTCGGAGGCCAGAGAGGTTTCCTCTTGGTATGCTAATTAATTGCCCCCTGCACACGATCCTCTTAGCTTTGCTGCTGCCACCAGGCTGGTTTCCCTGAATACACATTGGTCTGGTTTTACTTTCCATCTGCTTCTACACAACTTGAGCAATTGTGCACCCGAGTGATGTCGGGCCCCAACCAGTTGTTCAAATTATTATAAGATCTTGACAATCTAAGCAACTTGCCTTGGGTGTTCAGCAGAGCCATGGACCTGATTGGTGTTCATCTTTAAGGAGGCTTGTTTCTTTCAGAGCATCTTCCAAACCTCTGCTGCAGTTGTTTTGTTTTTTAATAAATCAATTTTATTAGTACATACTAATAAAGCATGAATTCATCCAAAATGTACAATCAGTGGTATTTGGTTTAATCACAGTTGTGCATTCATCACTTCAATCATTATTAGAGCATTTTCATTATTCCTATAAGAATAAACAAAAAACAAACAAACAAAAAACTCATCACCTCGCAATCTCTCTATGCACCACATATAGTTACTATTCTCTTTCCATCTCTCTAGTTTATTTGTATTTATATTTTGTAAAAACAATCTTATACATGCAATATTACCCATATTCATAGTGCACATAAGGTTTCATCGTTACACAGTTCCACGTTACATTTTTTTAGCTTTCCTTCCAGAAATATACATGACCTTAGACTTTGCCTTCCAACCACTGTCATACCCATCTAATAGCTCTGCTAGTTACACACACTATGGTGTGTTCTCACCATTTCTATTCATTTCCAAAGATTTACAAACAACTTTTTAACAGTTCTGCACAGATTAACTCTCAGCTTTCCAGTCTCTACCCTCATTCTGTTTTCTGGTGACCTATATTCTAATTATTAACTCCATGAGCTTACACAATATATTTTGTTCTTAATAGCACTATCATACCATATTTGCCCTTTTGTGTCTGCTGCAGCTAGTTTATGGGACAAACAATGCCACAGCAATGAGGTGCTGGATTCTCTACTTGATCCTTCTCCTCTTGAACACTCTCTCCTCTCGGGCCTGGAGTCTGCTGCCCTGAGAAAAATTCTTTCCCTCTCTTCTAGTCATTTTGAAAGGAAGAAGACACAAATCAACAGCATTTCATGTGTGGCAATAGTTACCCGTCCCCAGGCCTTAGAGTTTTATTACCTACCTAAGAGTATTACGGGTGACTGCATAATATCTTGAGATATGAAATTAAGTGCTCTTTTTCAAAAATCCTTTATTTTGCCCTTTCCTCTTCTGCCTTTCAAGCAGAGAACCAGTTCTGTGTCCATAGACACAGCCGTGCCCTACCAAACTAGTGGGCCACGAATGGGAAGCTCTGTGGGACCAGTCCAGCCAGAGCTCCTCAGAGGACAGTTCTGACAGAGAAAATTATCCCAGCGTGTCCTCTGTTTTCCATAGAAACAAGCACCATGAGCAATATCCAACATCCCCTGCCCTGAAGTGACTGCTGAGCGTGGCCAGGGAAGTCAACTATTGAGAAGTGGTCCTGCCACCTTGTTTAGACATTCTAAACACCAAACTTTAACGAAAAACTGGTGTACTTTGCAAATGGGATGAATAATCTGTCAGGGATGGGAACTGACTTGAAAACATAAACAAACAAAAATAAAATAAAGACTAAATGAACACTTCTTGCGATAAAGAAGTGGTAGGGGTAGCCATTTCCAGGGATTGATATTGGGGTAAGATTTGGGGTGACATTTTTTTTAAATGTCCTAAGAACCCACGGTGAATGCTCCATGTTTCAAGATAATGCTAACTTCTGGGAACAAAGTAACAAAGACCAAAAGCAAACAATCTCATAGTCGCTGTGAAGCAGTAGAAAGGTGTTGAACTGGTAATTGGGATCATTTACTTTCAGTACTGGCTTTGCCGTGGGCTAGTTATGTGACCTTGAATAAGATTCGTAACATTTCCAGTGCCAAGTTTCTCACTTACAAAATGAGGAGGTTGTATTACAGGGTTACTAAAATTGCTTACTACATAAACTATAATCTAAAGCTATGGGACTGAGCTGAAAATTAGAATGAAACTTCTATTTATTTTTATATACTAAGGACCAGACATTGAACTGGTTATTCACATGTTATCTCAATAAAATTTTACAACAGATAATGACATAGGTAGTTTACAGTTGATCAAACTGAGGCTCCGTAGGTTAAAAATTTTGCCCAAAGTCACATGACTGGTAGGGGGAGAAATTGGTTTATTTGACTCCATAGTTCATTAAAACATGACACCTCAATATGTGCAATTTTCTTTGAGTTTTCATCATTAATTGGAATCTAGCACAATCCATGAAAAGCAATGGGTCCTCAATATCTATGTTTTGGATTAATGAATATCAAACCTGAAATCCATTACAAACTGGTTTGCCACAAATGCACAGCACTTATAGTAGAATCTGACATATAGTATGTGCTCAATTAATATTTGTTATAGTAAACTATTCCCTGAACATATTAGACCAATATGCCAATACAACTAAGAGGACCAAGGAAGTGAAAGCTGTTATGAATAATGCTGCTGTTTGGTGATTGAATCGCGTCCCCCCACAAAAGACATGCTCAAGTCCTAACCTCCAGTCTCATGGGTATGAACCCATTTATAAATAAAATCATTGAATATGTTATTAGTAAAGGTGAGACCAGGTGTGGGTGTGAACCCACTTGTGAACAGAACAGCTGAAGATGTTATTAGGGAAGCAGATGTGGCTCAAGCAGTTGAGCTCCCACCTACCACATGAGAGGTCCTGGGTTCAGTTCCCGGTGCCTCCTAAAGAAGATGAGCAAGAGAGTGAGCTGATGTGATGGGCTGGCATGGTGAGATGACGCAATAAGATGATGCAACAAAGAGACACAAGGAGGAAAACACAATGAGAGACACAACAAAGCAGGGAGTGGAGGTGGCTCAAGCAATTAGGCACCTCCCTCCCACATGGGAGGTCCCTGGTTCAGTTCCAGTGCCTCCTAAAAAAGAAGAAGAGCACACAATGAACAGACACAGTGAGCGCAAACAATGAGGCGGGAGAGAGAAATATATATATAAATAAATCTTTAAAATATATGTATATGTTATTAGTTAAGATCATGCCAAACTGAATGAGAGTGGGTCTTAATCCTTTATGACTGGAGTCTTTCTAAGGAGACAACTGAGCAGGAGCTATAGAAACAGGAGAGGGAGACAGAAGGAGACAGATCATCACATGACGGAGGCTGAGATTGAGCCACGACCAGAATGCTACATGCTTCGGAGAAAACATGCCTTCCAATACCTTGATGTTGGCCTTCTAGCCTCCGGATCTATTGTTAGAGAGTGGATGTGGCTCAAGCAGTTGAGCGCCTGTTTCCCACATGGGAGGCCCCCGGTTTGGTCCCCAGTGCCTCCTAAAAGCACAAAAAACAACAAGCAAACAAACGAAAAAATCAATTTAGGGGAGCTGATGTGACTCAATGGTAGAGTGCCGGTTTCCCACATACAAGGTCCCAGGTTCAATACCTGGCCCTGGTACCATAAAAAAATTTTTTTTAATTTAAAAAATAAAAAATAAATTACTACTGTTTATAAGCCAACCAGTTTGTGATATTTGTCATCACAGCCCTGGCAAACTAAGATAACTGCCATGAACATTCATGTACAAGTTTTTGCATGGTCATATGTTTTCAATTCTTTGGGCATATATCTAGGAATGGAATTGCTTGATCACATGGTAACTCTCTGTTTAGTTAGCATTTTGAGGAACTGCCAAACTGTTTTCCAAGTTGGCTGCATCATTTTGTAATCCCACCAACAATGTAAGAGGGTCCCAATTTCTCCACATCTTCACCAACACTAGTTATTGTCTTTCATTTTGATCATAGCTCTGTTAGTAGGTATTAAGTAGTATGTCATTGTGGTTTTGATGTGAATTTCTCTAATGACTAGTGATAATGAGCAACTTTTCACATGTTTTTTAGCCATCTGTATCTTCCTTGGAGAAATATCTATTCAAATCCTTTCCCACATTTTAAAAAAAAATTTTTACATTTTTATTTTTTATTTTTTTGTCCCACCTTTTTAGTTGGGTTATTTGTCCTTTTATTTTTGAGTTGAAATCTTTATACATTCTGACTATCAATCTCTTTTCAGATATATGGTTTGCAAATATGTTCTCCCATTCTGTGGGTTACTTTTCCTTCTATTAATGGTGCCTTTTGATGCACAAAAGATTTTTTTTTTTTTTTAATGGAGTCTAATTTTTTTTTTTGTCATTTGTGACTTTAGTGCTGTTTTTAAGAAACCATTGCTTAAAAATAAGGTCACAAGACTTACTCTTGTTTTCTTCTAGGTGTCTTATACTTTTAGCTCTTGTGTTTAGTTCTATGATCCATTTTGAGTTAATTTTTTTTTATGGTGTAAGGAAACTGTGCAAATTCATTCATTTCTATGTGCCTATCCAGTTAGCCAGCACCATTTGTTAGAAAGACTAGTCTTTCCCCTGGATTAATTTTCTGTTGCATTCCTTATGTCTTAGGTTGGATTTCCTGGGAAAGATTCTGAGACTCTGATTTAGGCATACAAGAGGCTCACATTCCCAAGGGAATGAGGCTGAGGAAGAAGACAGGCTGTGAAGCAGTCACAATAATGGCCTCAGCCCATTCTGAGGAGGATCCTGGGGCTTGAATGACCCTCCAAAGTTGTACAAATTTCAAGCAAGGGAGCTAGGCTGTTGTAACTCCCATCACTATCAATGGACCAAGAAAGGGGTATACCTTTGTGCCAAGCAGCTCTCGCCAACTGAGATCAATTCCCAAACAGGAACTAGGCTATGAGTCATCATCAGCCAACATTCCTGGCAGCTTGGAGAATGAGTGTCCTGGTCTTTAACAGGGGAACCTGAGTGGCACGCTACAGCATCCCCTGTACCTTAAAAGTTTGAAATGTCACCAAACCAACTTCAAACTGGGGGGATTTTTTACTAAATCATTTGAGAGACAAAACCATCCATTTTAACTGTAGGGAGGTCTTCCTTAGATGTTTAAAAGCTTTAGCAAAGGGAAACAGATGTGGCTCAAGCGACTGGGCTCCCACCTACCACATGGATGGGAGGTCCCAAGTTCCGTTCCTGGTGCCTCCTGAAGAAGACAGTGAGCTGGCGCGACGGGTGGGTGCTGCAAGCTGATGCAACAAGATGACACAACAAAAGACATGAGAAGAAAAACATAATGAGAGACGAAACAAAGCAGGGAATGGAGGAGGCTCAAGCGATTAGGCATCTCCCTCCCATATTGGAGGTCCCAGATTCGGTTCCCGGCATCGCCTAAAGAAACAAGGAAGACGAACAGACACAGCAAGTGCAAACAACAAGGAGCTGGGGAGAAATAAATAAAATAAATCCTTTTTTTAAAAAAAAAAGCTTTAAAAGCAACATGGAATATGAAGCAAGAAAGGAAAATCACCTTTGCTAAGTGATGAATGAATTCTACAGCAATTGGAAAGAATACTGAGAAACCAGTGTTTAAATATGAAAACAAAAACTCTAAGGCACTCACACAAAACACTGGCATTCAAAATGGAGAATCGCACACACACACAGACAGGCAAGCTGACAGACTGACAGAAAGACCAACAGTTCTCCAGGCCAACATCTTAAATTATGGCAACTCTTGGCTTTTTTATTTTCCCCATTAGGTACTGCATTCAAAGGGCCGCCATGCAGTCCATTGAAGATCAAAGTACATTTTTTCAAAGGAGAAAGCAAAACCAGAAAGAACTACTCTTCCAAATATACATATGTTCTGAGTTGTGAATATTTTCCATCCTTTGTTGTAGGAAAATAAGTTGAAGACAGGAAAGAACTAGGTGATAGAATCAATTGTGTACATATCATTGTCAAGAGAAAGCCGCCAAACTCAAAGGGTCTCAAGTGCTGTTATTACATTTGAGATATTTGTAAAATTCAATTTTCCTTTAAAGAAAAGCTACAGCAGATTGAATTGACTTATTGCTACCAGAGCATTTTCACGGTGAGCTTCATATATCACACAAGATCCTCTTGCTGCAGAAATTTCTTACTTCCCTTTCTCCCCCACTCAGTTCCAAGTATCGTTTAGATAAAGAAGGTCTGCTCATTATCAAAAGGCTGATTGATAGAAAAAGAAAAATGCCATACCATGTTCTTGAAATTTCCCCACCATGTTCTTGAACTTTCTCTTAAATAGTTCATATTCAACCACACAGTCCAGCACATTTTATGGTTGGCCTTCTGTGGGCCAAATATTGTGGCAGGCACTGAGTATACACACATGACCAAACCACAGCTCTTACTTTCAAAGTGTGAGGGAGATGGAAAATTCCAATGCAAAGCAGAAAATTCCAAGACAGCATGTAAAAGGGATGATCACAGGATGCTTAAGAAACCACTCAGGAGGGAATTAGAAGATAAAGAAAGGTTTCGTGGAAGAAATAAATTACCCCTGAGACTAGTCTCACAACATGAGCACAAGATAGGTGGACAAAAAGTCCTTGGAAGGACCTGCCAGGCTGGGAGAACAGTAACAATAGGCCACTCTGTGTTGCCATGTATGAAAGAAAGGACAGGGAGGGAGGAGATGACAATCATAGAAGGCTTTTAAGGACATGCTAAGGAGCTTAGAGTCAATAAAGTGCAACATGATCAGATTTGCATTTTAGACCAGTTATTCTGGCAGCTGCGTGGAGGATGGATTTAAAGGAGATGATACAGAATCAGGGAGACCAATAAAGTGATTCTTGTAGTAGTACAGGCAAAACATGGTGAGAGCCAACCTCATTAAGCAGGGGCATTTGGGAGACAGATGAGGGGAAATATGTGAGAATTATTTTAGAAGCAATAGGAGGACTGGGCTACTGGTGGGATTTAGGAATGAGGGAGAGGGAGAAATTTATGTATGGTTCCCAGATGTCTGGATTGGGAAATTGGATGGATACATGCATGCATAGACGGATGGACAGACAGAATTTAGGAGAGCAGGTCTAGAATGAAAGGATATGGAGTTTGCTTTTAGATATCCTGAGTTTGTGGGACCCAGTGGATAGTTAAGTATAGATGTGTGGGTCTAAATCTCAAAAGAGAGGTCTGAGCTAAACGTGGACTTGGGAATCATCAGTGTAGTCCACTGTTATGAGCACAGGGATTTCCATTTGTTTTTTGTCTGCTTTATTCACTACTGTATACCCATCACCTGGAACAGTGCACACCATAAACATTTGTTAGATGAAGAGTAGGTCAGTTCATGGGAATGACAAAATTGCCCAGAGAGTCAGGCACAAGGAGGAAGAGAAGCAGTTGGAGGACACGCAATCACATAGAAATAGCTGACTGGTTGGGGATAGCCACTGCTGTCACTGCCAAGCCCAAACCCCAACTCTATGTTTTAAGTTTAATCCAAATTACAAAAAAATTCCCAGCTGGTTATGCATCATAATTTCAGTGCTTACCTTCATGCAATTATCTTCAGAATAACAGGACAAAAGAAAAGTATGTTCTTCATCTCCTAGGGCTGTGGAGAAAATCCATTTTATGTATTTTCAACTGACATTCAGTAAGTAAAGCGAATATTGTAAATGAACAAGAAACACACATGCACATACAAACATAATCCCTGCATATTTCATCAAATTAAAAATAAACTGAGGGGGGAAGAGATGTGGCTCAAGCAGGTGAGCTCCCACTTCCCACATGGGAAGTCCCAGGTTCAGTTCCCGGTGCCTCCTGAAGAAACAAAAACAAACAACAAACAAAACAAATGAAAAAACCAACTCAGGGAAGCCAATGTGGCTCAGTGGTTGAGCGCTGACTTCCCACATATGGGGTCCCAGGTTCAATCCTGGCCCCCAGTACCTCAAAAATAAATACATACATACATACATACATAACAAACAAACTGAGAAAGAACAAATGATAAAATAATAAAGGAGCACATTTTGGTCTCCCAATCCATATTCCACTGCATATTCAACATCTCCATTTGGATGACTCAAACACACTTCAAGCTAAATATGTTGAAGAGCAAACTTATTATTTTCTCCCAACTCTTGGTAAATGATACCATCCTCCATGCAGAGACACAAGGCAGAAAACTAAGAGTCATCCCTGTCCTCTCCCTCTCTCATCCTCCACAATTACCCTGCTTCCCCAAGTCCTGCTAACTTTACATCTTAAATACCTCTAAAACCTAGTCACTCTCCACCACCCCACCCTAGTCCAATTGCATTACAGCATTCTCCAGAGAAACTGATAGGAGATACATACATACATACATACATACATTCATACATATATATATATATATTTTTAATAGCTATTAAGAGATTTATTAAAGAAATATAGCAATTGGCCCATGCATAATTCCTAAGGCAGGCCACAATGAAGGTGAAGTTGAAGTTGAACTGAAAAGGAAAAGTTGACTGGCTAAAGCAGAGGCAGGAATTCTTTCTGGCTTCTGAAAACCCAAGTTCTGGCTTTAAGATTTCCAATAATTGGATAAGGAAAACCCCCACGTGGCTGAGGGCAATCTCCTTTGTTGATTGTAGTTGTAATTGCCTGTAGATGAAGTAAACTGGCTGCAGATACAAATCAGTCTGAAAAATACCCTCACAGTAATATTCATGCCAGAGCTTGCTTGACCAAATAACTGAACACAACACCATAGTCTAGACAAGTTGACACATGACTTAACCATTACCAAGGAACTGCTATCTATTTCCTGGACTCTTGCTATAGCTTATTAATTATCCACCCCTCTTGCTCTCCTCTCTAGCCCTCTCCTCAAGGTGCTCTGGTGCCAGTCTAAGTGTTTTGGTTTTTTGTTTTTTTTAAAGATTTATTTATTTTACTTTTACCCTATGTTTTTTACTTTTATCCAACATCTCCAATGTTTATGGGTATTATTATTATTATTGCTTCAAAAATTATATTTAGTGAGCTGATGTGGCTCAGTGGTTGAGCACTGGCTTCCCACATACAAGGTCCCGGGTTCAATCCCCAGCTCTGGTACCTGAAAGCAAAATAAAACAAAACAAAACAAAAAATGATATTTGTTCAAAGAGAATCTTTTGATGTTTTTGCACAACCTTTTAAGAGTTACTCTCCATGACGCCAGAATCCTCTGTTGAAAGGTGAAAAGTATGGCAAATTGAGCACCAAGAATTATAACTACAAAAGAAAAGATATCTAGTCTTTTTATTCCAGCATCTCCTGGAGAGTTGTCCTTTGGATCAGATGTGCTTGCTGGAGAAGAAAACCAATTATGATTCAATTGGCTTAAAGGCCTCAGATCTTGCTTGCAAGAAGATTTCTAATAGGAATTTCAGGACCTAGATGCATAGAAATGTGCACGACTGAGGTCAACATTGATAATGACAATTCTTTCCTCTGGGCAAGAATTTCTGTTGGTTTCTCCAGAAAAAACCCTGAGGTAGAATTTGAGCGCAAGTAGTTTAGTTGGGAGTGGCAAGTGGGAAAGTGCAGTAGGAAGAGTGCAGATAGGAGAGAGAGAAGGAAAGGCAGACAATAAAAGGTAAAAGGGAATAGATGAGGCTCAATCAGTTGAGTGCCCACCTCCCACATGGGAGGTCCTGGGTTCGGTTTCGGATGTCTCCTAAAGAAAAACAAAACAGAAAATGAACAGACAAGGAGCACAAACAATGAGCAAAAACAAAAGGCAAACAGACCAGGGAACCATCCTGGGGGGGTGGGAGGGGGAAAAGGTCTGCTATCACAAAATTTACCCCTGTGGGTAACTGGAGCTTAGTCCCACTGGGGAACTCTGGCAACCAGTAGAAAGCACAGGATAAAGTTATTCCACTCAAGAGGGAGCTGGGGTATTTCTACACCAACTTCCATCAGACCTTGCTTGAATGCTGTTTCCAGAGTTGTTAACCCCCTAGCTCTTCCAGCCTGCTCTGTGAGGGCAGTAAAGCAGGTTTGGTGGCCAGAGAACCTCGAGCAAAGAAATACAGGTGCTGCCAGTTGATAGTTGGGCTGACATATTCTGAAGTGGTAAAGGAAATGGGATATAGCAGGGACACCGAGACCACCCACCACAATGATGAACCATACAAAATTTACAAAAATAAGTCATTTATCAATGGCTTACTTTGCGCCTAGCCCTTTCCAGTTATTATTTCATTGGCAATCTCACAACAACCCTGTGAGGTAGGTCTATCACCTTCTAGCACCTGAAAAGAGAAGTTAACTTCTCCAAGGTCATACACTAATACATAGTGAAATACGCCTGGCTCCAAAGTTCTCAACCATTACCCCATACTGGAAGGGATATCCCTGCCCCTCAATAAATACATACATACCCTCCACTCTGTACACAGTGGAATTCACTCAAGAGCAACGCATCCTTCCCAACTATTGGGCTGGTCCTTTCACGTCAGCATTGAGAGCTGGGCCAATTATTCAACAGTCAGTTGGCCAAATATAGGACAACTTTGTGCAATGTAAAGGAGGTCTATGGGCCTTTGATGGAAACGTCTAAATGAACATTCCATGTGGCCAAGTGCTCAGTGAGAAAGAAGGTCTAATGAATCTCCATGGTGTATGACTAAAGGCAGAGCCTGGACTATCCCGAGCTGGAATACAATTATAAGAGTGTCCTCCCAGCACAAAGTGGCTGTTTTCTCAAGTTGGAAAGGAATTTCCTGAAATAGCTGGTAATTGTACAATGAAGCACATCATAAAAGCTTGCTACCTCCAGTCCCTGAACACAAGAACAAAATTGGGCCAGTGAAGGCATTGATCTAGACCATGAAATATTTTTCAGAGATTTTTCTTTTAAGATGGAAAAATCTACCTGCCTAAAATAGCCTCTATTTAATAGTTACAGTAATGAAAGGTTTATGTTATGGAACTTGCTGTGAATACTCAGCATGAATATGGACAACCAAATTCCCATCCATCTGAGAAAGGATGACACTGATCTCTTAATAGCAACACATTACAGTCACAGCATTTCAATTTTGTCTTGAAAAATATCTGAATTTTTTTAAAGGTCACATTTCTAACTTCATGGGGTATTTATTTTTTCTTATATAAATGTTCAAAGAGTCCCCCTACCTTCTTTGATTCTATGAAAAGCCCACTGCAAAGGGGAAAAAATCATTTGTTCCACAATCTTTAAAAAAAAAAAAATGTAAAAGTATTAAAAGATTCAAAGAAGGCAATTGTACCAAATGCAGGATCAGATATTTAGGAGCTCAGCTGACACAAATTCTTCAGAGCCTGCCTGCTGCCCATTAACTATCTCTATCATGGAGGTTATCTGCCATGTTTTGCATTCTCTGGAGGCAGAAATGTATATATATGTGTGAGCAGCCTCCACTGTCTGCAACAATCAATTAAAAGAAGTGCTCCTGCAGACAGGCATCTGGGACAACTTGGAAATCAAATTAAAGAATGAAACATTGAGGTCTTCTATATTCCAGCAGATAAAGGGTTCCTTGACATAGCCTCTTCTAGAGGGAATTTGGTTTCTTGTGCCTTTAACATAGCCATTGTAAAAGGACCAGTTTATAGTGGGATGAAAGAACATTTAAGATACCCCTGAGAGGAGCCCACCAAAAAGTGGCCCCGGCAACGATGGTTTTATAAACCTGACAACCGGGACTTCTGAGGTGTCTGCAATGTCCCCCTGCTTCAAAGGACCAGCCACCTTCTTTCTCCAGACATCAGCCTCCTTCAGAGACATCCTTATTTTTTCTCTTTTTTCCTTAACTTTTTATTTTGAAATAATTTCAAACTTGCAGGATGATTGCAAAAATAATACAAAACCCATACAAAGAACCCCAACTTACACCCACTCGGATACCGAGATTGGCGCATCCTTTTTTTAAGATTGACTCAAATGTGCTGTGTTGTTTGTTTGTTTGTTTGTTTGTTTTTAGGAGGTAACGGAGATTGAACCTGGGACCTCGTCCATGGGAAGCAGGCACTCAACCACTGAGCTACACCTGCTCCACTTGTGCTCATTTCTTTACTAAAATATTCTCATCAATAAAGCAATGGGTACAGCTGTACTTGTGAGATGAACTAGATGAAGTTTATGTTAAACAATTAACTCCCAACTCATAAAGAGTGAGGGTGAATGAATGTGTGTGAAGAGTTTCTGTGCTGGGAGGAAAAAACTGAAGTATTGCTGCAATCACCATCCCTATTATTATCTTTTTTTTTTTTTTTTTTTAAGATTTTATTTATTTATTCATTTATCCCCCCCTTGCTGCTTGTGCTCACTGGGTCAGCCAACCTCACCAGGAGGCCCCGGGAACTGAACCCAGGGCCTCCCACATGGTAAACAGGAGCCCCACTGATCGAGCCACAGCCGCTTCCCTATTATCTTTTTTTTTAATAATTTTTTTTTTTAATTTTTAAAGAAGCTTTAGATCCTAATATTATCTTGATGAATAATTACATGCCAAATTGTATCAACAGTTCAAATTAGCACAGATTTGGAATAAAATAACTGGGCTGTACTAAAAGATGCCAAGAAATTTTAAAAATGCTAAGAGAAACTTGATTTTTTTTAAGTTAATCTGTAGGTTTATCTCAGGCCAAAAGAAAGAGGAATTCTCCATCTTCAATCTCAGGAGATGAAATGTAGTGCAAAATATTAGAAACTACATACATTGATATGGAAAGATATATTTAAATTTTTTTACTATATAAAGAAGGGAAATATACACATATGGACTTCATTATGTATAAAATAATCTTAAGAAATAAACAAAATCCCAAAATGATGGTTGCCTTTGGAGAAGATAGTGGAGGATTCCAAGTCAAGATAGGACAAGGACACTTGCTTTTCATTATGTACCCTTTTGCACTGTTTTTACCATGGACATGTATTTCTTCTTTGGAAGTACTGAATATTTGGAAATGTAGAGCCTGTTTAGAAAGCAGAAGCAGAGATACAGAAAATCAGGCACATGTAGTGTATGAGCAGTGAAGAGTAACATTGTTGGATCACTAAAGCTGAACCCTGCAGGGAAACTCTGGGCAATGACTCAAAACCCAAGGCTAAGAATTATCCCACCCAAGGCCAAGAGAGCTGGGGTTTTTATGCACCAACTTCTCAGAACCCACTATCTGCAACTATTAGACTCCACTGAGGGCTGCTGGGGGAAAGAGGAAGGGGTTATTGATTCCCTGACACTTTAGTGCAGTGTGAGGGAGGCAAAGAGATGCAAATTCTGGTGGCTGGAAATCTGCAGAGCATATGGAAGAAGAGTCAGAGGGGCAAGGTAGGGTACTGACAGTAGGTCAGTATCCACAGTAGGTCAATAATAGAGCAACCCACCAACGGCTATTGAGTGTCTCTGGCAGATAACTTGAGAACAGTTCCCAACATTCCAGGGGGCTCAGTGAAAAACAACAAAAGAAACGAAAGGATTGGAAGAGAGGGCCTACAGCAGGGGTTCTTAACAAGGAGCCTGTGAGCTTGAATTGAAATTAAAAAAAAAAAACATTCTTGTGGGGATGTGTTGGTGCAGGTGTGATATATTTATTAAATAATACACAGTATAGTGTGGACTTAGTAAGGGGTCCATGGTTTTCATCTGACTGGCAAAGGGGTCCATGGAACAAAAAAGATTAAGAACCTCTGGCCTACAGCGAGGTCAGAGTAGAAGTGACAGACACCGACTGTATGTGCTGTCACTCCAACTGTGGCAGACCCTAAGCCATCAAGTCACTCTCCCCTTTGACCTGACCAGGGTCAGGATCCACTTCAACCCCCGATTATTGACAACCACCCTCAATCTACCAAAATTGTCTCTCAAAATGTCAACTATTTGTCATGTCTTTACTGGACCCGCCAAACTGAGGACTATTAATAACATTTTTAAAAAAAACATTGTTTTGCTTACTTAAGGTGGTTTCACAACTGAATATCCTTGTTCTTAGGAAATGTGCATAGAAGGAGTGAGATGTATTCAACCTACTTTCAAATGTTCAGAAAAGATAGATAGGTAGGTAGATAAAATGTGGCAAAATGTTAAAATTGGTGGATCTAGGGGTCTTGAAGGGAGGGTGTTAAAGTTCTCTCCATGGGTTTTGTATTATTTTTTTGCCACTCTCCAGTAAGTTTGAAATTAGTTCCAAGTAAAAAGGTTAAGTTAAATTTTTTTAAAAAAGAGACAAAAAGCATGTTTTTCTAAGCTTTGGTGTGTGGTCTCAGGGACAAGAGGACAAGTGGGTAAGGAAAAGAGAGAAAGTCTGTATTCATTTTTTAGGGCTGCTGCAACAAATTACACAAATTTGGTGGCTTACAAGAACACAAATTTATTATCTTACTATTCTGTAGGTTAGAGGTGTGACGTGTCTCACTGAGCTAAAGGCAAGGTGTCAGTAAAGCTGTGTTCCTTTCAAGAGGCTCTAGGGGACATCTGTTTCCCTTGTTTTTACAGCTTCTGGAAGCTGCCTGCACTCCTTAGCTTATGGCCCCTCCCTCCATCTTTAAAGCCAGCAGTGGCCAGCGGAGTCCTTCCCACATTACACCACTGCAGCATCCTCTTCTGCCTCCATCTTCTAGTTTCAAGGACCCTTGTGATTACATTAGACCCACCCAAATAATCCAGGATAATCTCCCCATCTCAAAGTCCTTAACTTATTCACAAGTCCCTTTTGCCGGGCAAGGTAGCATATTCACAGGTTCTTTTCTGCAGACCTCTTTGGAGAACCATTATTCTCCCTACCACAGTCCCTGAAAATGGTGTCTAATCAATGTCCTTCATTTTCCCTAAAATGAGTCCTGAGTCTATGCCACCTCACTAATTCTTTTTTTTTTTTTAATTATTTTTCTCCCCACCCCTTTCCTGCCTCCCCCTTTCCTCCCCCACACTGCACCTCACTAATTATTTTTTTATTATTATTATTTTTGTCCCCACTCCCCCCAACCACCCCCCACCCCCCACCCCGTTTGCTGGCTGTGTCCATTCACTGTGTGATCGTCTGTGTCTGTTTCTTTTTGTCTTCTCTTCTCGTTTTTCTTCTCTAGGCTTCACCGGGATTTGATCCTGAGGACCTCCGATGTGGGAGAGAGGCACCCTATGGCTTGGGCCACCTCAGTTCCTGGTCTCCATCGCTTCTCACCTTGACTGTTCCCTGCGTCTCTCTTTTAGTGCATCATCATCTTGCTGCGATGCTTGCTGCGTGGACCTGGCTTGCCTCTACCAGGAGGCGGGAGATCCCCGGGTCCCCCCATATGGTAGATGGAAGGAAGCCCAATCGCTTGAGCCACATCCGCCTCCCAATTCTTTTCAATCAATGTAGTTTTCGGTACTCTGACATAGCTATTTATGACTCTCAGCTCTTTTGCCCATAGAGTTGCATCAGATTTATCCCTCTGATTCCAACTTTGATGATTTTTTTTTAAAGCATCATTGTGGGCTTCCACTGGAACCAACGAAGGACTCTGGGGAGGGACCAGAGAACGGAAGCCAAGGTTAGAGAAGAGAACTTTGCCAGCAGGTGCTCAGCCCATGAGCCAGCCACAGATGAAGATCAGGAAGGCTTCGCGATAATAAACCCAGGAGCTGCAGGGCACCCCTGCCACGAGGAGGCTGGAGCCCCAGGGGTACTCATCTCCAACACAAAGCAGCCTTACTTGGAGCTCCTGGCTAAGTGGACTTATAGGATGGGGTGGGAACACTGACAGGCTGGGAGAGTGAAGAGTACCGGGGACTCCAGCCCTCGCTCGTCGCTCACCACCATGTAGCCACAGGGATGCCTCCCCCAGTGCCTAGCACAAGAACAAGGCTGGGGGAGGCAGCTGGCAAAGCTCGAGCTTCAGGCACTGGTTGATGGGCGGTGGGAGGCGGAAAACCGACTCCTGAGATCCCAAATCTCTGATATGTTGGCTGCGTCTTTCCTTTGCAAATGGTGCCCAGTTTTAATGGCGTCTGAGTTGGCTCGGGCTGACTGCTCTAATCAGCCATGCACACTCTGCAAATTAAAGCTTCCCAATTACTTTGAAATATGTTATACAAAAAAGTTCCCGGGCTTAGAAATCCGTTTCGGGAGCGGATGTGGCTCAAACGGTTGAGCACCCTCCTCCTACATGGGAGGTCCGGTTCAGTTCCCTGCCTCCTAAAGAAGACTAGCAGACACAGCAGAGGAGGGAGCCATCTGGGGGTGTGAAGGGTAGGGGGTCGGGGAGGAGTAAAACTCAAAAAAAAAAAAATCTGTTTATATTATACAACAGTTCAAACCGATTTTTGTCAAAGCAAGTAAAATGAGGGCTGTGAGAGTCTGCATATCATTCCAACTGGCATAAATTTGAATGTGTGAAAAATGGTTTTAAATCTTTATCACCTTCTTACGCAAAGCTTTAAATCATGGTAACTAGAAAGAATTTGAAGAGATTGTCATTTAAACATCTTGAAGAGATCATTATTTAAAAGACTTACTCAGGGACTATGTGAAGCCATTTTAGGCATAAAATGACATAAAATTTATATTCATGGACAGAAATTCCTATTTCTCCATTACAAACTGAAAAGATATTTGGTAGTTCTATACAAATTTCACACTTAATATTTTCTCAAAAGCCTTGTATGTGTTTTTCTTATTTTATAACATAAAAATATGTACATTTTTCACTAATCCTCAAATAGGTAGATGCCTTCAGATCTCTTCCAGTTTATCCCAGTGTGCTGTATCAATATCATCATTCATTCTATGTGGATGATGACATAAAACGTTAGAAAGCACTAGAAGAGAGAGTATCAAGAAAGGATTAGGGGGAGGCGGCTGTGGCTCAATCAGTAGGGCTCCTGTTTGCCATGTGGGAGGCTCCGGGCCCAGTTCCCGGGGCCTCCTGGTGAAGGCGGGCCTGCCCGCCCGCACAGCGTGGTTGGCTGGCCCAGCGAGCACAAGCAGCAAGGGGGGGATAAATGAATAAATAAATAAAATAAAACCTTTAAAAAAAAAAAAAAGAAAGAAAGGATTAGTAGAGCCAAAGAGAAGTACATGTCTGCCAAGGTGTGTGTGGCAAGGGTAGAGGGGGCATGGAAATGAGTGGAGGGTGGGTTGGTAGGCTGTTTCACATCATGAAGATTAAACAGATGTGTTCACCAGTATAAGCAAATAATGAGCTGCCCTTTAGAAGCCACCTTCTCCTTAAACTTCCTCCAGGCCAATGCCTGTTTGTAACTGAATATTTCTTAAACAGTCCATCTGTCACTTTCCCATAGCTAAGTGACTTCATCTGTCACTTCCCCATAGCTAAGTGACTTCATCATAAACCATCCTATCTATGTGAAAATCCACAAGGCAAGAAAGTTAAGGTCACTGTTTTACGGATTATTACTATAACTCTCACTTTTAACTCCTAATAGTCTTTATAATAAATAAGTAACATCACCTTATACACAAAGAGCCACTGAAACGCCATTAAAAGATGACCCCACTGAAGGGTTGACTTAGATCACACAGATTTTTTAAACCCAGGATTGGGTCCATAAAGTAATGTCGCATTCACCTAACATTTCCTGGCATTCAACTTCATTCCCTTGGAAAAGATTAAATGGGTTTCTAATCTACATCAAGTGTATTGCATTGATATGGAGAAACCACAAAGGCTCAAGCTTGGACAGACTGGGTTTCTCGAGGCAGGGGCCTGGGTTCTAAGGACAGGTTTTATTCTCAAGTGCCTCTGGGCTCTCTCCTCCCTTCCCCCAATCCCCTTTCTTTTTTCCTTTGCCCTCCTCCTTTCCTTAGCAAAGTGACGACCACCTCTTCCCCCAAAAGCCCCACTCCATGCTGTCTTAGAAGTTAGGACTCAGTGACTCTCTTCTGTCTTTCTTCCACATTCTAAATGTGCCTCGGCTCCCATATTTACCACATTATTCTACAGTTATTTGTTCTCTTCTGACCCCCTACTAGTCTTTGAGTTTATCCAGGACTTGGATGGTGTATTAGAAAAAAAAAGTTTTTATTAGGAATTGATTGTATATTCAAAGTGTATTTTATCACTTGTATGCACATTTTTAAAAGCATTCATAAAATGAATTGTTTTATTTTTAAAAATTTATTGTGGTAACATATATATATATAATAAAAGTTGCCATTTTAACCATTTTTTAGGAGTACATGTAAATGGCGTTAATTATATTGATAATGTGCTACTGTTACCACCATTCAAAACTTTTTCATCACCCAAAACAGAAACTCTGTACCCATTAAGTAATAACTCTCCATACCCCCTTCTCCCCAGCCCCTGGATAAAATGAATTATTTTTTAAATTCCCTGATCCCTTTACCTCCTGCACCCCCAGAGGTAACTGCTTCCTTGACTGGGTTATTTATTCCCTTACTTTTCTTTCTATAAATGTTACCCTGTTCTGGCCTTTATGCAAATAGAATTTATATGTGCATCCTTCTATGACTTGTTTCTGACCTAGGTTTTATACCTTACATTATGTTTGTGAGAGCCAACCATAATGCTATAAGGTACAAATGGCTCCTTTGTTTTCACCCCTCTGAATCTCTCCATTCTACTTTGATGGATATTTCATTTGTGGCCAGTTTTATGACATTACAAATAGCGCTGCTGTGAACTCTCCTTTGCATCTCCTGACACTCCCGTAGAGCGCTTTCTCTTGGAGCTCTATCTACAAGGGGGATTCAATTCTTTTATATAATGCCAAATTGTTTTCCCCAAGTGATTAAACCAATCTATGCTCCAACCAGCAGCGCCCCAAAGTTCCCATTGTTTCAGTCTTGCTCAGGCTTACTACGGTCAGACCACTACATGCTGTCAATATGATGGGCATGATATGGTATGCTGTGGTGTTTGGGAGGAAGATGGCTTTTGCAACCCCCAAATTCCCACCCCTAGCAGAGGACTATGCATATAGTAAATGCTCACAAACCTTTTATTTGATGAATGAAGAGCAACCATTATGAAGAGTCCCATAATAGAGGAGAATGTATATCTGCAGAACATATTGATAAATTTAACCAGATATCCCTTCGGTCCTCAAATCTAGCTGCATATCACAATCACCGGGGGATCCTTTTATTATTAACATTTTATTATGAAAAATTTCAAACACACAGCCACGTTGGAAGAATTTTTCAATGAACTTCCCTATACCCACCATCCAGAGCCTACCATTAGCAATTTACTAAACTTGATTTAGGGGGATTCCTTCTAAAAATACCGATCCCCCAGGGCTGAGATTCCTATTCTACAGCTCTGGGATAGGGGGCAAAGAATCTATTTTTGTTTCTTTGTTTTTGTTTTGCAACTCCCCAGGTGAATCCAATGAGCAACCAGGCTTGGGAACCACTGCCTTAAGGAACTCACTGCAATAAATAAAGCGGACAGATTTGTAATTAGCCTGGTGGCGCTCATTCTTTGAAGAAAAAAAAAGTTCTGTTGAAAAAAAAAAAAAGTTCTGTTGGGTGTCTAAAGCCATTTTCTTAGACCACCAGCATTCCTAGGAAGCCTGTCAATTTTGTGGAGGCGTGGGCAGGTTCCTGGGAGGGGTCTGGTGAGTCCTCTGGACTCCAGTCTACCCTGTCCTCTCCCCTTGAACACACACTGCAGGCAGAGAGCTGAGCTTGCTCTTCAGATCCAAGTCAGTGTCTTTCAACATTTGGGTGTGGAGGGAAAGGGGGAGGGACTTCTGGGCAAGGTAACCTGGTGGCCCAAACTCCCACCTCTCACTCCCCCACACACACCTCCAGACAAAAAAGGCTGCTAGACAACAACTGGTAAGATATGCCAAGAAGGAGGTCGCTGCTGCCCCCAGTGCCCTATCCAAGGCGACTGGTAGGAAACAGAAACACATCCTTCCCAGACCCCTGCTCTCCAGAGGGGTACTGCCATACAAATACAAGGAGTGGCAGTGTCTGGGTACGTGGGGTGAGTGAGGGCTGTCTTCAGAGCCACCATCATGCTCTGCATGCAGCCGGGGGCCCTCTGAGCACAGTGCAACCAAATGGCTTGTATTGGCTTCAGCTGCCCCCAAATGGCTCAAACCTTCCCCCTCAAATCTCACAGACCCAGAGCCTTTGCTCCATACAAATTCTTTCTCACTCATAGAGCAAAAATAAATTTTGGATCACTCCTTCAAATCTTGAATCCTGTCATTTAAATAAATGAAGGTCAGTTTTGCGCCCTTTCCCACTGATCTTAAGACAAATGATGAATCCTGAGTAGCAGCAATGCTAGCTGTGTAAAACAGCACTTTTTGTCAAACAGAGACAGTTTTTCTTAGTTACTGCCTTGAATATCTTTGTCCTCTTAGGTACAATTAGAACCCTGTCATGATTGTTCTGATCTGCTTGGTTGCATGAAGCTATTTCTCCTCACCTATGCACCCATCACCATCACCATCACCGCCAGCCACACTGATCATATCTACCTCCCATAGTTTAAAATCCCCATTGGCAGTTCATTTTCTTTGTCCATTCCTCCTTCACAAGGCTGCCCCTGATGTTTTTCTGCATACGGGAATTTCTCAGTGTCAGATATAAGCACATCAGCTGTGGGTGCAAGCAAGCAACTGCAGTAGCTTTCATGGGGGTGGGGTGAGGAGGTGCAGTGTCTACGGGTATCTTTCTACCTGTTTCTTCTTGTCCAGAGATTATGGTCCAGTCCTTTGTACGCTACAGTGCCTCCGTGTGCTTCCCTCCTTCCCAGTAATGGATTCCCTCAGAGACTTTGGTTTATTACATTTCAGCTTTCACTCCACCCTTTTTGTTTCCAAGCTGCTCAGGGTCTCTGTTCATGCTACATCATGGCCTTTTGTATCTGTCAGGGAAGTATATTCAACCCTTGCTCTGAGGTCCTCTTAAATATCTCTTATCCCTCCAGTCCTCGGAGCCCTAATTCTCCTTTGGCTTGTGGGTGTCTTCCTGACAGCAAAGAGCAGAGTGGGACAGGAGCATAGTTGTTTTAAATCAGAATTCCTCAGTTAAGCGAGATGACTTTTTATAAAACTTGTGAGGAGCTGTCTGATCCAGTATCAAAGAATCAACCCCGCCTAAGGTGTGGCCAGCGGGGGCTGCCCACTGACCACCCGGAGCTGGAGAGCTTTTTAAATGTGGGCAATGTTTTTTCTGAATCCTCAGCTGTTTGACTGAAAGCCTTCCAATTGATGGAGGTTGGTGTGTGTGTGTGTGTGTGTGTGTGAATGGAGGTGCATAGGCACCCACTTTTAGTTGGAGCCAAGGAAGAGAAGAGAATGATGAAGGATGTGTCTGCTCCTAGGAACACATGTGCAAAAGCTTCAAGAGTAACACTGTATCTCAAATAGCAAGACAAGTCAGAGAGACAAACCACATAAGGGGTGAGAGCTGATGGAGTCCATGTGTTTTGTGTTTTGAAGAGTTTCTAAAGGTTTTGCCCCCTATTGCCCTCTCCTCCAATGCCCCAAATACCTCCAACTGATTCTGCCTTAGTGCCCTGAAATCCCCAAGGTGGGAATTATTCCTCTGGATATGGCTCTAAAAGTCCAAGTTAAATTGCAAAAGTTTTGTCTTGTAGCCTGGTCAACCATTAACACCACCATGCCAAGTGGTTTATCAGCCTGGGCAGAGGTGGAGCTAGTTCTGCAGGAAGGGGTAAAGCCCAAGCTGCTTTAGAAGGGTTGAAGGCAGCTGTTCCATGAGAGAGGGCCTGTCCTGGTGGGGGGTCTCAGGGAAATGCCAGAAGGTAACAAGGGAAGATCACTGCGGCCCCAAGGGAGAACCCATATCACTTACTTGATGATTTAATTCTTGTGGTGTCTAAGAGTAGATGGGAAGCATTGACATAAAAAAATTTCAGCAGAAGGAAAGGCTCTTTCTTGGGGGGGGGGGGGGGAGTATTTCCAGTGGATTCCCCTCCTGCCTGAACTTTCAGGTTCCAACACCAAAATTTTTCTCTCCCTGCCTAACTGCACCACCTCTGTCCCAAGTCCAACTATTTGCATTCAAATCAAGCTTGTCTTTGCTCCCAACTGTAAAACCATTGAATGAAATAGAACTAACCTGGACATGTTCTTACTAAAACTCTCACTACAAACTGAGTTCTGTATTTCAGCAAGATCATGCACACTCACACACACACACAAAATAGACACTTGTAATCTTTCTGCCCTGCATAACCTAGGCCGGCAGATGGGCCTGCAGCTCATGAAGCTTGCGGCCTCTCACTGAATGTACTGCCTAAGGTCTAGGACCCACAAAACCCAGCTCCAGCTGGGTTATCAGCCTTGGTCACAACTCAAGGAGCACGTAGCCAGGTGGGCTTGCATGATGGTCTTCACTTTAATTAGGAAAACCAAAAGCCACAGATGCTGCTGGAATTTTCCCCCAAAGCTAGCATACTTAGTTTCATATTGTGCTATATTTAATGCCCTCTGCTAAATTGTTTCTCTTTTTTCCTATCCCCTTTGTCTTGCACAATGCAGACTACTCTATTTGGTGATAGATTTATATCTTCCTCTTCTTCACTCCCCACCCCAAGATTATAGTAGGGTAATTGGGTCCTTTGATATGACAACAAAATATAGGGGGAAATGTTTCCAAAGAAAATATCGCTGTTTTGTTTGTTTTACAATGATTATGATTCTTAGGATCCGTGTTCAGTTAATGCCCATTTGAGTCCATTTTTTACTGGAGCCAATTGGTATTAAATGACTTTCTGGTCCAGCCAAATTCACAGGGCTGCCCAGCATTCCAATGTCTAATTACTTAATGTGTTTCAAAGACAAACACTCTGGAAATTCAAATGCTCCTACATTAAAGAATGGTATGTCATTTCTGGAGGAGGAGATAAATTGTAACTCTTAGGATTATGCTTTCAGAAATAATAATAACACACGCACACACACATACTCCTAATCATATTGTCAGCCCAGAACCCAGTAAGAAAATAAAAACTGGCTAAATTTATTCAAAGGCCAGCGAGTTAACTCTTGATAGTTTCAGTACATTTTCTCCTCCCCTCCCCAGCTCTTGTGTCTATAATTCATCTTTATTCATAATGTGGTCTATTAAACAGCACCTCTCAGCCGTGTGTGAAACATAGTCTAGACTGCTGGTCTGAGCAGGTAAATTGTTAAGCATTATTAGTGGGGTCTCTCCTGAATAGGACGTTTCAATTTCGGGCCAAAGGCTTAGCGCTGGCCTCCACGTACCCACAGGCACCTCGGTCTAACCCAATCACCCAAGCCTGCCGGGTATGGGAAGGCAGCGTGGGTGGGAGCTTTTGGGTGGCATACCCCAAAAACCACAGTAATTGGAAGGGAAAAGAAGCAAATATCAATTAGTGCTTCCTCAGCCAGCTACCAATCTTGGTTTCCAAGGGACTCCACCTTGGTGTCTTCAGAAGTGGCGGCTTCCCAGGGACCTCCTACACAAACGACACGGATCCACATACATCTTGCAGTATTGAACACCCCCCCTCCCCCACCCCGGGGATGCTCTTGTTATCTGCCCGGCTTCCCTGGCTCTCTGCCTCTTTCAGGCTGTGGGGCCTGTCAACCAGAATGCTCCCAGCTTCTCAGGGCTTCCGTGGGAATGAGAGCAGGAAAGGGCTTTGAAAATTGAGGACATGAAAGGTGGTGTGCCTCTGCAGCCCCCCTGGGCACCGCCCCTCCCCACTTCCCCGAGCGCTTCGGGTGCTGAAATGAGTTTCCCTGCTCCCTGGCAACCCCCCCGCCCCCCCATCCCCGGCAAGATGGATACATGTTAGCAAATAATGTGTGTGCGAGAGGGGGAAGGTGGGAAAAGCGAAAGAGCCGGCGGAGACCCCCCCGCCCAGAGGCCCCCCGCAGATAGGCGGCGAGGGGCGCGGAGGGGGCCGCCGGGGCTCGCTGGAGCTCGCTGGGCCGGGCGCCTCCCAGGAAGGCGGGGAGGGGAGCGCCTGTTTACCCAGGAGGGCTGTGCTGATAGCACGTTCCTCGAGTTTACTTTGCTTTCCTAGAGTTTATTGTAAAGGGGGTAAAGTTTTCGGATTCGTCACGTGACCCTGACAGGTCCTGCCTATGGCGCAGCAGACCACCCACGCCGAGGGCCATGGAACTGCTTAATAGAAACAGGCTTGTAATTGTGAGTCCGCGCTGCACTCCGCCGAAAGCCTCCGGCGGCCCAGCGCGCCGGGGTTTTTACACTTTCCGTTCCTTTTGTAAAGACGGAGGAGGAGGAGGAGGAGGAGAAGACGAAGACGAAGAAGAAGAAAAAGAAGACGGACAGGGAAGACAAAGAGACCCGCAGCGACAAGGCAAGGGGGAGACCAGGGAAGACGGGGAGAAGACGGAGGAGCGGAGGACCAGGAAAGGGGGGCAAGGAAAAAAAAAAAAAAAGAGGAATTGATGTGAAATTCCAGCCCAGCGTCCGCGCGATCGGCACCCGCGCTCCAGGCAGGGCTTGACGGCCGGCTATGGTGAGTGCAGCCGGGCGCCGCCGCCACCGCCGCCGAGACCTCGCGGGCGTGTACCCTGGGCGTTGGGGAACCGGGTGGCGGAGCCGGGGACGCCCCGCGCGGCGGACCATGGCGCGGGAACCGGCCGTGGGACCGGAGGGGCGGGCCGTGCGTGCCGAAGCCCGTACTACGGTGGGCTGCGCTGCGCCGCCGCGACGCGGCGCGGATCCCGCGCCTCCACCGCTCGCTCGCACGCTCCCTGGCATGCAACCGGGCCTCCGCCCCTCGAGTCAGACCCCGCGGCGGGAGGGGGGGGCTGGCTGCGGCGCGCCGGGGCCGGGGAACGGCTCCGGGGGTAGTTCTCACGGAGGGGGTCGCCTCGGATCCCATTTTCACGCTTGAAAGGGTCGCCACCTTGGTTTCCGCTCCTCAGCCTGGTGGTGGCTACTGACTCCGCAAGTGGAGGCAGAGCTGGTGATGGAAGGGCTGGTGCAGAAAGAGTGACAGCGCCGGGGGGAGGGTGAGGGGCTTGGGGAGCGAGAGCGCGCGCGCGCATCGAGCGAGTCCTCTCTACTCGGTGGAGCTTCGTGGATCCCCAGCTGGAGGTGATGGGCGCACGCCTCTCACACACACCTCTAGCGCTCTCGGTGCCCTGGCACTCACGCCCGGTTAGGGTGGGACGCCCAGGGTTAGGAGAAGCACCTTACCGGAGGTCAGACACCTACCCCGCCCCTCGCTCCCCGCCTTTGGTGATTTAGGAAAAGGGCCAACGGGGCTTTCCGAGTTCAGGAAAGGGCGACCAGTAGAAGAGAGGTGACTGCTGGCTCTTGCACCCATGGATTCCGACATTCTCGTGCCTAAACCCCATTAAAGAGGTGGGCTGGGGCTCAGAGGACTGTGAGTGCCGCCTGGGTGAGGCCCCAAGGTGGTTTGAACCTGTAGACCTGGTTCCAAGACTGGGGCCACAGGATCCCCAGAGAACGAACCTCTGGGGTGATATATGCCTTGTCTCCACCTTTTAAAATTCATGTTAAAAATGACGCCTAGCATGTGGATAAGCACTAAGTTTTCTGATCTTAATTTCTATCACCCCAAAGGACCATATGGATTGTTGTCTTTGGAAGATACCCAGAGACCTCTGCTTTCCTAAACCTTCCTTTCTCCCTGGGGAGGGGGAAATATAAAAGAACTAGACTTAAATAATAAAGACCCACCATGGGTGGCTTTAAATATGTAATAGTTGGATAACTGAGGTCTTGAACCACTACAGTAGTCCTTTTTCATTACTTTCTCTCTCTCTGTTTGAACTTTTTTTGTTGTTGTTTGGTTGGTTTGGCTCCAGCAGTTGAACATGCAATTAATTGCCTCCAAAAAGAAAGAATGCTTTCTAGTGTCATCCTCTGTTACTGTAACTTATTATTTCTGGGTGGTACCTCAGGATAAATGGTTTGCCTCAGGTGCATTGTGTACCCATGTTGTAAAGCAAGGGGCTTTCAATTGTGAGTTTGTGTGTGTTCCATTTGTCACCCAGCTTGTTCCCACAGAGTGTAAAATGCCTTTTAGCCCATGATCTTTTTAAATTAAAATACTGAATTAAAGTGGACACCAATAGGACTGCCATCTAATATGCCCATTTTCAATTTGAGGATATTAGCTTCATTTCAAACTCATTGTGAAAGGTGTTTCTAATTTCTGGTTATAATCTAGTCATAATTTGACAAACCATTTGAATAGGAGTTAGCACCATTTGAAATTATTTTGTGAAAAGAAAAAAGGCTGCTCTACAAATTATATTCAGCCCTCTACAGATAGAAATAACTGATGAGGCAAATCAGTATGGACTAAAATATCTGTTCCATTTCTCTCTCTTTTTCTCTATCTCTGTCTGTCTGTCTGTCTCTCTCACACACACACACACCTTTTATTTTCTCCCGCCTCTGCCACAGTGTATAAAGCCTATTGAGACATGTAGGCGTGATGTGTAAACCGGATTAGCAGTATGAAAGAAAGACACACAATAAGCTGGAATTGTTTTACTTCCCTTTCATTTCTCATGCCTATATCTCTAATAAATTTGTTGCTCCAGCAGTGGGTCAAAGGGATCATGTTGCTCAGTTTCTTTTTCATGCAAGACCCAAAGGCAGAGATCACTGAAATGAATGGCATGCCTTCTGCCAAATGCAAAGCTTGATATAGATATATTAGACAGGGAGATAGAGATGAGGAGAGAGAAAGGAAAAGGTTCAAAGTCTGGGTCTCTACAGAATACATCTCTATTCACTGGAATAAAGCAATATGGCTAAGAAGATATTTAAAGAAGGGAGAAAAACCAGTACAAGGGTCAATGCTATGTTTTCTTTCAAGGCTCTGAACATTCACTCTGCAGTTGAATACTAGTAGCTTTTGGTACTGCCTAAAGCCTAATTCCTCTTTCAAGCTAGTATTTGAACCTGGAGTAATAAATGTGGAGATTTCAGGGACCTTCTCAGGACATCTCCCCTCCACTCCCCTCCTCCTCCCAACTCACTTGGAAACTCAAAAAAAAAAAAAAAAAAAAAAATGCCAGTGCTCCCAGGTTGGTGCTGTGGACCCTCATTTACTCCTTTGTGGAGTTGGGAGCAGCTTCCCATTAAAGGAGATCAGGGGTAATTAGCAGCATTATTTTGACAAGTTGGCTTGAGCTGTTCCCTTCCCTCCAGTCCTGGGGAGGGGGGGATAAGGGGAGGAGACAGAAGGAGGAAGGGAAAAGGGGAGGGGAGTCAATCCCAGTGGTTTTGCATTCTGTGGCTGCTGAATCTGTCCCCCCCCCCCCTTAGACTAATTTTCTACCATCACCTTTTAAGTAAACACAAAAGCTGCCAATGAGAAAATAATAAGGCATTCTTAGGAAGCCAGGAAAGTGTGGCTGATGGAGGCATACTGGCCAGAGTTGAGTTGGCGACTCGACTTTTATCCAAGGTATCTGCTTTGAACCCCTCAGGCCCTGGCCCATCACACACATCCTGTACCCCGGGTTCCCCATCCATAAATAGGATATATCAAATCCCCAGTTCCTCTCCCCCTCCCACCCTCTCAACAGGAATACTGTGGAACTATTAAGTAATGCTTGCAATTCTTTGCATTTCTGGAAGGGAGCATTAAACACAATAAACAAAATGAAAACATGGCCCAAGGGTCAAATTAATAGAATACATTTCCCCTTTTATTCCTTATGCCCTGAACACACACACACAATTACATTGGCTTTAAAGACTCATTTGGTTTGGTCTGAGAAACCAGTGATGAAAAGTTCATTTTTGCTGAAGTTTTTTTAGAACTCCACCAGTTCTGGCTTCCACAGTCGCTTATCACTGGAACATCCAAACACAAAGGGCAGATGTTTTATTTCAGTGTCATCTTATCACTAGGATAATCGGATGTCAAATTTTTTGAGGTGGGGGGCCACGGATATTTGAAGTATTAGGACAGAGAAGGGAGGAACTATGAAGGACTCCAGAGGGTCTCAGGAATCTATTTTGAAAACTACAGTCTCCAGGGAAGACTTGGATCATGATGGAGAAGGGGGGGTGGGGAGTGACAATTTATGCACGGAGATGAACTTTAATAGGAAAGGGGAAAGGGGGAAATCAGCTCTTGCTTCATGTAGGTGGACAACTCGTGCTGTTTGATTCAGCCCTAAGCTCTCACTTATTTCGTAGCTCTCAGGAGGGGCGCTAAGCTGCAGAAAGGCCATTAAAGGGACTCTCTTCCCAGCGGACACCTTAGCAGGCCTGGCTCCTCCAATCAGCCCCATATCAGGTCTGCGGAATCCTTGTGGTTAGTGGAAGTTAACAAACCCGGTGTGGTGCTGCGGTCCCCTGCACAGGGCATGCATATTAAAAGCAACAATGCTTACAAATGTAAATAAGGGCAGATTGATTAGGAACAACATTATCGCTAGGAATGTCGCACTCGCATGCATCAGCAATGAGGCAAATTGGGGGCGGCCTCGGCCCTGACCACCCAAGTCGAGCAGGCTTCTTACACTGGCTCCTCTTCCCTTTCTTAAAACCTTACAGAAACAAGGCCAATTAGATCCTCAAAGTAATTCATCTCTGTGTATGAAAAAAAAAAAAAAAAAAAAAAAAAAAAAGACCACAGGGGAAGCGGCGGGTGGGAGGTGGGGAGATTAAGATAGCGCTCTTTAGAGGCCAGGTTTGGGGTTGCGGTCTGGAACCAATGGGTAGAATTTACAGGCCGAGACCATTGTCTTAGATGCTGAAAAATTAACCTATCAAACAGCGGGCGAGGGGGCGAGGGGCGCTGAAAACCTCGGAGATCAGTGCTCACCACATTTAGGAATTAAGTCAAACCGAGGGAAATGAGCCCGAGTGTTAGAAGCTTTGACATGAAAATGGTGCACACGTAGCATCATCCAGAACGAGAAGATAGGCAGCTGATGTGCGGGGATTCATACGTGACCAGGATTTGTAGGTAGCCTAAAATTTCATTTGAGAATTCCATAATGCAAGTAGCTGTACTGTATAAATAAAAGAGTGGAAGAAAAGCCGATCAATTTTGGTCTAAAACGTTAAGACGTCTGTAAAGAGGAACACAGCAACGGTGTCTGTCCATGGCTACAGGGTCGCCTCAAATATAAAAAAGGCTGACAAGAAAAACTGGGGCACCACTGCCCGAATCTTCAAAAAGCAATTTCCAATAGCAAGCACGAAATGGCCCGACTTGAAATGTCTGCACAACCGTTGAGTACGAAAAGTCAGAATAATAAATCGCCCTTCCTGCTTTATGCTATTTATCAAACCTAATAAGGATCAGGGTTTTGCTCAAAGGTTAAACTGCCTATGTGTCGAGCCCGACCTTCCTGCACTATTATTTATTAATGTCGTGTCATTTACATTGCACCGTGGTTTTCCCTTCTGGGTTTTAGCAGTCCTTTCCAAGAGCCAGCGCACAAAATCACGTGCTTCTTGGAGTCATGGGTTTTGAATTTCCGCGCTGCTCTGGTACTCGAGTCCTCCTCCGGATCCCGCGAACCCCGCCCCCCCCCAGAAACCTCTACTCTCTTGGCCTCTTTTTTTTCTCCAGGACACCCAGGGTAACCAGGAAGGAAGAAAGGCTGGAGGGAAGCTGGCGAGGCTGACAAGGGTGGGGAAGATGGGAGAGGAAGAGAAAGGGGTTAGAAAGGAAAGAGTAAGGAAGCAAGTGGGGAGGAGGGAGCCTCAGGTTAGGGGAAGAGAAGAAGGAAGGAGGCAGGGAAGGCTGGCGGACAGGCCCCCTGCCGGAGCCGCGTGGGCCGCCCGGGTGGCCGGCGCACCCCGCTGCCGCCCTGCGCGGGCCGGGGCCGCCGCCGCGGGGCCGCTGAATGGAAGTGACCCGTGCGCGCAGCTATTGGTCAGCCGCGGGGAGGCTGCGCAGGCATTGGGCAACGTAAGGGGGCCGGACCGCCTTCAGGAATGTACTACGGCGTGGCCCGCACGTCCGTCCGTGCCGCCGGGGCGCGCGCCTCGCCTGGGCTCCGGGGAGGCCGGGCGGGAGGTGCGGACCAGGCGCACCGACTCTTTCTGCCAGCTTGGCCTGGGCGGCACGGGCGCGGGGCGTCCCGGAACCCGAGCGCGCGCGCCCCCGGACACACGCGCGCGCACAGGCCTCCGAGCCTCCGAGGCCGCGACTGGTGCGCGGGCTCGGCCTGTGCGTCACGTGGCCGCTCCGACTCCGCCTCCTCCCGCTCCTCCCCCTTTCCCTCCATCTGGGTTTCTTTCTTTCCTTGCCTTGCCTTTCTTTTTTTTCAATGAACACACACCGTGTGCATCTTAAAGCTACATTGCTCCATTTCGCGGCCTCCGTCGGCTCTTCACTGCCGCGGGTCTCTTTGAGTTCAACCCCGTTTAAAGATAAAGAAAAAAAGTCAAAAAGATTCAAAAGAGGCAGAATCCAGGTTTGAGGATCTGGTCCCTACCGCAGGGAGGAACTTAATAACCTGCAAATGTAAGAAAAACACATTTCAAAGGCTCCAAAAAAAATTTTTTTTAATGTAAAGCTGAGCTGTGTAGCCAGTTTAATTTGTTTCTGGCCCGAGGATCCACCCCCAAAGGGTCCCCGGTGATTTTTTTCCCTCAATGGGAAGTGAATCCCTGGGATATCTTGGTGACAGTGGCCCCAGGGTTGGAACACGTCCTCGCAATCAGCGCACAATTTGTTTCGAATGAATCCAACATCGTAGCCTTTATTCTCCTCTCCTACGTCACGTTACTACTAAATATCACAGGATGCGTACCGGGTTTTCTAAAAATCTGTTTAAAACTGACTTGAGATAAATAAGGACAGGCGGCTGATAAGAAGGGGGGGGCTCCGAGCGAACCCCAAATAACCAGGGAAACATTTCTCTCCTTCTCAAGGAAACAATTGCGTTTCTCCGGGCTGTTGAAAGGAGTCTGTTGTGTCTTTTATTTATGTCACATTTAAGATTCAAATAAAAAAAAAAAAAAAACGCTTCTGCCTCCATGAGACTGCTCCGGGTGTCTGGATTTCACGTTTAGGGAACACGGACTCCTTCAAACCTGGGGTTTACGGGTGGGGGGTTTTGGTGGGGGGGGGGGGTTTTTTTGGGGGGTAGGGGGAGCGTGGATTTTAAGAATGGTGGCTTTTCTCAACGTCCCTGCTTTCCTCTTTAAGTTTACATTTTGTTTATCTTAATACGAGGCGTTTTTCCCTGCGAGAGTCTAAGTCTTCCCTTTAGTTATAAAAGAAAAAAGAAGAGAAAAAAAAAATCTGGCACACACTGGTGCTCTATCCACCACCCTGTCATTATCGGTGCAGGCCTGGGAATTCAAGCCGGACCTCCCAGCATCTGCTGCAGCTTGAGGCCAAGGTGCCTCTGAAAGGGGTTTCTTTGAGGAATTTCAGAAATTGTTTAAGCGCTTAATAAAATATTATATTTTCCCCGTGTCCATCGCAAGGCAAATGCTAGTGTGTGTATGCGCGCGCGCGAGTGTGTGCGCGCAAAAGGCGTCTCACAAAAAGAAGACGCTCTTGAAAAGGAATAAAAAAGAATGGGGGGGGGAGGGAGATTGCATTCCTTAATTGAAGTATTGCATGCGAGAACGTTGGCGCTCTCGGGAAGCTGCCCCCAAAGCCGGGGATGCACACACTGGGGTTGCCTACCTGGGTGGTCTCTCAACTTTGGTGAGCTGTTGCTAAGCAGCTAATAATAGTCATGTTTGCTGAGTAATTTCTGCCCTCCGCGAGCCAATCGCGTCGCAGAAACCCAAGCCATCTGACAGCCCCGGGGGCGGGAGCTCCAGCCCTTTTTCTCTTTCGCTCGCTCTCTCCCCCTCCACCCCCTCCCCTCCTCCTCCTCTTTCTCCAAATGGAGAGAGTTCTTTTTTTTCTTCTTCCATCTCATCTATTGAATCAAGGAGCTGCTGCGGCCGCTGCCCGCTGCACACACACAGAGCGGAGTCCTCAAGTCCCGGGAGCGAGAGGGGCGCGTTGCACGGGGGCAGAATGGTCCAGCGGGTCGGCGAGGAGCACAAGAAAGCAGAGTCCGGGACCGAGCAGCCACAGCGAACCCAGCAGCCAGAGCCAGAGCAGCCCGAGCAGCAGCAGCTTCAGGAGCCGCCACCGCCAGCAGCAGCAGCAGCAGCAATCGCCGCCGCCGCCGCAGCCACCTCGGGAGCAGCAGCAGCCGCCGCGGGAGAAGCAACAGCGACAGCGGCGGCGGCTGCCCCCGCCCGGCAGCGCTGAGACCCGCCGGGCAGCCCCGGCCCCCGCGGCGGCGGCTCTGCGCTGGTCCTCCGCGGCAGCTCGGGCGACCCGGGAGGCGCAGAGGGAGCCAGCCCGGCCGGCAGGCGCGGCGGGGATTTGCTCGCGCTTTCTGCAGTGAAGGCGCGGGTCGGGGGGCGGGTCGGGGGCCGCCGGGAGCCGCCGCTGCGGAGCGCCGGAGGGACAGGTTCGCCCCGCGCGCCAGCCCTCGCCCGCCTGCGAACTGGATGTGGGCAGCGGCGGCCGCAGAGACCTCGGGACCCCCGCGCAATGTGGCAATGGAAGGCGCAGGGTCTGACTCCCCGGCAGCGACCGCGGCCGCATCGACAGCGGCGCCCGCCGTGTGAGCCGAAGCAGCAGGTCTGCCTGCCCGAGCCCGAGCCCGAGCCCGAGCAGCCGGCGGCCAGCAGCGTCCTCGCGAGCCGAGCGCCGGGGCGCGCCGGGAGCCCGCAGCGGCGGCGGCAGCAGCAGCGCGCCGGGCAGCCCGGGAAGCCTCGGTCTCCGCGGCGGCGGCGGCGGCGGCGACAACATGGCCTCGGCTGGTAACGCTGCCGAGCCCCAGGACCGCGGCGGCGGCGGCTGCAGTGGGGCTCCGGGCCGGCTGGCCGGTGGTGGCGGCGGCGGGAGGCGCAGACGGACCGGGGGGCTGCGCCGCGCCGCCGCGCCGGACCGGGACTATCTGCACCGGCCCAGCTACTGCGACGCCGCCTTCGCTCTGGAGCAGATTTCCAAGGTGCATTTCAGACTCTCTCCTCTCCTCCCACTCTCTCTTCCCTCCTCTTCCTCTTTGGGATCGCCCCGCCACACACACGCACGCACGCACACACTCACACTCCTCCAGGAAAAGAAGTAGACTAGTGGGGATTGAAAAATTCAAACCCTCCCTCCGGTCTTGGGAGGAAAGGGCTGTCTGAGGTCTGCAGGGGGTGGAGAGGTGTGTGTGTGTGTGTGTACACGCGCCCTCCCCGGAGGTGTGTGTGTGTGTGTGTGTGTGTACACGCGCCCTCCCCGGCGTTACTTTCTGGAGCACTGGGAAGCGGTCCACAGTCGACCACCTCGAGGGCCGGCGCGGCACTGCCCTGCCCCGGTGCCCCTGCCCGGGAGCCCCCTACTGCCCCTATTTGCAGCCTAAACTCCAGTAATGCCACATTTCTTAACATCTTGAAGGGGGAGGCGGAGTGGAGGGAGGCGGAGAGAAGAAGGGGGTGGGGGAGCCGAAATAAAGGTGGTTGCCTTTTTTGGCAACCGGTTTTGCTTTTGTTGAGCACCAGATCTCTGCTCCCTTAAAAATTATCTTCGGAAGAGGGCATTCCCCCCTCTTCTTTTTCAGTTTTTGAGCCGCCTGTTCTCAGAGCCTGCGGGGAAAGGGAAAGTTGTAAACAAATTGCCACCTTAAATCCGCAATGCGGGTCCGCGGAGCCGGCCGGGTTCATTGTGTTTACGAGGCTCATTGAAATGTGTGGAATCCGGGGAAGGCGAGCACCCAGACGGGGGGCCGCCGGGCCAGGGTCGCGGCCAGCGCCGGGGAAACGCCGCCGCCGGGAGCCACCAGCGCCCAGCCCGGACTCCCGCCTGTGCGGGCCTGAGCCCTTCCCCGGGGCAATCGGGTGTTTTCCTCTTTAACGTTTAACCGGGAGGGAAGGGAGAGGAGGGAAAGATCCATGTGGCTGCCCTCTTCCGATCACATATATTGTCGTAAGTTGCTGATGGCTGCCCCACTTCCTAATTCAGCTCCCACAGCGTCTTTCAACGCTATGGAAATGCGTGGCGAGGGAGTTCGCTCGGCGGTGCTCACCACGTGGATGCCGATTTACTACCATGCCGGGCGGGGGTTCAGATGGGGGAAACCCGCCCTGCAGGAGTTCCCAAAGCGCGCTGGCCCGAGCACCCAGAGCAGGGTGATGGACGGAGCAAGATTTATGAGGAAGGGGAACTTGGGTTGCTGGGTCTTTAATGGTGGGCTCCACCCGCAGGGATGAGGCAACTCCTCCCTTCCCAAGGCCGGGGTAAAGACTGCTAGTGTTGAGGGATCCCCCCCCCCGCCCCGGCTTCCTCTTCCCCGGGTCCTTGCAGCCCCTCTTCTCAGGGCCCCAAGTGTCACACTCAGGGATGCTGCGCCCGACATGCGTGGGGCGCCCCTCCAGTTGCCGAGATGAAGCTCCCACGCTGCAGCCCGGACTTTGATTTATGACCAGCCCTCAGCCCCCCGCCTCATCCCCGGCCACGCCGCTCGCGTTCCCTCGGGCCCGGCCGGGTTCCAGCCCTGAGGGCGAGTCGCTGCGCCGCAGCCCCTCGAGGCCAGGACCGGCGGGGAGTTCCTCGGGCTGGCGCGCGCGAGCGGGCGTGGGTGCATGCGCGGCGACTCCCCAGCGCTCATTCCTCAATTCTGCTTCGTCCCTAGGGGAAGGCGACTGGCCGGAAAGCGCCGCTGTGGCTGAGAGCGAAGTTTCAGAGACTATTATTTAAACTGGGTTGTTACATTCAAAAAAACTGCGGCAAGTTTTTGGTGGTGGGCCTTCTCATATTTGGGGCCTTCGCTGTAGGATTAAAGGCAGCTAATCTCGAGACCAACGTGGAGGAGCTGTGGGTGGAAGGTAAGCCTCTCAGCGCCGGCTGCTGCGCCCTTCTGCCCTCCTCATCCCTCCGTCCCCCTTCCCTTCCTTTCAATTGATAAAGATATTTACCAGAATACACCTAGAGCCTTTCAGGAAAGAGAGAAGCCCCCCCCCCCCCGCCCACACCAGGGGGAATTGTTTATTGTTTGGGCGCCTGGCGGCGAGCCAGGCCCGCCTGACAAAGGCCGCGCTGTAATCTACTCGGGGCGCTTTGCTTTGCTAGGTGTTGTGGGAGAGAGTGGCGAGGGCTGGCTGGCGGGGGCGCGGGGCCCCTCCGCGGGACGGACCACTCCGCCCGGCCGCGGGGGGGGGGGCGTCCCCGGGGCCTGGGGCCACCGAGGTTTAGCTCGAGCAGCGCCCCGAGACGCTGCAAGGGGTGGGACGCACCCGTCGGCGCTCCCCTTCTCCGCTTCCTTCCCCCCCCACCCCCACCCACCTCGTCCCAAGAGAAAGGAATGGGGTGGAAGAAAAACAGGCCACCCCTACGACTGGAGGGAGTGCGCGCGCCCCCCGCGGACCAGGCCGCCGCGCTGCGGAGGGCGGAGTGGCGGGCGGAGCGCGGGCTTGCAGAGGCGGCGGCGTGTGTGGTCCAGTTTTTGGACAGCTTTCAACTCTGGGGGAAAAAAACATTTGTCTCAAGGTACAAAAAAAAAAAAAAAAAAAAGGGTGGGGGTGAGTTGAAAAAATAGTAAAGCAGACTGGAACGCATGTTTGCAAAGTAGATTAATGTTTCCTTGCGGGTAGGGGCCATTTAAAAGGAATTATGCTGGGGGGAGGCTGCATTTTGCAGCCAGAAAGAAGAAATGTGTTTCAAGTACGCCGGTTTGGAGGAAGGGGCCACGGTACTCTCCGAGGCGTCCTGCTAGTCTTATCCACAGTCTTCAATTTGGAGGTTCTTGAGGCCTTTTTGAAAAGCATTGTTTAATTTAAAAAAAAATTTTTTTTTTCGTAAGACAGAAACATTTTACATTCTTTTGATGATACAGTTTTCTTGGGTGTCTTTTTTTTTTTTCTTCTGTTGATTCTTAATTGCCTTTTTGGAAGGTAATGAATTTGAAAATTCTTTAGCCCCTGAACATTGTCTTAATCCTCTCTTCAGTTATTGGGGGTGGATTGAGGTAATTCTGAAGACATTTCAACCCAAAATATCTGGAGCATTCCTAGTGGAAACTACCCAAGACAATTATATGCATAATTGTGTCAGGGATCCTTCTCAGGATGCTGGTGGAGATTAACCTTGGAGAATATTTTGTTAATCTTGCCTCCCTTTGAAAGGCTCAGCGCGCCACCTATAGCAGAGTTTTTTCGTTGAAAAGTGACAATTAAAATAATAGTACAAATAATTAAGACCAGAAAACATTCCTGCCTTAAGTAGACTGGTAATTATTACAAAAGTCTTTGGATTGAATCCATGGAGGTAATTTACCTCAGTTCAGCATTTCAATGTTATTGGTAGATAAAAGAAGGGTTTTATCAAGCACCTATTATGTCCATAGCAACAAATTTTCTGAGCACCTCCCATGTCCCTAGAACTGTAAGGGACTCTGGGGTGTGTGAGACACTTTCAGCCCACAGTGGGTGGAGGGAGGTGTGCACACAAACTCATGTGCTTAAATGAACTTGCACTACATTTGGATTCTCCATTGGAATGGGCCATGTACTAAAGTTAAATAGTGGGAAAAAGATAAAGAAAAAAAGGCTTCTTGGAGGTGGTGAGGCAAATTGGGAACATTGGGAGGGCGGAGGAGGGAGAAGGAAGGGTGTTCTAGGGGTGCAAGCACCAGCAGGGGCTCAGACTGGCAAGTCAAGCAGTGGTCCTGGCTGGATGTCCAGTGGTGTGAGGGCTGGGGGCGGGGGGCGGGGGGAGTGGAGAACAGATCTCAGTGGCTCAAGAGGGGCCCAGACAGCAGGACTGGAGTTAGGAGATAGTGTGATTGGCTAGACTGTAAGGAGTATCATAGGTTCTAGGACAGAGCAAGGGATGGACAGAGAAAGCTCCTGGTTTGGTCCAGATACTCACTTTCCATCACTTTCCATCCAATAAAAATTTGTCAGGTGTAGGTGATGATGATGATGACAAAAGATGGGTTTATTTTTTGTTATTTTGAGCAAGAATGTTCATTTGACTTTTAACATGTTTAAAGAAAGGTAATGTGACTTACTTTCTCCGCATTGCATGTATCTAGAAACAACCCTGTTTACGTACTACACAACCCTTTTCAATCCTGGAAGGAAGAGAAACATGCTTCTTAGCAAACCTGTGGTGCTCTAAATTGGTTTAGGGAGAGTGTGTTAGGGAATGGAGTTTTTCTTCAGTGGACAGGAAAAGGAACACACCTAAGAGAGAGACTCCCTTCACCTACTTTGGGCCTTTCGGCTAGAGTTTTGCTGATTCTGCCCTGGCAGCTTCAATGTGGCTCCTGGTTCTTGGACCAAATGTTATTTACTTAATATTAGTACTATCACTTATTGAGCAACTGCCACATGTCAAGCCTTTATAATACATTATTGCTTACTGGACAAGTCAATAAAGTAGCTATCTATTATCTTTATTTTATTTTGATAACATTATAGTTTATGTAATTTTATTACACATAATAGTATTTAGATTATTGCCCCATCTGACAAATGAGAAACTATGGGTCATCTCTGTCTCTGTCCATGTCCACTTTGTCTGTTAATGACTTCAGTCACTTGGTCTCCTGTTGTGTTGACCTTGATTTATCATTCATTCATTCATTCATTCATTCATTCTCTCATTCAGTGCTAGATTCTTTCCCTATAGAAGAAGCATCAGTTTAGTAAATGCAAGTAAATCCAACCAGGGAGGCTGTCATACTATTTTATATTTTTATTTTAAATTCAGAATAGATTTAGCTATGCAGAGGTCTTGTTTATGATCTAGTGAGCTTAGTGTTCCTATCAGCAGCAAGTAGTCTTGGCATTTGCTTTCAGGAGTAAGAACTCTTTGACATCCTAAACTCAGCAGAGATTCATGAATTAAAATGAAGTAACAGCTCCAAATGTAGGTTAATTTTGTGCTTCAATCACTTAGATAACTTCCTCCTCACTGTCAGCAAGGAAGTCTGTTGGTGCTTTCTTAATAGAGACTATAAACATTCTGGGTATGAAGTGCTTGCTATACAAATAAACCAAATGAATAGGGGTTGTGCATTTCTCTAGTTAAAAAGCAACAGAAGAGAGGAAAGAGTAAGCTTTTTAAGAGGGGAAAAGGATACTGAGGGCTGGTTTGGGAAAATGCTGTTTATCCTGTGATAACGTAATGACATTAAAATACCCAGTTAACCTTTGTGTTTGTGTGTGTGTGTGTGTGTGTGTACATCTAGACAGTACTATGTGTATCCTCATATCTGCTGAAATAATGTTATCTTTTTAATACAGGCAGCAAATTAAAGGGATCTACTTGTGAGGATGCATCTTATTTGACTTTTCATGCTTTGTTTAATATGTGGGGAAATGTGGCTTTATAAAGACAGTTTGAATACATTAGTCACAATGTGCCAAGTGCTATAAGCTAGATAAGAAAGATTTTCTCAGTATACTTTTTTTTATGGCATCGGTGATAAGAATTCTTTGATTCTGCTGAGAAAATGGTCATAAAATCATTGCCTTTTAGGAAACTGTCATCATAGATTAGATGCCAGCGTGGGTCTTCAGGTTATAGTATTTATTTGCAAGTTAAAAACACCAAATCTAGCTCATTTGTGAATGGTGTAATTGAGGCTTGGTAAAAGAATATGTAGAGTGATGTAGTACATAAGGGGAGCTGCTGATACTGAAACCCATGAAAGTGGCAGCAAGGTGGGGAGAGACCAATTGTCATTTAAAAATAAAAGCATTCCTTCGGCACCCATTCAGTGGGTGCCTGCCCTGTGCCGGGTATTGCGCAAGCTTCCAGAGCGATACCAGCGAAAAGGCACGTCCACTGCCCTCATGGAGCCTCCAGTCCAGCAGGCACATGTACCACCAGCCCACACTCCAAGAACATGCAGCGCAGCAGTGCCACAATGCCAGGGAAATCTTCTAGGCTGGCCTGCAGGAGGAGGCCTGAGCCAGGTACAGGGGCTGGGGCATTCCAGGTAGAAGGAGCAGCTGTGCAAGGCTCAGGAAACAGGAGTTTGGCTAATGGAGATCTGCCAGTGATTCCCTTTGGTGGGGTTTGAAAGGTCAGCAGGGGCTACCTCGTGAAGGTCCCCTGGGCACACAAAGCGTTTGGCTGGGGGGCTGCCACTCTTCTTTGCTGATTTCGTGATTTGTCTAGTTCATTTGGTCTCTGGTGTCCTCCCTGGTACCAGAAGGGCTCTCTCTTGGATCTCATCCTTCCTGGCAGAGAAGGGAAGTGCTTCATCTTGCCCGTTTCTCCCCTGGCATTTCCTTTTGGGTTAGCAGTTTTATCCTTCTCTCTCCCTTAATATCTGTTTCCCGATAGAACAATCATTTGTCTCTTTGAGCTTCCCCCACCCCCCAAAAGCTTGCCCAGCCCCTGGCCACCTTTTCTCCTGCAAAGGGTAACAGCCTTGCAATAAATCCATATTGCCTTTGTGTTCACTCGTTAACGTTGCCGAAGGTCAGCATCAAGGCAGGAGGAGAGAAGTTGTGGCTTAGATTTTTTTTTTTTTTTTTTAGGAAAAAAAAATTTTTTAATACATGTTTGATGTTTATAAATTAAGTCTGTACCTTGCTAGTGTGAGGCCTTTAGCATTCTTGGTTTGAACTCAGGCAGTTCTAGAAGATACTTGAGCTTCACTATCTTCATTTTAGAGCTAGTGTCTCAATTTTGGCACTATGGATATTTGGGGCTGGACAGTTCTCTGTTGTGGGAGGCTCCCCTGTGCATTATAGCCCTGGCCTCTACCCAGTAGATGCCATTAGCACCCTCCCAGTTTTGACAACCAAAAATGTTTCCAGACATTGCCAGGTATCCCAGGTGAGGGGCAGGGAGGGAAGGAGAAGTGACAAAATGGCTCCAGTTGAGAACCACTGCTTTGGTCGCTAAAGAATTGCCATTAGAAGACCCATCCTCTGGGGCTAAAACAATTTTTTTATGCTGGAGCCTTGGCTCCAAATGCATTGCCATAGATGTAAAAGAATTTTATTCTTCATTAAGTAAGATAACTCTCCCCATATATACCGACTCAGGTAACTAATTTTGTAGAAAGACCTTGTTGCACTTCAACCACAATAGGCTGAAGGTTTTTAGCATGAAGGTGACTTTTTCAAAAGCCATCAAAGACACCACTGGGCTTTTTCATATTGAAATAACAGCCTCTTTCAGAAGCTTGAATAGCACATTTACTCTTTGGTACTCTCATTCTCCTCCCAGTCTTCCTATCACAAGCCACTTTCCCCAGAGGTGCCCAAGACTAAATGGACAGCGAAGAGCTGAGGTATATCAGCCAGAGAGAATGGACTCAGCTTTTACTGTCTAGAAATTGGCATTTCTCTTCATTGGGGCTTTCAGTTTCGGTGCATTTTATGTGGGACAGAAACACAATGAAATGTGCACCTACTTTCTGCTCTCTAGTCCCCTGTACATTGTAAGGGGAGGGGGCTCCCCAATGAGATTTATTTTGTTTGTTTGTGTTTAGGAGGTACCAGGGATTGAACCAGGGACCTCGAACCTGGGAAGCAGGCGCTCAACCCCTGAGCTACACACATTCCCCCACTGTACATTTTTAAAAGAATGTGTTTATTAGGTAGCCATTTATTAGATTCCAATAGTGGGCAAAGGTACGCCTACAGTCTAGGTCAGGGGTTCTTAACCTTTTTTGTTCCATGGACCCTTTTGCCAATCAGGTAAAAACCATGGACCCCTTACTGAGTCTACACTGTGCTGTGTATTATTTAATAAATATATCACACCCACACCAACACGTCCTCGCAAGAAGAATGTTGTTCTGAATTTCAATTCAAGCTCATGGACCCCTTGTTAAGAAACCCTGGTCTAGTTGGAAGCAGTTGTGGTGCTGCTTTCATGTTTGAAGAAAGAGTAGAAACATTAAAACCCAAAAAGAATTGCTTTAAAAATAACAAATCGTATCAGGTGCCTTCTGCCCATGGCAGTCGACACCACGAATCCTCAGTATCTGCTTGCTGCCTGCCATTCTTGACCCTTCAACAAGTTTAAAAGCCAGGACATGAAATGGGGTGTTTCAGATATGCATAATGCTGTTTGGAGGCTCCCGGAGATGACAGCTTCCAGATGTATGAACCGCCTGATCCATTTGTTTAGATTATGCATCACAGCTGATGCTGAGATTAATGCTGGCTGGACAAGCTAGGGGGAGATTTGTCTGGTTTCCACAATGCCATGTTTATATTTCATTTGGGTTTCTCCTTCAAAGCTGACCTCCCTGTGACCCCCTGGAGCTCTGTCCACTCCATGCGAGCTGTAACTCGTCTGCTCTTGCTTTCCTTCTCATATTGGGGGGAAGAAGGGGGTAAAAAATCCCCAGCGGAAGGGGTTGTAACATGGATGCCTCCAGTGAGTCAATGCCAGCAGTCTGCCCAGAGTTAGTCCCCAAAGACTATTCTCTTCTTTTTTTTTTTTTTTTTTTTTTTTTTTTTAAGATTTTATTTATTTATTCATTTATCCCCCCCCTTGCTGCTTGTGCCCGCTGGGCCAGCCAACCACGCCGCGCGGGCGGGCCTGCCTTCACCAGGAGGCCCCGGGAACCGAACCCGGGGCCCCCCATATGGTAAACGGGGGCCCCACTGATTGAGCCACAGCCACTTCCCGATTCTCTTCTATTCTATATAGGAGGATGTGTTTGATTTTTACAAAGTACCTCCCCCCCCCACACTAAAACAAAAGTGGAAATGTTTTAAGTTATTTTAAAGGGACCAGGCTTAATAGAGGCCATTTTGCATAAATACCATATTTTAACTCTTTGCATGATTTTGATGCTAACACTTTGGGAAAAAACAAGTCAAGGGAATTCCAACTATGTAAGACACCCCCAAATATGTCCAACGTCTGTATGATTCCATTATTAAAATACTATTTCCTTTGTCCTTTACTTACTCTTCTTACTCCCTCCTCCCTTTCCTTTTCCCTCACCCTTGAACCCCTTACTCTTCTCCTCCTTCCTCTCTTCTCTCCGTCTTTTCCTCTTCCCTCCCACCCTTCCTTCCACCCACCTACTCCCAACCTGCCCAGATCGTTTCCTCCCAAGTGGATTTCTGGAGTCATTAGTGTGAAATCTGAAATGGTAGTAAATCTGTGTAATCACAAACTGACAGGAGGGTATTAGAAAATTTATTATTTCAGACCAGCTGTGGGAGATATTAGAGGCAGAGTTTCCATTTGCATCCTTGAGGTTTTTATCTTAGTTAGAGTTAGTTCCAAAGACCATTCTCCTTGATGGGGTGCTGTCAGCAAAAGATGTGCTTCCCCTGCTGAAGAATTGTGGCACTTTTATGGACCTTTGAGGTAGCCTTGGAATCCATTGATGAGTGCTTTCAATCTATACTAAACCACCAAAGAAAGTGGAAATAAGTCCTGGTCCCCAGTGGCATATGGAATGTGGAAGAACTAGGTTCCATAGCATTGCTGGGTCAATACCCTACTGCAGACCTCCCATGGCTGGAATGCCCACCAATGCCAGTGGAAATATGGATAGAGATCGAAGGGGACAGATATCCTCATCCAAATCTCAGCCAATTCCCAAGTCTTAGATGATCCGTCCATAGAAGTCTTGGTTGACATCTCAGAGGGCAGAGGGCTCCTAATGTAGATTGTTCTGGCTGTTCAGAAAAGAAGAACTCTTAGGGAGTTTTCTCAGTGGGAAAAATTCCTTGACTGCACAGATGTAGTCAGGTTAATCAAAATAGAAGTATTTTCATTACTTATTTCCACTCCAAATTGAGCGCTTTATGATAATTCATTAGATTTTTCCTCCATTAAATTGGATATACTTTTTTTTTTTAATAATGCAATATCTCATTTTTTTTCTACGCATGCCTTTGCATTAGGTTTGACAGAAATAATTAGCATTCCAAAACAATAAAATGCCATCCTCGAGAAACTGTTTGACTGTTGTGGAGGGTTTTAGGAGTTTGGCAAAAAGAAAAATATGTCCCTTCATCCCTTCAAGACGATGACTATTTCATTTTATTGGGGGTTTGGAGCATAGTGGGAAAAACAGCTGTCATGTGTTAGGAAAACGGGATTGCTGGTGGGCAGGCAGGTATCTGCTAATGAATGACAACTTTGTTGTTGCAGAGATTTACAGTGTGAAGTCAGGACCTCATTTCTAATCCAGAAACCCAGGTGTGATTCGGCCCCAACAGTCCTCACTACCTGTGGGTCCCATAAGGACACAGGCTCTGGAGGTGAGGCCAGTGAGAAGCAAGTCCCCATACCACCGCACAAGCTTTATTTATTATTGTTAGGATAAATGAAAAGCCACAATAGAGTTCAATGTAGCAACTGAGATAGTTTCCAGTTATTGATGAAACATGTACAAAAGTAAGCAAAAGGAACTGGAAACGAGTTTTGTTAAGTCAGTGTGTGATTTCCCCCCCACACCCCCACACCCAAATCATTGCTTAAGGATTTCTGGCCCCTAGTTCAGGAATCCTGCCCCAAAATGCCAGATGTATTACACAGTCAAGTATTGCAATGTAAGTGCTGTTCTGTGCCATGAAGGAGGGTGGCCCATCTACTAAAAAGGAGCAAGAGATCAGGAGAGAAAAAGATGGTAATGCCTCTGCTCTGCAGCAAGCACAGTAGAGGTAGTATCGCTTATGTTTTGGGCTGCAGAGTCAAGATTTGGAACGACAGAGACCTAGATAAATTAATACTCTGGACTGGCAAAAAGAATGAAAGTGGGAAGCCAAGGCAAGCAAGATGTGGCTTGGATCATGTCACTTCATTGGGTCAGATAAGTGCATAAAATGTTCAACGAATTCGGGGATGGCGGGAGGAGGGGGATAGGAAGAACGCTTTTGCCCTCGAATCCACATTTTTAAATGACTGGGAGCATCATCATCTCATCTGCTGCTCTTGAAATTGGAAAGTGATGGGAAGCAAGGCAAGGAGAGGCAGCGCTTTCTTTTGCAAACCAGAGAGAGCCCACGGGGTTGCTGCCTCTTCTACTGGTAAACCTAAAGCTGCTGTGGTGTTTTGTAGCCCTGGGGGGTAGCCCCAAGCTGTGTTGCAAAGTAAAAGTAAAAGGCCTTTCAGCTTGCTCCTGGTCTCTAAATTTAAGTAAGGAGTCTACTAAGGATCATTTGGAGGTGAGAAAATAAACTGGGCACTTTGGACCACCCTTCAGTTGATAGAATGTGCTTGAACCGAGGTGTTGTTTTACAGTGCTGCAGGTAATTGATGGAAGTTGGAACTCAAGAATTATTGACATTATCTGTAAATCCCTATAGTCTACTGCTCAGCTGTCCTTAAACTGACCAAATTCAGGTTTTTTTCTTAAATGCACATTTTGTGAGTGGGGGAAATAGGGCTTCAGTTTGAATTTAGAGTATTGTTAAAAATACCTGCAATAATGTTATCCTAATTTAAGAAATCTTAATGTTAATAGAGTGACCAAGAAAACTGCTTTTAAGATAAATAGTGATGATAAAAACAGGAATTTGGAGATTAAGGAAAATGTGGGTTTCTTAACTCCCTCTCCCTCCCCCACCACCTTTTTTTTTTTTTTTTAATAATTCTCCCATCTTCCCCACCCCCATTCCCTGATTTCCTTTACTCCATTAGTGGGGAAACCAGAAACCTCTGCACAAAATAAACATCACCAAGTGTCTTTTTTAAATAGAGGCTTTCTGAGAGAAAATAAAAAAGAATTTTCCCTAGCTGTCTAAGAAATTATTTCTTCCCTCCTACTTGATTTTTTCTTCCAAGAGATGCATGCACTGTTGTAATAAGTAAAAAATGATAAGTGTGATGCCATCATTTTAGTCTACACATGATCCAGAAAAAAAAATTGCACATGTTTAATACCTTGCTTAATTGCAAACAAAGCTTGCAATTTGAGAGAATTGGGATTAGGGCTAAATATCTATTAACTGCTCTTTCTAGAGATTTGTGGAATAGGATGACCCCTTTTTTTTTTTTTTTTTTTAAATAGGCTACAGTTTCACATGGCTCCCAAAAGAAATCTCTCCCTTTTTGTTTCCCACACCAATTGATTTATCATTTTGCTTGCAAGCAGATCCAGAATGTTAGGGCAAGAACACACTCACTTTTTTCTCGTAACTTTTTTGTTGCGGACCGAAACCAGTTGACTTGAATAAATTTTTCTGAGGCCTGAATGTAGCCAGCAACGTGGAAAAATCTTGCCATTCAGGACCGTCTGAATGTACATTTCAGCCACACAGTAAGCTGCATTGGTAGGCGCTGGACTGCTAAATACAACCATTTTTCGCAGCAGCGAGTTAGACAGGTGATTAGCATAATTAGCACCAAGCAGCTATACATATGGTAATGCTGAGTGTGTAAATGCCAGCTGCGGTATAAAATTTATGTCAGGGGTCGGCAGGGCTGTGCGAAAGTATTGTGTTCCAGCTGCAGGTCAGGCCCGCCAAAGCTTACCTCCTTTTCTCTTGTTGGTGAATACGCCAAACAGAAGAGAAAGACAGAAATATAACAGATACGGCTTTGATGGAACAGCCCAGTTCTGTGCAAGAGGGGACTGTTCTATAAAACACACACACACTCACACACACATGCAGAAATCCTATTGCTTTATTTGTGTTTACTTCAGGCAGGGCCGGAATGAGTGGTGGCCAGTGTGGTGGGTTTGGGCAGGTAAATGGACCAAAGGATTTCCTGGGAGGAAAAACTTAAGTCATTGAATTTTTAAGAGTTCTGCTTTTGTTTTTCTCCCCATATCATTCCTTCCACTACTCTTCCTACCCATAATAATCTCTTCAAATTAAAAGGGGGGAAAAATCCCTGCTAGATGGGATAACGTTTTTCCTTTAGAAGAATAGAAATTTTCCACCCTGGAGGTGTTCGTGAGCATGGAAAACAATGTACAGTTTCAGTGGTGCCATTCTCTTCCCAAACTGCTTGGCTGGTTATAGAAAAAGCTAGAAGTTTCTTTGTGGTTTTTGTCTGCGGGTAACTGTACGTCTTCCCCATTCCGACATCCAATGTCAGACTCACAAAATTCTTTAGAAATATTAAAGAATAAATATTTAATAAATATTAAAGAATAGGTCTCGTGTTTGAAAGGAGGACAGTCTTGACTATCTCGCATCCTTTTAAATACACGATGGGGGAATTTATTGGTACTCTGAGCTCATGCGTTTTGCGTGCGTAGCATTTTTTCCTCCCCCCCCCCTTTGGTTGTCGGCTATAAGGAGCGGTGGTGTTGACAGAATATAGTTCACACCACACTGACCTCGTGATGAAACTTCCTCACAGCACCAGGGGGTCCTTATGAATCGGACCCTAATCCAGCTAATCCTGATGGCAACAAAATCATGAGAGCGGCCCCCAGTGACGTGCATCTCTCCGCACAGATGCAGAGGGACAGGGTGGTGCTGTGGGTAAATCAAGCCAGCGTGGGGTTCCCCAGAAGGTGGGACCCTCATTGTCTTCTTCCCCATGCCTCCTCAAGAGGGGGGTCAATGAAAAGAGGCCAGGGCGGGATAATGGTGAGAAGAGGAGGGAGCTGCGGGTAATGTTTTACAGCAGCCTGGACGCTGTGAAAGCTGTGTGAGCACCTGTGTCTTTTTGTTGCTGTTGGGTCGTGTTTTTTGTGTGTGTGTTTGTTTTTTAATGTAGATTTTAGGAGACCTCAGTTAGGAACCTAGAATTTGATAAAATTTGGTATTTGGTGCTTGGTAAAAGCACGTGGGTACGTACGCCTGGTCCAACATTGCCTCGGAGCAAGCAAAGCTTTACCAAAGTCTGCTTTGAGCAAAACCGCGTGAGGAAGGTCGGCCCCTCCCTGCGCATGCGCCCCTTCCGCTGCCCGAGGGCAGTTGGATTTGCATCATTGCTTGGGGTTAAGTCGCGAACCCGGGTCAGTTTGCAGCTTGGAAAGTAGGCGGTCAGGGATCTAGGGCAATTGCACTCCGCAGGTTGCTGGCCCTTTCTGGTAGAAAGCCGGAACGCCCTTGGCTCTGTGGCTGGAACTGCTCCCAGCTTGTGTTCGGTGGGCTTTTCCACAGCTCTCACGGACCAGAGTGGCAAGTGACCGATGAATAATGGGTCTCCGGGCAAAAGCAGTGTTGTCTTGGGAGCTTGTGGTCCTGTGAGAAATATCGGGGGGCGGTGGGGGTGAGGCGGGGCAGGCAGCAGGTCTGGTGCGGGCAGAGCGCTGGTCTGACCTGATTGTGTCCGACAGGGCAAGCAGGGCGGCTCCAGTGGGAAACCATTGAGGAGAAGCCTCCTGGACAAGAACAGATGGCCCAGTAAGCAGCTGGCGTGGAGGGCTCGCTGGGGGAGCCTGTGTGGACGGGACCTGCCCGAGGGCCCAGCTCAGGGCCTCCCTTCAGCATCCCCGCCCCTTCCCGTGGGTGGTGCATAGTAGTGAGAGGTAGTTGATTCGTCCTGGTCCTGTCCTGTTTTGTGGTTTTCCTCTATTAGGTTCTCTTCATGAAGGAACATTCTCTCTTGGCAATCTGATTCTAGTATTTTCCCACGCCAGGACTCAAGGGCAGAATCTTTGGGGAGAAAAACAGCCCAGAAGCTTAGGCAGTAGCAGTGTGCTAGGTGGGTGGAAGAGGCACTAAAACTCAGCCCATGCATGAGTTTTCATCCAATTGCCCGAATTACTGAATCTTTTATTCATTGTTTTCAATTTAGAAACTGAGCCGGTGCTGATAATTTTGCAGTTACACCCTTTAAAAGATTTGTATTTTTTCACCCTCACAATAACTAATCACAACATTGAAAGAAGGACCTGAAGCAACTAAAGGGAAAAAAAAAATCTCTCTAGAGGCTGTTAGATAATTCATCGGATTAATCAAATGCAAATGCTACGTTTGCATATACACAGGCTCCATTTTCCTAATTGGACTCTGAGTGGGTACTTTGCAGACTGAAAGGGTTATTTGTTTTGACTGATTGACTTTTTGAGGCTTTGTGGGGAATTAATATCTTGAACAGATGACTGCCTCTTCCCAAGGCTGTGTTTGGAGACGGTCCATTCATTTATTCATTCAACAGACATTGGGTGCCTGCCTTAAGCCTAGAGGGACTCTGCCCTGCAGGTGCAGGGGGAGTAGACAGGAGATATACCTACTTCCTTGGTTCTTGGAATTTATTGGTTGGCCCCTCAGATCATTTTTATATGGATCTCAATAAAGGTTTTGCTAAAAACCTTTTGCAAGAATGCCACAAACATTTATTTAGCTCTGTGCTAAAGGAGTCACACAGCAGGGGAACATAAGGAGGAGAAAGTCTCTTGTCTGCAATAGGTGGGAAAAACACCGGTCTAATGATTGCCCAGCAATGCTGGCCCTTCTTCACTTTGTATAACATACTTGGTTTGATTTGGAGAGGAGTAGTGCAGCAGGGCTTGATGAAGAACTTCTTTTGCAGAAGAAAAACTTTTTATCCTGCCTCTAACAGAATTGGTTTAAGCCTCAGAATTCTGGAGAACAAGATGGCAGAATTTGCCAGTCAAGAGGCTCTGGGCTGCTTGTTCTCTGTGGGTCGCTCATCACTCTGCCCCCTCTAAGACAGGACCTTCCAGGGTCCTGTCATTGATGCCCATGTGCTCTATTGAAAAAGCTGCATCTCCTCTCTGGCAAAAAAGTTGAGGCAACCTTGTCCTTTAAATTGGTATTCAAATAAATACCAATAATTTCTTCTGTGTAATACTTTTTAAAGTAGACAGGATCCTTATATAGTCATGTATATGGAATTAAGCACTCCTAGCTCACCTCTGGGTGCTGTACTCAGAGTCTCACCTCGTTCTCAGAAGCCATGAGGCTGGCGGGGCAGTTGGAAAGCACACGGAGTTAAAGGGTCAAAATTCTGCTGCTTTTTAGCAGAGTGACCTTGGGCAAGTCACCTGAACTCTGCAACTGCTTTCCTCCTCTGCAAAGTCAGGGCGATGATGCATGCTCTGCTGGTGAATGAATAAATGAATGGACCCCTGCCCAGCTCCTGGTTACAGCCTGGGAATTTTCAGACATTGTCAGTTAATCCTTACACCATCCCATGAGGTTAGTGGTGGTATTTTTACCCCCATTTTACAGAGTAGGCTACAAGTCTCAACATACTAGGGGACTTGGAACCCAAGTCTTCTGGTCCCCTTTTCATTGCCTGACCGAAGTTCAGCTCTCATCAGCTAGATGGAGGAATGGCGAGTACCAAAATATTTATAAACTGTGTGTTAAAGTGCTTTGCAAATGGAAAGCACCCCATTAATGTGAAAGGTAATTCTGTGTCCAGGATCCTGAGATTACATTGATCCTGAGTCTTTTTTCAGAGGTTGGTTGTAATTTTATGGTTAAATGGTTGGGTTTGGGGGTGAAAAAGGGAGAGGAACATACGAAGGATTTCAGGATGTGATGGAGGTGGGTATTATTTTTTTGCATTGAGCTCTTTTTTAAGTTCAGATCCCTACCAAGTAGCTTGCACATTTCTTTTTCCTTTTTTTTTTTTTTTTTTTGTCACAAAGACGTTCTTAATTACACATATTCTTTTTAGTAAAAAAATTAGGCAATAGAGATAAGCCCCCAAAAGGGAGGTGGGCAAATACTCATAAACCACCACCCAGCAATAATAGCTGTTAACATGGTGGTCTATATCTTTTTTTTTTTTTTTTTTTTTTTTAAGATTTTATTTATTTATTCATTCATCCCCCCCTTGCTGCTTGTGCTTGCTGGGTCAGCCAACCACGCCGCGCGGGCGGGCCCACCCCCACCAGGAGGCCCTGGGAACCGAACCCGGGGCCTCCCGTATGGTAAACGGGAGCCCCACTGATTGAGCCACAGCCGCTTCCCGGTCTATATCTATATATCTAACAAAACATTGGATTTTATGGTTTGTTACTTTTCTGTACCGTGTTTCATTAACATTAGGTCATTTTCAAAAGGAGGACTTTTTAAAAGTCATTTGAAAAGGAAAGACTTTGGCCTTGAGAATGGAAAAGAGAAGGGAGAAAACCATTTTCCCCCAGACCGTGACTGTAATTTCAATCACTTGAAATGAGTTCTGTGGGGCTTTCTGAGAGCAAAGCCTTCACACACTGGATGATAACGGAAGACAGCAAGACAACCAACAGCTTTGGGCTGTCATTCAGCTGTGATTTAGGATAGGCATTTTCCAAAGGAGCAAAAGTCAGGCGAGTCCATAAAATGCCTGTTCAGAGGGGTTTCTGTTTCTGGCAGCTTGTTGCAGAGCTGCCTGGGTGAATGCTGATGGGAGACCACATGACCGCAGTGCAGTTATAGCCCAGAAGGAGCTGAGTCTACCAGTGCAAGCAAGTGAATGACATAATTATGGTCTCACCAAGCTCCAGCCACACCTGCCTGTCTTTCCCTGGAGCAAGCCCCACCTGAGGGGGCTTTGCACTCTGCTGATTGCTCAGTCCAAACGCTGTCCCGTTCCCCCAACACACACGCACATGCTCTTCCTCTAGCTGGGAACGTCTTATTTTCAAAGTTAGCTTAAATGTTACTTCCTCTTGAGTCTTCACTGGCCACTCTATTTGAAGTAGCCGTTCCCTTCCCCACTCCCCAACAAATCACATGGCACCGCCATCCTTATGTCCTCCATGGCACTTGTCATGCCGTGAGGCTATCTTATTGGGTTGCTTGTCTGTTGCCTGTACCTTCTGCCAGCAGCAAGCCTCTTGGAGTAGAGAACACACTGGTGCAGTCCACCACTGCTTACTTAGCACATATTAGGTGCCTGCAGTTACTTGCTGGATGAATGACTCATGTTAAGACTATTTGTCAAATAAAATGGACGTCACCTAAACTGTTTAAAAGTTTTGCAAAGCCATATTCATATTTGGTTAAACCGAAGATGACGTGTTGAATTAAATATCATATGTAACAATGAACTGAATTTAACAATACTCAAAAATAGGCCGTGGTGGGTGGTTGAGGAAACTTTAAAATTAGTTCCTTGGCCTACCTAAGATGATAGTCTTGTCTTGGTTAGAATTGGTTGTCACATTAGCAAACTATTCATACCACTAGAGCAAAGAGACGGAAGAACAAAAGATTTCAAAGTAAAAAAGGCTTTCAATTCCAGAGATTAATATATACCTTCTAAAAATATGTGTGTTCATTTAAATATACACCTTAAAACATCTCAAAAAGATACACTGTACCCTTAGGTACATTTTGTATTTTGAAGGAAATAACATAATTTCTGAAAACTGCTGGAATAAAATAACTGATCCGTTGTGAGACTGGTCTAGAAGCATGTATTAAACCACCTCCTTAGAGTCATGGACTCTGCACTTGATTTTGTTATCTTTGTGTGCACCCTTCGCCTGAGTGATAGAGTTAAAGGGCCACTGGTTGACGGAGGCCTGAAGTGGGCAGCATCCTGATGAACCAGGGATTTGAGTTTAACCCAGTTCACTAGTGAATTGGTTTAGAAGTCAGCCTCGTGATTCCTGCTAGGAAGAGCCGGAGGCTGCCTTCCTTCTGCTTCAGTGAGGCGCCTCTGAAAAGGCCAGCAGCATTCTGGAAATTCAGCCTCTCTAGCTAGTTGTTTTCTAGTGTTTTTCTCTGGTCTTTAACTACAGATTGATTGCAAGGCTTCAGGAATTCCCCATGGCCATTCGTCAAAGTTTTCTGTACATGGAGGTCTTCATAATTGTTAAAACTATCATGTCTCCCTGACACGCAAGCACATGCACACTTTGTGTTAAACCTCTTCCCACAGAGTTCCACGGTGGCCTTGGTGATCTCCCCGCACCTGCTCGGAGGATCCTGCCAGTCAGTGAATCCAGGCTAGTTTTCCTAATGAGAGCATTATTTGCTTTTCAGCCTACCCCTTGTTTATAAAATATGCCAAGAGAACCAAACAGCCTGCTGTTCCCAGTACTTATTTACTTGCCCAAACCAAATGTTAATGTCCTTGAATACTAAACTTGAAGAAAAAGGATTCTTTGTGGGAAAGCTAATATTGCTAATTGTTCTTTTTAAACTATCACTGGAGGTTGGCTTTTCATAAACGTTCAACTTATCAGTGACTTTAGGAACTATTCAGACTTACTTCCTTTGCCCTGGACTGTGTGTGTATTGGGGGGGGGTGTCTAGGATTCTCTTCCTGTTTAGCCGCTCTTCGCAGCTCTTTCCTCATGGGCCCCAATACAGCCCCTTTACGCTTGAGCAATATCAAGGGACCCTCCTCAGAGCTGTGAGCATCACCTCTCCCTATTGAAAAACCTAACCCCCTTCCCCAGAACCTCCCAGCAGAGGGCTGCATTCTGAGTTTGGCTTGATCCAGAATCACAGTGGAAATACATACCTTTGGTCCTGAGGATTTGAAAGAAGCGAGTTAAAGCAGTTTGCAGTAACAACGTCGGGAGGTTGATGCTTTGGTTGCCTGTACCCAATCGTGTGGCTTCAAGCATGCTGTGCCTTGGCTAACCTGACTGAGAACTGTCTTGGTGTCTGCCCTTAGCAGCATAATCAGAATGGACAAGCCTGGCTATCTGTGGTTTCTTAATGCTTACCAGGTGAGTCCAATAGAGGAACCAGGTTCGAGACGAGGGATGGCAGGTGATGGCCACAGCTGACACATTGTGTTGGCTTTAAGTGGGGATTTCCCCCATGTGGATCTGGGAGAATCATATTCTCTTCTTTTGTGCCGCATTGTGCCGCACACACATTTGCTACCTTCCCCTGTTTCTTTTCTGGCAGAGGAGAAACACTTCCCTTTGCCAGATTACTTAGAAGAGTGTAAATTGAAGCCACTTATCTTGAAATATGCTGCAGGAGCAGATTGTTTGTACAAGTGAAAGAAATTGTAACTTGTAACAGATTTTTGGTCTGGTCTGCAAGGAAAAGGTGTCTCAAGTTTGCTTCCCCCACCCCCTTTGATACATATGGCATATTACTTATAATGGGGACAAAGCGCATACCTTAGGTTGTGTAAGCAGCTGGCAGGACAGTCTTTAATGGGTATAGTATTTTTTTAATGTGCTTATTATTGGTAATGTTAACTTTGCCACTAATGATAGTGAAGGTTATTCTTCAAACATCAGTCAGACGTTTTCATGACCAGAGTTCATTGTGCAGAACATCAATTTACCGTGATTTTGCTCTTCTAATTGAAACCTATGTAATATTTGTCAGTTGGTGGACGAGTAAGTCGTGAATTAAATTATACTCGCCAGAAGATTGGAGAAGAGGCTATGTTCAATCCTCAACTCATGATCCAGACCCCCAAAGAAGAAGGTGCTAATGTCCTCACCACGGAAGCACTCCGACAACACCTGGACTCAGCGCTCCAAGCCAGCCGAGTCCACGTCTACATGTACAACAGGTAAGGCAGGTGATTGGGGCCCCTTTGTTTTAGTACATAAGGATGCCCCAGAAATACAGTTTTCTCATATGAAGATCCTTTTTCCCCATCTCAATTTGTTTCTAGAGTTTGGTAACAGAGCAAGTACATTGCTTTGTAACGTATTTTCAATAAGTACCTTGGCATGTGTGCTCAAATGATCATGAGCCTTCAAGCAACCAGTTGGGTGGCTATATGCACCTATTCTAAAGATGCTTAAGATATTTTCGGAGCAGTTAGATTTTTAATTGCCTTTCGTCGTCAACACAAAAAATAGGAAGGATTCAAGAATGAGGGAAAAATTAAGTCTCATTACTTTGTATTCACTACAGATATTGACAGTTGTGTGTATCACAAAACAAAGGGGGTTTTGGTGGGTTCCTACAGACAGATATCCTGAATAAGGTGAATGAACACACACACATACTTCAGAAAATAGGATTTACATCTGTAAAAAGGCATGAAGTCATGCTGAGTGAAATAAGCGATGCACAAAAGGACCACTATTGTATGATTCCACTTATATGAAATATCTAGAATAAGCATAATTGTAGATACAGAAAACTTATTATAGGTTACCAGGGACTGGGGGTTGGGGTGAGAAATGGGGAGTTACTGCTTAATGGTACAGGTTTCTGTTTGGGGTGATGGAAAAGTTTTGGTCATGGATGAAGGTGATGGTAGCACAATTAATATGGTGACAGTAATTAATGGCACTGAATTACTTGTACAAATGAAATGGTTAAATGGCAAATTGGATGTTATCTATATTACCACAATTGTATAAAGTCGATTTATAGCTAAGATAACAAGGCTGGGGTATAGTAAACACATTGGAAGCATTCTGGAACAAAGCTAGCACTCCTTTTTCTTATCTACCTAAACTTTAACATACTTCAGGGCAGGGACCACCTCTTGCATGTCAACATTTAGAACAGGGAAGGCACTCAGAATGTGTTGATTGAATGACTACCTGCCTGGCTTGGTTAGTTTAGACTGAATCTTCTCCCTGCATCGTCAGTTGCTATTGCTAAACCCTGTTTTCAGGGACTACTGACTCCATCCCACCCTCTAGTTTTTCCATCTTCTCTGAGTGGTTGACAAATAAAATTTAACTTTCACATGAGAGGTACAGAAATGGCAGCATAGACATATCCAGTCACTGGGGGAGAGAGTCAAAGTAAGACCGACCCTTGTTCCTGCTCTAACCCCCAGCTTCCCATGGACTTCACTGGAATTGGCTATAAGACCCTTCCTAGCTTGAGGGACCCAGCATGACCTGGGACAAGTCACGTGTCTTTGGTGTACCCTCATTTCCTCGTCTGTGAACTAGGTTTATGGTCATGCATGCTCTCTCATCCTCCTGAGGTTCCAAGGTCAGATATATGTATGACAGGGCTTGAGAAGGTGTACAGAGGCATTTTTTGTGCTTCTGTTAGGCAAATCTGACTGCAGAGTGCATCCCTCCAAGCCAGCAAGCCCTCCAAGCAACTACCAAGACCAGGTTTGCAAAATTTGCAAGTGGGTGGCCCAAGGCCGCTGTAAGCACTCTTCTCTTCTTAATACAGTGGGACCCTTCTTGAGGGGGCTTGTCACTTACATACTTAAGGAGAGTCTACTGTAAATGTCATGAAAGTGCACTCTTCTTAAGCTTTTATGGACCCAGAGAACTTTTATGCATTGGAATGATTGAAAGAACACCTAGTTCAAACCGTTCCATTTTTTTAGGTGGGAAAACTGGGAATTAGATTGGATAGAGCTATGTTTCAAACCTTTCTCCCAGCTCCAACCTCAGTGGTTTTTCTATACATAACCATACCCTTCGCAAGCAAGCAAAAATTAAAGTTAATTGATCAAATGATATTTACTGAGAACCTACCTACTCATGCTAGATACTAGCTAGATGTTGGTGCTGTGTGGAATGTGAATGTAAACATAAGAATATACAATACATGGATGGATGGATGGTTGAATAACTGGACCCTGCCCGCAAAACGCTGACAGTCTGATTTGGGAGAGGAGAAACACCAATATAGATAGTATCTACAAAGCCAAACACAGGCTGTCCCCATTCCAGATGTCCCAGGTGTCAAGAGGACATCCGACCAGCCAGTATGCTAAGAGTTCAAGATAGAGGGATCATTTTCAGCAACACTGGTCAGAGAAAGCTTAGCAAAAAGGCAACATTTCGGCAGTGCACTGAAGGACAGTTGGGAAGGCCCTAAGAGGAGACACAGGGAAAATGTCAAAGTCCAGAAGTTCCTTTGGGTGAAGACAGACTTCCTTTACGGGACCAATAACATAGAGCAGTTTGGAGAGAGTTTTTTATTATTTAGATTTTTTTGCCACATTTCCTATTCCCACCCTTCCAAATTCCCTCTTTTTTTTCTGGTTAAGTTTATCTCCCTAGCACATGGAAAAATCACTGGCTTATTGTACTCTCCTAGAGATAATAGAACTCCAAGTTAATTATTGATCAGTATATTTAATATCATTTCTATATAATAAGAATAGATGACTGTAAAGTGGGAATTCTGTTTACCTGGCAAGTGTTTACAGCATTTGTGGTTAAGAATAGGAAAGTTTGGGGGATGGATTTGGCTCAAATGGTTGGGCATCCGTCTCCCATATGGAGGGACCTGGGTTCGATCCCCAGGACCTCCCGGTAAAAAAAAAAAAAAAAAAGAATAGGAAAGTTTGTTTTGAACACTACTATTTAAAAAAAAAACATCATCCCTGATAGCTGCCATTTAAAAAATCAGGACTATTTTCCCACCTGAATTATGTAACCCTCACTAAATTAGTCCCCACTTATTGTGAATTTGTGATAATTCAACTGGGCTGCCCTGAAGTTGCTTTTAATGTATGTAGAAAAGCAAATTAATTGTGTAAACAAGATTATTGGGAGAACACACTTAAGAAAACAAGACTTTTCAAGTACTTGGGTAGCATTCATTTACATGAACACCCACATGTTAATTACAATTGAGTATTATCTATTCATTAAAGCAAGCTTGCTGGGTTTGCACTTGGCAAAAGCTCTGCTAGTTTTGACAGATGCTTAAAAGTGATAGAAATGTGGTTCTTTATATATTCTCTAGTTCTGATTTTGCTCTGATTTTCTAAGTTTACTAAAATGAGGAATTTTTATCTCTGCTTTTCTTTTTTTTATAGACAGTGGAAATTGGAACATTTGTGTTATAAATCAGGGGAGCTTATCACAGAGACCGGTTACATGGATCAGGTATATTATTTTTGTTTGCCAAAAACTTCTCAAAAATTCTCAAACGCCCCAGTGGTATGTGTTAGCCTAATGTGTGGTGTGTTCTTTTTAACTTTGACAGATAATAGAATATCTTTACCCTTGTTTAATTATTACACCCCTGGACTGCTTCTGGGAAGGGGCAAAGTTACAATCTGGAACAGCATATCTACTGTAAGTATGTGCTCTTGGTTTTGGGTGTCTGTGATTTCTGAACGCTAGAACTTGAATGTTTTTCAGGTTGCATTATCATTGTTTACTCGATTTCAGTTTTGAACAGAAATAAAAACATTGAAATTCCATGTGCATTTTTTGAGTGAATAGTGAGGGGGAGGGGGCTTCAGCGGAATGTTTTTCCTCTTTTCAAAAAAAAGTTCTGTAGGCACCATTAAATTTCATTCACTTTTACCAACCTATTTATATGCAAATAAAATGCAAATTACCGCCTAGTATGTGTGATTTTTAACTCTTTAAAACATTTTGCAGTTTTGTAGGCCTGCCACTTATATATAAGGTTAGCTTATTTTTTAAGGAGAGAATTTATTATTTGGATAGATATCGGAACTAAATATTTTTTAGTTAAAATTCAAGAGCTTCCTGGGAAGTAAAATGCTAGCCTTTCTTTGGATCACATTGATGACATTTCAGGGGGAAATCCGCTATTCTTGAAGGCAGTGGTAGGGGATGCGTCAAGGTTTAGCAGTTGGATATTATATATACCGCATCATTTAAAGAGTAAATGTTAATCAGGATAGACATTTTCAGTTAATTATGCAAGACTTCATGCTTGGTTTATTGTTTCTGTCCTGGCTTGCAGATATCTGCAAAAGCAATTTGCAGTGGCCATACCCTGACCTTCAGTGTACAGTTTTAGATGGGAAATAAGGGGTTTTGTGTTTTCTGGTTGGGAGATTCTGAATAATGACTTCAGCCTGGTTAAGCAGCTACAGTGTGGTTTGAACCACATAACAGGCAGCCAAAAGCCTTTCTGGTCTGTCAACAGCACAAATTCAAAAGTGAGTGTGGGGGAAGTGGCCGTGATGGTGGTGATGGCAGAGGCAGCGGGGGGCTTGCCTGGTTGATTGCCAGGCTGTCAGAGAGTGCTCATAAGTATAGGATTATTAAAGGTAATAGAGATCAAATATTTTGATCCATGACATTTACAAAGCCTTTAGTAGGCTGGCAAGTGCTAATCTGACATTACAAGTCCCTCTTTTTTTTTTTTCCCTTTAATTTTTGTATCTCAGCCTTCTACTAGATATACCCATAGGCTAATTTTGTTTTTAGATATTAAATATAATATATTGGCAAGTAATGCCCCTTTGATTCCTCCAGTAATTTATAAGCTCTCTGCTTGCCACCTTCACTCAAGAAGTATTTTCCTGACATTAGATCTGCAGACAGATCGGGAGCACTTAGCTTTGACCCTAGGGTCCCAGTATTGCAGCCTGATCCCAAAGCAATGGGGATATATATGCAAACCTATTGTTTTGCTCAAGGTTTGGGAAGCCTCTTTTCATTGTCTTGTCTCCTAATTTCTTTTGCAGAGGTAAGCCTCCTTTGCGGTGGACAAACTTTGACCCTCTGGAATTCCTAGAAGAGTTAAAGAAAATAAACTATCAAGTGGACAGCTGGGAGGAAATGCTGAATAAGGCTGAAGTTGGTCATGGTTACATGGACCGTCCCTGCCTCAATCCGGCTGATCCTGACTGTCCCGTCACAGCCCCCAACAAGAATTCTACCAAAGTGAGTTCCGTTTGCAGGGGCAGAGAGAAAAATGGTCGTGTCGTCCGCCCCCCCACCCCCGCCCCTCCTTAAATCCGCTTATTGTTCTCTTTTCCTATTTTCATTTTCAGAATTTTGCTCTTGATGACTCTTTGGTCTATCACACCAAGTTTGTTTATAGAACTAAATTTTGCTGTAAGATCTGCCATACGCCTCTCATTAGCTTTCTTATTAATGTTCTCGCTGGAACAAACAAACCCTTAATGCACTGGATTTTAACAAGGCATGTGACCTGCCTACTAATTCCTGTAATTATGTGGCTGTCTTTCTGTTTTTTAGTCCCTTGATATGGCCCTTGTTTTGAATGGTGGATGTCATGGATTATCCAGAAAGTATATGCACTGGCAAGAGGAATTGATTGTGGGTGGTACAGTGAAGAACAGCACTGGAAAACTTGTCAGGTAACCTAACTCACAGGATAAAATCCAAGCCATCTCTTGTGCCCCCCTTCCTCAGAAACCACTTCCCTTCTGACATCTGCAAGTGTATTTGTATTAATACTTAACTGTTACCCTAGCTAGCGAGCCGTATGGTGTAATAGAATATTAGGAAATATTAGTAGACCAGACCAGCTAGATAAAAGCATCTCGTGGGGAATTTTTTTCGAGAATGGATTTGTAGTTTTCATCAAGACGCAGTTATTGACCAAGGTTTTGGAAGATCTTCCCATTATGTAGGAAGAATGTCAGGGCAAAGGTGAAGCAGGCTGAAAGTTAAGTATGCAAGAGAGGTTCATTAGCTCATATCTGATAGAGTTAAATCCTGTGCGCTAAATACAGTCACTTACTGTTAAAGGAAAAGACCAACAACAAACCTCCAAACAAGACTTAACCTTTGTGATTCTTATGGGCTCTGGTCAAGTGCATGGCTGAGATTGTTCCCTTGGGATTTCTGCACAAGCAGCCGTGTGTTGCTGAGCTCAGAATATCTGGTCAAGCTATCTGCTCCTCTACCCTTCCTGTTTCGTTGAATAGAAACTGAGAAAGGAAATTGCCTATTAATTTAATTTTTGGTATATCTGTAAAAGGTTTGTAAGGTTATACCTTTAATATGGTACATCAATCTATTAAATAAAATAACTATCCAGGTCCCATTTTAATGGAAACACATGCTCAGATAGAAGAAAAGAATACCTGTGAGGGATTGGGGTCTCTCATTTGGGAATTTACTTAGTGAAAACGGCTTCCTGGGAATGTTTATGTTGTGCCTTCCCGCCCTCCTTTTAATCCCGTTATAGTGCCCACGCCTTACAGACCATGTTCCAGTTAATGACCCCCAAGCAAATGTATGAACACTTCAAGGGGTACGAGTACGTCTCACACATCAACTGGAACGAGGACAAGGCAGCGGCCATCCTAGAGGCTTGGCAAAGGACGTATGTGGAGGTAACTGGCCGGCTTACTCAACACCCAACTTCGAATTTTTTTGGAATCAACTCTTTGAGTTACCAAATAATTCATTGGAACAATTTCTTGAAGCATCTGTATCATTCGAATATATTTTCCAAACAAATAAAAATTCTGGGAACTTTGTGGCCTGGAAATGTCACATACACACCCCTCCTTGATATTTAAAATCATATGATAATATTTGTGTTATGAGAGTTTATCTACAAGGTACTAATTCTAATTGGGATGCCCTAAAACATTTTTAGTAACCAGTTGTGAACTTTAGAACTAAGGCCTAACAGTGCTTCCAAAAAAAAAAAAAAAAAAAAAAAAAGCACTTGGTTAGCAAAAAAAGGTGTCTGGAAAGCATTAGCAAGGCATAGAATCTGTTCACAGCTGTGGTCCCCTTGGTTGGGTCATGTGACAGGAGCTGGCCTTTGTTTCCCAAGCTTTGACCTCTGCAGAGCTGCATGTGACCTTTTAAAAGTGGCCAGCAAATGAAGTGGGGGGAGGAGTGCCCATAAGAATGAGTTGATTTTGGATTAGAGGAGAGCCAATGGAAGGGCAAATCTGTGGTAGAGCTACAGAGCGGAGAATGGCAGTCTTGGGCTTAGTGTAAATAAAGCATGCCCAGTGAACTTACACATGCTCACAGCACCGCCACGTTCTCACTCGATTATCAGTAGGCCTCCTTGTCCTTTAATATTAGTCCAGGTTCAACCTCCTCCCACCAAAACCCAAATCGTGTTGAGCATTTTCTTAAATGCATCAGAAAGAAAAGTGGGGGGATGGGTTGGGCAGAGGAGTGTGTCACCAGAAGCCTGCGCTATTGAAGCGCATCAAACCTTTCGTTCTGTCTGGACATTTATCCTTGCATGGCCGCAGGTGGTTCATCAAAGCGTCACGCAGAACTCCACGCAGAAGGTGCTCTCGTTCACCACGACGACCCTGGACGACATCCTGAAGTCCTTTTCTGACGTCAGTGTCATCCGAGTGGCCAGCGGCTACTTGCTGATGGTAAAAATAAGTTCTGTTCTCCTGGCGGGGCAGGGAGGGCTGGCTTGTCTTTTTTTTGTTTTTTTTGGTTTTTGTTTATAGTTTTTACCTTTCCACGACCACTCTTGCTTTGTAACTGCTCTTAACATTACACGTGCATTCCAGACCACGATAGCTTTTATAGACCCTGTCAGCTTCGTAACGGTTTAAAAAGCGGTTGTGTAAAGCATTTTTCCCCCATATGCGATTTGCCCACCTTCGACTCGTATCATTTTGTGTGGTGTCTGTAATGTAAATTTTTGTTGTTAGATTTAATAAACTCTCCCTTTTGATTTGGGGTGAGGGGTGGGGGAAAACATTAGAATCATGACACATTCTAATGTTTGGCTTTTGTTTTATGTTCCCCCCTCCCTTCCTCTTTCCCCTTCTCCTCCCCTTCGCCCTTCATCCCTTCACCTGCCCCCACCCCCATCCCTTGTTCTGCTTGCAGCTTGCGTATGCCTGTTTAACCATGCTGCGCTGGGATTGCTCCAAGTCCCAGGGTGCCGTGGGGCTGGCTGGCGTCCTGTTGGTTGCACTGTCAGTGGCTGCAGGATTGGGCCTGTGCTCATTGATCGGGATTTCCTTTAACGCTGCAACAACTCAGGTACTAAAGGAGCAGTCCGTTTGCCATCTGTAGGCAGGCACCCTTCTCCAGGGCTCGGCCTCGCCAGCCTCATGTAGGTTCACCTTACCCAAAGGGTCTTTTGGCTTTTCCACCAGGAAACCACATGCCTTAGAAGTACTGCCTGTAAGCAGGCCACTCGGGGCTGGGGGCAGGAGGTCTGAATGAGAGATGCTTCTGGTTCAGGGATTTATATCATTTCTTAGAGCAGTGGTTCTCAGACTTGAGCCTGCACCAAAGTCACCTGGAGGGCTTGTGAAAACTCAGATTCCTGGACTCCACCCCTGGAAGGTCTGGTGTGGGAGTTGAGAGTTTGTATTTCTAACAAGTTCCCAATAATGCTGACTCCTACCCCGAGAACCCCATGGTGTGTGGACCTTAGACACAGAAATATATAACTTACTGTGAGCTGAACCATTAGACTTGGGGATGTAAATCATCAAATAAGCATATCCTCACCATGAGTTAACATGAGCTGTCCTTTGGGTAGCTACTGGGAGCCCTGGTGGTAATGTTGTAAATACTTTAGAATGAGCAGAATTGGATCTGACGTGTCTAATGCCACTGTCCTTTGTATTTTCTACAGGTTTTGCCGTTTCTTGCTCTTGGTGTTGGTGTGGATGATGTTTTTCTTCTGGCACATGCGTTTAGTGAAACAGGACAGAATAAAAGAATCCCTTTTGAGGTAATAGAAAAAAAACAAAAGAAGAATGCCTTGGGGGGGGGGGGCAGCCAATGCCCCATCTGTTCCTGTGTATTTGTCCTTTAATTTTTTTTCAGTCTGGTACAGTAAATATTTTCAGCCCCAAGTTGGGTGGCACATTACTAGCTCTAAATAAAGTGTCCTTAAAAGTAAACTAGAGGGGGTCGGATGTGGCTCAACTGGTTGGGCGTCCGTCTCCCATATGGAGGGACCCAGGTTCGATCCCTGGGACCTCCCGGTAAAAAAAAAAAAAAAAAGTAAACTAGAGGGAGAGGATATAGCTTAAGTTGTTGATTGCCTGCTTCCCGGGTACAAGGTCCCGAGTTTGATCCTTCCTACCTCCTAAAAAACAAACAAACAAACAAAAAACAAACTCTCGTTGGGGAGCGGATATGGCTCAGTGGTTGAGTCCAGCTTTCCATGTATAAGGTCCTGCGTTCATTCCCTGGTACCTCCTTTAAAAAAAAAAAAAAGTAAACTAGAAACTAGAAGGATATGTATTAGCAATGAGAAGTCCCAAGAGCTTCTCTCTTTGGGGTCACTTTAGGAATATGGGTGTTTATTTTAGTGTGACATTTCATCCTAATTGCCACATTCGCTTCTCTGTCACTTTGACTTTTCTGTTTTTAAAATTATGGTAAACTCTAGCAGTAAAGACAGATATTTCTTCTCTACCCCTAACCACCAGCATTATAAAATGCCAGTTATATTATGTTGCCGCGTATTTTGGGTGTTTGAGTCGTTCACATGCTGTATGCTGTGAGGGACGCCTGCCCTGTGCGGCTCTAAGCCTCATGCTTTCTCATCCTCAGGACAGGACTGGCGAGTGCCTCAAGCGCACAGGAGCCAGCGTGGCCCTCACATCCATCAGCAACGTCACAGCTTTCTTTATGGCCGCGTTAATCCCAATCCCCGCTCTGCGGGCATTCTCCCTCCAGGTAAGTTTCTAGTGAGCCATTCAAGCACCCTAAGTCTACTTTTCCTCCCCTAATGTGCCATGAAATAAAGTCGCAACGCTGCTTTAAGCAATGCCCCTGACCCCAGCTCTCCTCAGGAACAAATTCTGGGGTTCTGTCCTTCCTTTCAATCCATACAGCCCAGAGGCTTATGGTTGCCTGCATGTGCTCAAGATACGGTGCCTTACGGAGGTATTCTTCCCTTTGTTGTTAAACTGAAATGGTATACGGGGCCACAGCATGAGGGAAGTCAGTAAGCTCTAGGCGGTTACGATTTCTCCGAATTCTTCCCTGATGCAGCCAGCTCCTAAACACCCCTCTCCGATTCTCTGGTTCTTTGGTCTTGCTGTCCACATCAACCCAAACATGGCACCCTTTGGCTTGATTTCCCCAGAGCATCCCCAAGAGCAGGAAGTTGTGCAGAGCAGACTTGATTGAAGTCTGAAGATGAAGTCACATTGTAGCCCAGGCTAGACTGTAACTTAAAATTTAACATTTGTTATCACTGTGTGAAGATGCATCCGTCGATGTCTGCCGTGGAGAATTTCCTGCAAGTGGTATTCCCCTGTAGGCCCTTGCTTGCCACCTCTCTCTTCTTTTTGAGACCACCACACAGCTCTCCTGCCTCTTCTCTTTCCTTTTGGTTTCCCACTCCTCTCTCAGGTTGCCCAAGCAAAATCAAAATTCCTCTGACTTTCTTATGCAGAGCAATCTGCTCCCTCATTATTCTATTCTCTCCTTCCAGACCAGGCCCTTTCATGCCCAGATACCATCAAGGTATTGTTCTAGACAAAGAGCCAACTTATATGAATGATAAGAATGGAGAATTCTCTAGAATAGGGATGCAGCTCTAGTCAGTAAATTACTGACATGGCTCTTAAGCTACTTGACTCATAGGAATCCTGAAATATGTCAATGCAGGAGATGATGAAGACTTCTTGACCAGCTTGGGACATGCATGGCCTTTTTCAGTCCAGAGTGCCTTAGGGTAAAGCTTCGGTTGTTTTCAAAGAAAGATTAAAGGAGCAACGGCTTTCCCTCTTAATTTCTGGTAATATGGTGTGTAATTCATGAAATAGTCAGGTTTTTAAAGGTAACTACTTTTGGTGTTACTTTTAAACTGTTGTTATGACATCCAGCTTCTTTATCCTGCTTTATCTCTCAGTCACCAAAAGGGTTTCTAAGGATTGTGGCAAAATGATGACAAATCGTGAGTTACGCTTCTGTTTATGCTTTTGTTAACATGTTTAGCTTTTTTTTTTTCATCTTCATATTTCTCATTTAAGAAGAACCAATCACTAAAGTATTTGAATTTCATTTCACTAGTTACTGAGAAAAGCAAAAGCAACTCAAGTTATTAATGATCCTACCATGTGTGGTATACTAGACTTTTTAATATTTAGTGTAAGATAGATATGACATGAAAAAAGAATTTGTGCCAATCACCAGTCAAAAAAAAAATTTTTTTTTTTTAAGATTTATTTTTATTGTAAACATATCCATAATATGAACGATGATTAAGATAAGTATGGGACTGTAGTTTCCGAAAGCCTTTTGCACAGCAGGCATCTACTCAACACCCTTTTAGATCCTGTTCTTGTTTCATAGTCAGCAGATTCTGGTGTTAAGAAGTTGTTCTAGAGTCTCTAAAAAGTGGAACCCTCACTCTTTCCTATCCTTTTCTTTTTCCCCTCCGTTTCTGCTTGACTTTTCCCTCCCTGTTCTTTATCTGCTCTGCCTTCCACTCCTTCTTTTCTTTGTTTTGCCTCTCTGTCATTTTCCCTGCCTTTCTTTCAGTACATACTGATGATTCATCAAGGCACACTCTCCTTTAATGATATCCTCTGGTGTAGTGACCTGAAAAGTGACATGCGTTTTCCTTAGGAGGAGTAGCCTTTTAGAAAATACAGTGCACTAAGTTCTCTGAAGGTAAGTACCTCCCTGAGATTAAAAGAGGACTGATGGGGGGGGGCGGATGTGGCTCAAATGGTTGGGCATCCGTCTGCCATATGGAGGGACCTGGGTTCGATCCCCGGGACTTCCCGGTAAAATTTTTAAAATAAATAAATAAATACTCCCGGTAAAATTTTTAAAATAAATAAATAAATGAATGAATGAATGAATGAATGAATGAATGAATGAATGATTCCAGACCACAGCTATTTTTGGGGGTCGGATGTGGCTCAAATGGTTGGGCGTCCGTCTCCCATATGGAGGGACCTGGGTTCGATACCCGGGACCTCCCGGTAAAAAAAATAAAATAAAAAATAAAAAAAATAAAAGAGGACTGATGGTTTTACATTCCTATTCCAAGCCACTGGAGTATCACTTTAGTAAATTGCATCTATAGCTTCCAAGAGCTCTCATTTATTAAAGATTGGGTTACCATGACATTATTCTGGCTTATTCTGTCAAATAGGGGGCAGAGGGCTAGGAGAAAGAAAATTTAAGAGAAAAGGAAAAAAGAGAGAGAGAGAACCATGATTTTTGCAGTAGCCATTGGGTATTTTACCCTGATTCCCTTTTAATCATTTTGACATTCAAAATTGACCATTATTTAGATGTAAGTTGTGACTATGGATATTCATTTGTGTTCATACTTACAGGATGCTACAGATTAAGCATCTAAAAGGGGGAACCCAAAATGGTTCTGTCCAATAATAAACCCACATTACCTTAAGTTTTGTTTTTTCCCTGTGGAACTTTTCCCAATCTTGTAGCCTTGCCAAAGTAAATAGGATATTCTTCCCAAAGAAACTGTATTAGACCTTCTTGTCAGTCTCTATCCATCTGTCCAAGTCTCACCTCTATACCAGAAAGCAATGGCCCAAGGGCTCTGCTGGTCATCAAATGGCATCTGTCCTTCAGTGAAAACTCTTAGGGCAGAACCTCTTAGACTGGAAACCTCTAAGCAGGTTCAGCTGTGTGTTCTGGAAGTGACTCAGCAGAGCCAACATAAGATGTCCACGGGGCAGGCGGGAAGACAGATATTTCCTTTGAGTCCAGTAATTAGAATTGATTCACAGTACAAGATCCTCCCATCATCTTTTTAGGTTTATTCACAATTTCTGAATCCCTTTTGCTGTAGGTATGACACTTCTCCATTACTGGAAATCCTTGCTGTTCAATCTCTCTTTTCTAACACTTGAGACAGAGCAAGGTTCTGTCAGATTCCTCTGGTTTTTGAGGCCCATATCAACAAAGGTCCCCAGCCACTTCCGGCCAGACCACCTTGGCCACATGTGCTTCCATGCATGATTTTTGGTTGTACATCACCTCTGCCCTCATCGCCATGCACTTCTCCTGTCCAAAGCAAGGTGTCTAGAGTTTCTTCTCTACATTCCACTCCTGAGTTTCAAAAGTGACTGTCACTAGAAAAGTTGAAAAGATTCCACCACCAGGATTAAATTTTCCTCGAGGGGAGCAGGTGTAGCTCAGTAGTTGAGCGCTTGGTTCCCATGTACGAGGTCCTGGGTTCGTTTCCTGGTTATTTCCTAAAAATAAATAAATAAATAAATTTCCCAGAGAATTCCGTTTAGAATCAGGCCTGTTCTTCCCCGGCACACTCTGTTATCTGATAGTCAAGAGTTCTGACACGGTGCATGTATATATCACATCATTAAGTGACCAGTTGAAGCGAGAACTCCCAGTTCATTAATTGGCCAAGGGTTTTGGTGTCAAGTCTCAATTTGAATTTGATTTCTGGGTAACCTCAGGCAGGGGACTTGGTTTGGGACCCCGGTGGTCTTGATGAGTGGTGTCCATGGCAATAATAGTGTCAACCTCCTAGTCACTATGTGAATTGAATGAATTGCATATTGACTAACTGATCTCTCTTGGCTACTACTTTCTCTTCCACCAGCGTAATGTTAAAACCCAGCAACACTGCATGACTTGCACCACATGTCTCCCTTCTCCAACACTGCATATCCTGTTCCCCCATGTGGACCAGCCTTCCTCGCCCTGTTCTTGCCAGGCTCCTTTTCAGTCTTCTAAACTTTGCTGAGACATCTTCTCGGAAACCTTCCTTAACCACCCGCCCCACCTCCACACCCCCTCGCCACACCTCCTTCCTTCCTCTGAGCTGCTCTCCCCCCTCCTCCCCCATGCCTCCCTCATCTCTTTGCTCGTAGTTTTTGCTCATTGTTTGCACTCGTTGTCTGCTCATTGTTTTTGCTTGTTGTCTGCTTGTTGTCTGCTTGTTACTTTTTGCTCATTGTCTGTCTGCTTTTTTTTCTGAACCCTGGCCTCCCATGTGGGAGGTGGGCACTCAACTGCTTGAGCTATATCCATTCCCTGAGCTGCTCTTAAAAACCTTGTACATACTTTCATTATTACATGGATCAGCCTGAATTGTAATTTGTTTACAGTCTGTGTTGGCTCTTGAGGGTAGAATTTTGTCTTATTCATCTTTGTGTCTCTAGCCCCCCGCATGGTGTCTGGAATTTTTTTTTTTTTTCAAGTATTTATCTTGTAGGTAAATCTTCTAGTCAGAAGAGTAGTTTGCTTATTAATATAGGCTTAATCAGATAGGTCTTTGAAGTACCTTACACAGGTAAAGTAGTAAATGAACAGGTTTCATGTATTTGAATGGATGAAAAATTGTAGATTAAGAAGAGATAGACTAGGTGATTTTTGAGATGGAGACTCTTGGGTATTTAATGGTTTTATGGACCTCACCAGGAATTAGTTATTGTTCAGCAGCTCTCCAGAACTGGGCTTGCTATTTCACCTGAAACATAAATTCACAATTACTATCAAAAAGCCCTTTGTGAAGTTCCCTCTTGATCTTGTCAGGTACTACGTGTAGCCAGGTTTTCTTTTCTCAACATTTATGCTGTTGAGAAGGTTTTGGAACTAAGCAGGCCTTTGAAAAACCTCCTCAGAGTTTTCAATTTTCAAATCAGTTTCTGATTCTCTCTTGGTTTACTTAGCATTCCATCCAGTTCCATTTCTCTATTGTGTCTCTTCTTTCCATGCCTTTCTGAATAGTAGAGCCCCTTCAACTGTCCTTTGTTGACTTTCCCCTATTAACAGCCCAATTTTGTAATTTTTACTGGGTCAGCAGGAGATTTGCCAAAGCACTAGCCAATCTAGCCCCATGTTTATTCTAGGTTAAAGAGTGACTTTTGAATCTGTACTTATTTATTCTGCATACTATAATCACAGGCAGGAATTTCATTCCTGCTTAACTCTCCTTGACCTTTCCTGTAACTGCTCGTACACACCCCAGGCTACTCCAGAGGCTATTTGGAATGTGCCTATTAAAAACCTCAGGGGACATGCTTGAAATTTTATTTCATGTTTTAAATGTGTCATTTTGATAGACTCAATCCATTTTATGTACAAATTTTCTAAGTGTCAAATCAGGGCTTGCATGAACTCTTAGAAATGTTCTAAAAGGAACTGTTTCTTTTCTTTTTTTAATTAGAACATCTCAAGTATATTATCTGTTTTGCCTTTGCAGATCTGGTCTGTTAGGTTACTAACAAGAGGTTAGTAGTTTAGTTCCTATGCAACTTATGGGTTCATTGAATGATTACTGTTGGAAAGGGTCAGAATATTGGAGGCTTATTCTAGTCAAATGGTGTTCTAATAATGGATTAGTAGAAAAATGATGAGAAACACCAACATCTATTTCAGTTTTAAATACTTCAATAGGGAAGTGAAAGAAAGGTGTTAAGAACATCTTATTTCCCAAGCACTTCTCTGATTGGGGAGGAATTGTATTGGTGACCTCTGATTTCTTTTTCCTTGTTGTTCCTAGGCAGCCATAGTGGTGGTGTTCAATTTTGCCATGGTTCTGCTCATTTTTCCTGCAATTCTAAGCATGGATTTATATCGACGTGAGGACAGGAGATTGGATATTTTCTGCTGTTTTACAAGGTACATTTTCAGGCTGCTCTAGCTTGTATTCGTTTGTTAAAGAGTGGTCCTGTTTAGAGAACTCATTCAGTCTATGGACTTAGAAGGGAACACAGTTTGGACTAGTGGGTGAGGGGATAGGGGAGAGATTGGATGGAGGTTGCTTCCCTGGGGAAGAGAGTTCTCCCCTCTTGCAACTGAGCATTCTCACACCCCTTGAAGTTCTGATACACAGGATAATTTTTCCCATCAGAGTCAGTATTGTATGTTGGATGCCATATCTCTCTGGATTAGGATAGAACAAAGGTTGAAAACCACCCATCTAGGGGAAAAAAAAATAGTCCTTTAGGTTTTTAGTTTTTTAGGAATTATGCTTTGAGGCATTCATCACCAGGTAATTTGCTGTCATCAACCAAATTCAACATCACCCCCTCGTTTGGTCTCCTTGGACTTACTCATGTGTATGTCCAGATAAACCAGGTGATGTTTGTGGAGTTCAACGATAGGTTTTCCTCCTAAATCAGAGACATGTCAAAGGACCTCCTCAGTTACTGGGAAAAAAAAGAAAAATACTGTTTTCCTGTTTTGGGATAACACTACAGCTTATTTTCCTGCCATCTTGCAGCCCTTGCATCAACAGAGTAATCCAGGTGGAGCCTCAGGCATACACGGAGACTCACGACAGTACCCGCTATAGCCCCCCGCCACCATACAGCAGCCACGGCTTTGCCCACGAGACGCAGATCACCATGCAGTCCACGGTCCAGCTGCGCACAGAGTACGACCCCCACACGCATGTGTACTACACCACGGCCGAGCCGCGCTCTGAGATCTCAGTGCAGCCGGTCACCGTGGCCCAGGACACCCTGAGCTGCCAGAGCCCCGAGAGCACCAGCTCCACGAGGGACCTGCTCTCCCAGTTCTCTGACTCCAGCCTCCACTGCCTCGAGCCCCCCTGTACCAAGTGGACACTTTCATCTTTTGCCGAGAAGCACTATGCTCCTTTCCTCTTGAAACCCAAAGCCAAGGTAATATACCAAAGCAGAAGACTCTGCCTTTCTTCAAAAAATGCCACAGTGGGCTTCTATGAAGTTTGTAGGATTGCTTCTACTTTTCTTTTTCTGTTAAAAATTTTATTATTAAGGGTTGATGTATTTCAGGACTCCAAAAGAGTCCATCCACTGAGAGCTTGGGACCATTTGAATGAGCTCATCTTCTACAGGAGTGAACCTCTATGTAGCAATTGCTCCTATGAATTTAGAGCAACTCCTTACATTGTAAACATTTTTATTCCCATGAGGTTGTTTTCAAATGCAATTCTTATGATTTCATCATTTTCCCTCTGGGAGAATGACCCCTTCATGCTAAATCAGGGCCAGCATGGTGGTAAAAGTGAGTTATAAATGCTTATCTCTGTCGAGAAAGAATCGATTCTTTTCCTGGGTCTGATCTTGTGTCTCTTACTCTATGGCAGGTGGTGGTAGTCTTCCTCTTCTTGGGCTTGTTAGGGGTCAGCCTTTATGGGACCACCCGAGTGAGAGATGGGCTGGACCTTACCGACATTGTGCCCCGGGAAACCAGAGAATACGACTTTATTGCTGCACAGTTCAAATACTTTTCTTTCTACAACATGTATATAGTCACCCAGAAAGCAGACTACCCAAATATCCAGCACTTACTTTACGACCTTCACAAGAGTTTCAGTAATGTTAAGTATGTCATGTTGGAAGAAAATAAACAGCTTCCCAAAATGTGGCTTCACTACTTCAGAGACTGGCTCCAAGGTAAGATGCTGCTGGAGGGCTTTTGCCCTTTTTAAAGAGTCATCGTTTGTTCTTTTGTGTGTTCAGCTTCTACAAGTTGCCTTTGTTTGCTTTATTAAAGTGTTAGATAATCACTTAACGCTAACATGTTTCATTGACATCTACATATTGCTTAAAATTCTTATGTGCAGTTTCTGCAGCAGCCCTCCCTCAAAAAAATCTGGCTTTTACCTGTAAAACAATGCAAAACAATTCAAATGAGTGACTCAGGCCCTTCTGTAAGAATTTATGAGTACACTCTGGGAAGTGAGAAAGTTTATTATAAGATGTTGAACCGGATGCTTCTAGTGTTCTGTTTCCTTTTAGATGGTGACTACTTTTGTGACCATGTGAAACCAAATTGTTGATGGACTTTCTAGACTGACTCACTGACAAATTATAGCTTACTACACCAGTAGATTTTGGATCAGTGGATATAATTTAAAATTCCATATATATATTTTTTTTTTTTTTAAGATTTTATTTATTTATTCATTTATCCCCCCCTTGCTGCTTGTGCTCGCTGGGTCAGCTAACCATGCCGCGCAGGCAGGCCTGCCTTCACCAGGAGGCCCCGGGAACCGAACCCAGGGCCTCCCATATAGTAAATGGGAGCCCTACTGATTGAGCCACAGCCGCTTCCCAAAATTCCATATTTTGACCAACATTTGATTTGGCATACAAAAGTAAACCCATAAATGCTCAGTCGCATTTCACATTATTTCATAATCAAATTCTACTATAAATGCCCTTCTTGGCTTTTTCCCTTACCCTGAGAAACATTTCTAGGAAATATTAGTCAACTGGAGGAAAAAAAATAGTCTAAATTTGCCCCGTTAACTGATTGACCATGAATGTATTCAGTGACTTCGAGAACATCTGTTCATTTATTCTGTGTTGATATATGCAAAGTGACATGGAGAATCAAGATAATTATCCAGACAATTCAAGCAAAAACACTTTTAAGAAAATACCCACATAATTATGTCCCCCTAAATTTGTTAGCCTAAGTTATCCAAATGGTTGCCTTAATTTCCCACTTAATTAGGCTTGTTTAAACACAGATTTAAGTGTCCCCCCCCCTTTTTTTGGTCTTTTATCAATACACTTGTACATAAAGATTAAACCACCAATTTCCTTATGGGTTTTGCATGAAATGGTAAACAACCTGAATTTAAGTGAAAATTGTTCAGGACAGTTAGCTGGCCTTCACTTGTGTACTAGAATTTTGTCCATATACATGTACACCAGCTTTGATTTTTATTTTGGAGGAAGGTAAAGAGAACAATATAACTTTAATAATTGTTTTTCAAACATGGTCATGAGATGACCTTAAATTTGTTTCAAGTTTTATTTTGTACAGTAGTTTTGAGTAGTTCTTTTCAGTTAATGAGTCAAAAAAGGACCAGACAGTGGAGAGATTCCCTGTTTTTCATCCCCCAACCCCCACCCCATTGACCAGAGACAGGAGATAACTTGCCACAAATGATAAAGAGATCTGCCCTGCACTGCCAGTATCTGAGCAGAGGAGGGTTATTGTAGATTTGATTTCAGTGCCTTCAGCCATCCTTTTATACACTCAATAAGACATGTTAGTTGGAGCTGGGTAAGGGGGCAAAGAAGGATTGTCTAACTCTAGGCAGTGCAGAGGGTCAATATTCTTCCATGGGATTATAAATTATCTCTGTGCTTCCATCCCTTTAAAGCAGTTGGACCTGAGAATCTTTTTACAAGGTGCATTTGAGTCATGCTTTGATTGTTAAATGGAAAGCACCCACCTAGACCAAATTTTAGATCCATTCATGCTACCAAGTCAGGGTGGCAGCCAGCCATGGAACACTGCGTCCAAGTCTCATGCTGTCCAGGGAAGCACTGTACAAAGAATGGCCAAACACCGGGGACTCTTGCAGCCCAGTCATCTTTCAGGCCAGTTGAGTGGTTGATTTGGTCCTTGAACATTTCTTCCAAGGAAGCAATCATCCTTCAGTCAGCTTTCCTTCAGAACATTTGTGTGGTTTTCAATTGATGGGACTCGCATAGGGTTTTTTGTTGTGGCTGCTGTTGTTGTTTTTTAGGAGGTACTGCTGAGAATTGAACCCAGGACCTCGTACATGGGAAGGGAAGCAGGCACTCAACCACTTGAGCTACATCCGCTCCCTTCGCAGGTTTTTAATGGAATTGCCATTAAAAACCATGTCTTCCCATTGGTCTTCACCAACATTCCATTAGTTTGTTTTGTTTTCTTTTTTCCTTTTTTTCTACCCATAAATATATATTATGAGAATATAGGAATTATCCCATGTATCATCTTTAAACGCATATGCATATATGATGTTAGAGATGAAAAGCATGCTGTGTGTCATGTACAAATGGTGTTCGTTTATATTTCACACTGAATTATGCAAATAAAATTTAGATTGACTATTTTTGGGTATACCATGTCTGAGGTAAATTTTGCAATTGGGATAATGATCTTTGGCTCAGAATATTTCCCTAGAACATAATTAATAGTTCAAATTAATTATAACACTAAAGGTTCTAGGTAAATCTTAAAGCTTTGCTTTAAAATAAGTAAAAGTCATGGTGGTTTTCTACAGTGCATTTGTGTTGGAATATATAAACAATTGGAGTTGGGCAAGGAACAATGACTGTCTTCCATGTCACATTGTGTATCGTGCATAGACTTAGGCCAACCCATCATTACTAGAGTTTTTTCGTAATTAGCCAGAAAATATACTAATTATGAAAGGCTCAATTTATCGGTAAAGTTGGTGAAATACTTCTTGGGCACCACAGCAGGTTCTGGAAAGTGTAGAGCAATGAGTGATTCAAACAGCTTTTGGAATCAGCCTGCCTTGGCTCAAAGCTTAGTTCCAACATTTACCTGCTGTGACCTCCATCAAGGTACTTAAACTTTCAAAGCTTCAGTTTCCTTATCTGTAACGTAGGAATAGTAATTATAATCAGGCTGTCTAATAAGCTTGTTGCAAGAATTAAATGAGTAGTAGTCCATATCAAATGCTCAGAACATGGGAAACGGATGTGGCTCAAGAGGTTCGGCGTCCGTCTACCATATGGAGAGACCGGGGTTCAAACCCCGGTACCTCCCGGTAAAAAATAAAAAAAAAATTAAAAAAATTAAAAATGCTCAGAACAGCCCAGTGCTGGCTAATTGTGAGTTGTTCTTTGTGGTTTCCAGGTTAAAAGGGAAAGGGTTAAAATACTTATTACAAGTCATGAAGTGATGAAATTTCTATTATGGTGAGGAAAACAGACTGGGCCTCTTCCTTTTGGGGGAGAGGTGAAAAGGGTGTTTTTCCTCTCCTGTTGGTTTATTTATTTATTTTTCAAAAAGGGGGAAAAAAGGCTTTAGGTAATAAAATAACATCTGTTCAATGCAGCTTGTTGTGTGCACGCCTCACGGTGAAAAACAGTCTGTCCTAAAGCTGGGCATCCCCTTTCTTGGTGGTCTCTTCCCACTCTGCCTCTCCTGCAGTAATGGGACCCTCTTTCAGCACCCGAGCCCGTGGGCTTCATCCCCAAATTGTTTGTAGAAAAACAAAGCCCATGGCAGTGTGGGAAGGAGGGTTTTTTTTAAAGAGAGAGAGAGAGAGAATGAAAGGGGCCTGCGTTCCACCCTCCCCAAATCCCCAAGATATAACTGATCTGAGCACACTAACCTAACCAGATTTTTTGTGGGTTTGTTGTTTTGATTTTTTTTTTTTTTTTTTTTTTTTTTGTCTTTTAAGTCACCCAAAACATGTCCTGAAATGAAATAAAACTCTTCTCCCTTCTTACTGGCCACGTCTAACCGATACATGTGCAGCTTTGTTCCAAAGATGTGGTTTCTTGAGCTCCTGGGGCTTGGGAGTTCTACTTGGGAGGTGGCTGGGGGAGAGCAAGGGGGAGGGGAGGGGGGGCAGGGGCTGTCAGAGGAGAGCATGTAAACGCCAGCATCGCCCAGACCCTAAGGCCGGGTCACTGAGGCCATGTTTTCTCTTCCAACACGCTTATCTCTTTACAGCTGTAGCCAAACCATCAGACTGTAATGATGGTTTTGATTACAGGGGCAAAGCACAGCTGTGTGTGGTGGGCTGGTGGGCTTGCCCATCCCCCCCCACCCTGAAAGCTCTTTCCCTTCCCCTCCCTGGGCTTGCGGTTTGTCATCTGTTCTCACAGAGCCTCCTTGTATTGGCCTGTGGCTTCCTGTTCTCAATCTGATCCAAATTTATCCTGTGAGGTATTTCCCTACACACACACACATACACACACAATATCCTCCCTAACCCTCGCCTCCACTCCCCCCCTTCTGAGGAAGGGTGGCAAAGAGGAAGAGAGCAGTAGAGAGTGAATAGGTGTTGGCTGTGATCTTTACACAACCTGGCAGCGGATCCCACAGCTTGTATTAGCTCCACAAGTTGAACAGATGGAACAAATTGACAGAATCGTGTTCACTCACCCTGGGCTCGAGAAGCAGCTGAGTTGCTGTTTGAAGTTGGAGGTTTGAATGTGTTTTTCCCCATCCAAGTGGAATTTCTGGTTGTATGGAGAACCCAGAGCTTAGCACCCTACAGTGGCATGAACTGAGTTAGTAGATGTGGTGTGGGGGAGTTATTTATTTTTTTTGAAGTGTACTTGCCCACTTGTAAGCAATGATCATTAGCAACCTGCAGCTCATTCATAAAAACTCTAATAGTATTGAACTCAAAGTGGAAGTTGAACACAGAGTATTTGGGGTTGATGTCAAATAGTCAAATAGTGTCCTGCTCGATGTCCTTGGCTCACCTCATTAGGTCCAGGATTTTTCCGGTTAGGAGTTTTAATGTATTACACACATTTGCCTTTTCTAGGACTTCAGGATGCATTCGACAGTGATTGGGAAACTGGGAAAATCATGCCAAACAATTACAAAAATGGATCAGATGACGGGGTCCTTGCCTACAAACTCCTGGTACAAACTGGCAGCCGCGATAAACCCATCGACATCAGCCAGGTACTTTCACTGCTCTACCAAATGGGTTTTTGGAGCGTGCCTTGGAGCAGAGCTTTGGGGCTGTCACCATGTTGAAACATCTCTTGTTGATGGCTGCAATCCCAGCCTGTGCTCTGGCTAGCTGAGGCATTAGGGGCTGCTAGAAAGAGCCTTGAGTTGGTTCTAATTCACCCCTTCCCCCCAGCTAATTGTGTGCCCCAGGCTCACCTTCCTCATCTGTGAAGTAGGGACAAGTGTGTTTCCTACCTCCAGAGTGGTTTCAACATACCGTGCGGTCAAGATAACGAAAGTTCTTTCAGATGTTTGACATGTCCATACTGTTCCCTTCAGAATTCTAGTACATCCCCGTGTTACTCTTCCTTGTAACCAAACTTTGAAAGATGGGTTCACTGGATAGCAGTCATTTGAATGAGCAGGATTTGGGGTGGATGAGGAGATTGGAGGGGTTACCACAAGGGTACGAGTCGTCACTGTTTGCATTTGTCTCCTTCATGTCGCTGTGGCCCAAGGAGTAGACAAGGGCTAGAGACAAGTTGCTCTGTCATCAATGAAGCAAAAGAAAATGCCCATCTTTGGAATCTGAGTAGACTAATCATTTTAGCCCCCTCCGCTCCCATCAGTAATAAGAACTGTTTCTCTTTGGTAATCATATTCTCCAAGTGCATCTACATCTTCTCAACTTTGGGTAGTGGCGCATCCCTTTTGAGTCCTCAGTCATGGACTCCAGATCTCCAGGGAGTCCAGTCCTATCACAGGCTTTCCCGGGCCCTGATTCCTCTGCTCTCTGTAGCTTGCTCGCTTCACCTTCAGGCAGCAAACCATCATACCAGGGATCTTCCCAGCAGCTCTGTTTATTGTCTCCCCCTTTTTGCTGGCATTAAAGGTGACACATGTACAAAGTACATTGCTCAGAGCTCTTACAGAGTGTGAATGCCATGCTTTACAGCATGGTGCGGCATGCTGTCCAGGCTGACAGTGCCCGGGGATCCGGATTAGGACCAGAGGCCCACGTACGCCACGAGACGTGCAATGGGGCCAGGCCTCCGGGGTCACTTTGCTCTGCCTGGGAGGGAAGAAAGCGTCCATGGAGGCCGTGAGCTCTACCACATCCTTCCAAAGAAGGCTTAAAGACATACAATCGTGACGTACCCAGGGGATTAATTGAATCCAGAGCCCTGAAGGGTCATTCTCATACTCCCCTCCACTGTCTTTCTTCCTTCACTCTTTCCCTATTAACTGCTGTTACCGTTGTTTTTTAATTTTGTTAGAAAAGACCAAAAGCTTTGGAGCCAGGCCTGAATCTAAAATAAGCAGGGGCGGGGGATGAAATGTATATTTATATATATATACCTCAGAATGTTTTTCATCTCTGCAAAGTACCTAAGTCCTACTTCGGAGGGAGTATATTGGGTCATGGCGTGGGACTCAGCAGAGTGAAAACGACCAGAATTTACTCAGAAACAAGATTACCCAAACAGCCATGGTCACGTCCCAGTTTCTTCCACTTTCTGACGATGGGCATTTTTTGAATACACAGGTCATAGGAGGCAAGTGTTAGCAAAATTTATACAGATGTTGTTTTATTTTTATAGCTCTCCTCCATTTACTGGGTGGCATTTCCTTCAGTGTTAACAACAAAGGTTAACTGCACACAGACATGTATGGGGATTCTTGCCAGGTTTTTTTTTTTCCTTTTCCCTCCCCCCTTCCCCTCCTATAAATATGTTTCTCCAGATTGTTCATTCTCTGCCTTGGCTGCAGACAGTTGTTTAGCCTTCAGATTTAATTGGTTCAGTCGATTCCTGGGCCATCTGCAGACGTGAGCGTTGGTTATAAGCACACCGGTCATTGCATCCCCCTGAGAAGCGCATTTTGAAAGAAATCAAAGGTGTTCTGATTGGATTTTCTACACTTCCGAGCAGCGGGCGTCCTAGTTTCTGCCGTAAAAGCTGGTGCAGAGCGCTGCCTCTGTTCTCTCTCGGCAAGAGTCTGTTTCCCCCAAGCCTCGTTCTGAAAGGCCTCTGTTGTTCCCGTTTCGCAGTTGACGAAGCAGCGTCTGGTGGATGCAGATGGGATCATCAATCCCAGCGCTTTCTACATCTACCTGACCGCCTGGGTCAGCAACGACCCCGTAGCCTATGCCGCCTCCCAGGCCAACATCCGGCCCCACCGGCCCGAATGGGTCCACGACAAAGCCGACTACATGCCAGAAACAAGGCTGAGAAGTAAGTTACACTCCATCTAAGGGTCTTGAAGCTTACAGGAGTGCCTCACTCAGTTCTTCAAAGCTCAGTAACGACCCACGTCTGTTGACACTACCCAGGGTTCAAAAGTGTAAACAGAACATTATATTTCTTTTTAGTTTAAAACTCTGGGAGACGGACGGGGATGCATAATGGAATTCAACCCCATGCTCTATCACTTTGAGAAATTGGAGTCCTTAATCTCCATTTGTAGCGTTAACTCTCAGACGTTCATCAGGCATTTCTCTTTCATGCCAGCTGTCCCATGTGAAAGTCTGGGAAGCACCCCGGGCTGAGTGTTATTTTACCATTGCCGAGTTTTAGCGCTGGGGATTATGTGTTTATCTTAACTTTGTCAACTTTGGTGTTGAAGAGAGTTTTGGCAAGTTGGGTCATTCCCGTAAGCCACCAAGCACCACCTGTACTCTGTCAAAGCTGTTTAAAAACCAGAGCAGAAATGTCTGTATACAATAATGTTCTCTTCCTTTCACCTCTCTGCCCAGAGTTTGAAAGGTGATTCTGTGTGGGTCCCATTTGCATTTATGCTAGTGCTGTTAGGAGCTTATACTCTGCATGCTGAGTTGAGGGGAGACCTGAGAAAGGAGACAGGTCCTTTGTAAACACGGTTGGAGAGCAAGTGAGTTGTGCTTCACTCTCTCTAAACCCCAGAGCCTGGTGGCAAGCAGCCAAGGCTTGTCTTAATGAAAATTTATAGTTGAGATTATAATAGGGCAAATCATGTTTAGCAAGTCAACTGAATGACCCCAAAGGGTCTGGAACACACACGGCAGTAACTAAATGCTTGTTGTGTAAGGATTTCTTCCCCTGTTGCTGAAGACTTAGCATTGCATTAAAAAAGAAGCATGGAAGGTTTAACTTTGTTAGATCACTAAAAGGTTATGAAAGTTAAGCATTTCCTCCATAAAGCCTGGCTTTCCAGTTATGTTATTCTCACAAGTGATTGAAACACTTTGAACTTAGTATTTTCACTTGTGTCAGTAGAACAAAAAATGCTCCTGCAAGTTAATTTTTAAGTTGTTTAGACCCATAACAAAGCAGGACGGCTTCTAGAAGTTTAAAATCAGAGGTTGAAGAATATGCAGATCTTGGGCTCCACCCCCCACCCCCCCAAAATCAAAGGTCAATTGTTGGATACATTTTTTTAAACCAAATACTAAAATTGTAAAACCTGAAGACCATCATTAGCATTGTGTCCTTTATAGCAATAAAAAACTTCAGTTAACCTTCGTTTCATTCTCTTTCATTGCAATGGTGAAATTCAAAGTCAAAGAATTAAAAGTTCTTTCTCCTTCATTGCAATGATGACGGATCTGGGAAATGATTTTTTTTTTTTTTTTTTTACCGGGAGGTCCCGGGGATCGAACCCGGGTCCCTCCATATGGGAGACGGACGCCCAACCAGTTGAGCCACATCCGACCCCGGAAATGATTTTTTTAAAACACTCACAGAGGGTCTGAGTAACAACGGGAACTTGTTGCATCTGTTTCCTACCTGGACACTGTCCATTTGCCTTTCTGAAGATTAAGGATCCCCTCACCCGTGACTCTTCTCCCCACCGACCCCAACCCCACCACTACCACCACTGCCCTCTCTCTCCAGTCCCAGCAGCAGAGCCCATCGAATACGCTCAGTTCCCTTTCTACCTCAACGGCTTGCGAGACACCGCAGACTTCGTGGAAGCGATCGAAAAAGTAAGAACCATCTGCAACAACTACACGAGCCTGGGGATCTCCAGCTACCCCAACGGCTACCCCTTCCTCTTCTGGGAGCAGTACATCGGCCTCCGCCACTGGCTCCTGCTGTCCATCAGTGTGGTGTTAGCCTGCACGTTCCTCGTGTGCGCTGTCTTCCTTCTGAACCCCTGGACGGCCGGGATCATTGTGAGTTTATTATAAGGGTCTTTGTGGAAGTCACATTCCTTTCAGCATAGCTCTTTCTGCAGCCGGGAAGTTGTGTTTATGTCTGGGCCTCAGGAGAAGGGTATAGATTGCATCACCCAAAATATATTTATTCTGCTTGAGGTGCTGAGGTTCATGGTTAAGGTAGAGAGTCTTTAATGGCCTTAATCTCGGGGCCCCTTCTCCTGCAGCCTTGAGATTTGGGGAGAAAGATAGGAGAGCTTTTAAAGCACATTTTCCATAAAGATGCTGAGTGTTAAAAACACTCAAAACGTAACTAATTTTTTTTCCATCAAAACCGTGTCCTTTTGGAATTTTATTCCAGACCTAAGACATAGAAGGTTCTTGTACATTTAACACGGAGGGATAATTAAAGAAGTCAGGGCAGCCGTCTATGGAGAAAATGGTTTTAGAGGTGGTTTTGTGTGTGTTTTAACTCTTGGGAGAAAATGATAAACGAATATTTCCAACCTAAATTTTTGCATCCTTTCATGTAGAGTCTAATAAAATCATAGCAGTGTTTAAATTCCCTGAACTATGGTATAGCCTTCAAAATGCCAAAATTATGAAAACACAGACCAGGTCTTGTTTCTGCACCATAGGTCTGTGTAGCAGGTATGTTAAAAGGTAAATGTTTAGTCTGTAGGAGTTTGCATGGTACTTAAGCAGTCGATATTGTTCATCTTTCATTAGCTTATTAAAAGAAAGCAAAAGGAACTTTTTATTATACTTGTTCTTCCCCCGCCACCACCATAGCCCTCCACACCTCCCCCCATAAAAGAAAGATGCTTTTCTCCTTCTCTTCCATCCATGTAAAGTTCAATGTTTTAGTAGTATTTTTTCCCTTTGGAACCATGAAACTCCAAAATCTACCTCACAAATTTTCTTTCCATCTCCGTACAAATTTTTACAAGGAAGATGAAAGGCAAATGAAAGCTTTTCCTTGGACTTAACTGTTTGCTTTGTCCACCCCAGTCTCCACCTTTCTTCAAAGTGAAGGTTGTAACCTCCCACCCCTGTAACCTGACCCGAGTCCACTGATGATGACATCTCCTCCCTCCCTGCTTAACTTGCTCCCACGCCATCTTCACTTGGCCTATGGGCTCTCCAAACAAAAGCAAAACTGCTTTTACTTAAAAGAAATTTTATTCACCACCCCCCATTAGCTTTCTTTAGGATGGAGGTTGGAGGGTGAGGCAACCAAAAACTCAGTTATGAGTTGGATGGTCTCTGACAGTTAAGAGCAAAGAAGAAAGAACTACCTTGTTTTAAACTAGATTAAATCTGTAGCTAGTGGTGTAGTGAGTCATTGCTGTGTAATTCCTAAACGGTTGCCCTGGTGGAGTATTTTTTAACTTTTTTTTTTTTTCTTTCTAGTACTAAAACAATTTGTATAGCATACTCAATTTGGCCTTTATGGACTAAACTGGCCATCCTAAAGTCTCCACCCCCAGTAGGGAGAAGTAGAAAGTCGGTACCTTTCATTGTATTTTGGTCACTGGCATTTCTCTGCTCTGGATCTGCAAGCGAGACCACATAGGAGTGTTAGCGTCCTCTCTTGTTTCCCACACCTAACTGCTGTGTCCTTCTAAAAGGTGATGGTCCTGGCTCTAATGACTGTGGAGCTCTTTGGCATGATGGGCCTCATTGGAATCAAGCTGAGTGCTGTGCCTGTGGTCATCTTGATTGCTTCCGTCGGTATAGGAGTGGAATTCACCGTTCACGTGGCTCTGGTATGAGAGATATTTTAAGCGAAAACTAAAGGAAAATACAACATTCTCTCTAGCTCTTTTACATTCCAAGCAGGAGCCTTTAATTTCCATCAACAACAAGGAGAACACCTGTTTTAGTTTCCTAAACTGCTCAAAGCAAAGACCTTGAAATGGATTGGCTTAACTGATAGTAATTTATCAGCTTACAGTTTTGAGACCAGGAAAATATCCAAATCAAGGCATCATCAAGATGATGCTTTCCTCCCAAAAACCAACTGCCAGCAATCTTGGCTCCTCTGCCACATGGCAAGGCATATGGTGGCGTCTCCTGGTCTCCCTTCCCTTTTGGGCTTCTGAGTTTTAGTTTCTTGCTTCTTGTGGCTTTCTCTCACATTGTCTGGATTTCATTCTCTTATAAAGAGCTCCAGTAAGAGGATCAAGACCCATCTTTTTTTTTTTTTTTTTTTTTACCGGGAGGTACCGGGGATCGAACCCCGGTCTCTCCATATGGTAGACAGACGCCGAACCTCTTGAGCCACATCCGTTTCCCCAAGACCCGTCTTGATTGAGATGGAAGTAGCCTCATCAGAAGGTCCTACTTACGATGGGTTTACACCCATAGGAATGGATTAGATTTAAGAATAGGTTTTTCTGTGGGGTACATACAACCAAACTACCACAACAGCTAACACACATCACAGTGAAAAGGTTCAGAGCACAGAAATTCCTAGAAGGAGCTTGAATTTCTCTGGACTCCTTGCCTTCTTTGGAGGTCTAAGGAGAAAGGCATTGGAGATAAAAGTAGCCGAGCCTTATCTGCAGTAGGCAATGCCGTCCGGGTCCCCAAAGGAGTTTGCTTATTTGGTGTTGGCTGTGTCATTAGTATCATCACAGGTCTTGAAGGTGGCGACTACTTTGTTCCTAAAAGTAAGTTTAGGTTGTGTATGAGTGTATGTGCATGTATGGGCATGCATACATATGATTTTTAAAGCAACAGTAATAAAGCAGGGATAAAATGAGACCACACACCCAGGGTTGGTAGGGATGGCATAATTGAGGATGAGGCTAGCTGGCAGCCAAGGAAATACCCTCAGGCCTGTGATTGAAGGCTCAGGTGTGTAGCCACAAAGAGCTGGCTGTTCCATCTAAGCCCACCCAGCTACTTCCACCATCCAGCCTCTAAATTCAAGACAGTAGAAAGTACAAGAACTAGTGTTCCTTTCATGAGAAAAGAAAATGTTCCTTTCTCTTTCTGTGCCCAGTATTGTGAATACTTGATTGGGGGAAATTAAATTCCAGGAGGAGTCTTTTAATCCAAGAGACAAATCCATTGCATACATTTATCAGATAAATGTTTGGGGGAAGGGGAGGGACTCCATAGAGTTGAAAAAATAGTGTTAATTCTTTTGCTGTATTTCCATATTCAAAAGCCTTTTAGCAGTGTGTAAATTATGTTCCATCTACAGTTGTGCTTAAAACCTGAGTACTTGGGGTGGATGTTCAATAAATATTCATTGGCTGAATAAATACTGATGGTTGGATTGCCCTAGCTAGGAAACCTAGCATTTTTCCAAAGTGGACTTGGGCCAAATTACTTTTGGTCTTGCTTTAGTAATCTCTAATACTGATTTGCTTTGGATTCAGTGTGGGGCATAAGCATGTCTATGTAGACTTCTGCCTTGTACCTTCTAGAGCCTTTCAGTGCTGTTATTATGCAACTTAAAGATTGTAAACTTTTGTGTTTCAGAAGGAATGCCTGTTTTGTTGAAATTTTTCCATTTTTTTCCCAATGTATATTAAAAGTTGATGATATAGAAACAGTTTTCTCTAAATTTTGAGCCTGTTCAAGTTATTTTCCTCCATTGAGCAGGGAGGAGGTAGAGGGTATTTTATAAAAAGAAGAGTTCACCAGCCTAGACTTTGAAAAACACAGTTCTAATACCATTTCAACAAAATGGAAACATTATTTGCATGTGACTTAAGAAACCACAAGTTGTTTCAGTCTTTAAACTGTAAAGGCACCCCCATCTATGCTCTCATAAGGTAGCAAGAACATAAATATCCACACCAGTGTTGAATAAACAACTAAGGAATGCTTCTGCTAGTACAGCATTTAATTCCTTGAATTTAAGGAGTTTCATGAGTCAACTTTATTTTGCAAATGGTAACTCTAGCTCAGTGACTTAATCCAAATCTTCATCAAAAGTACCAACCACATATAGGATATAGCATTCTTACCCTATCCTGTATATGAAATCATATTTAAAGTAGGGAGTTATTGCTCTTACAAGTTTGTAAAATGATAGATTAACGTTAGTGAAGAACACTATTTTTCCATGGATGTCTTTAAGAAATGTTTGATATGTTTCAATAACGTAAGTTTTGTGCGATATAGGATAACACAACATGACCCTTATGGCCTCATGGTCTGAATAAGGCAACAAGCAACATGCTTCCAAACTGTCTAGGGGCTGTCATCCTAACAAGAAATGGCAACTAGATTGTCCCTAATGCCTTCCCCATTCTGATAGAGTATATGTATAAGTGGAGCCCATTTTAGAAGTACTTATTATGGAAAGAAGTGTGATAACACACTTTTGTATACTTTTATTTCTTGCTCTGTTAAGGAGAGTAACTATTCCTGTCCTTCCACAAGGAATGGGATTGCACCCTGCAATGTGCTGTTGCCCTTGATTTTTGAGGTAAAATACTAGATACTCGGGGCTATAGCCTACAAAGACTCTGAACCCTCTTCTTCAACATGTTCCAAGGCAGCCTGAACTTCTAAGCAGAGAGAAAAATTGTGCCAGGCTCAACCCT